>JAYGXS010000007.1:6136578-6187246 GCA_036362985.1 Ligula intestinalis | reverse complement strand
GTAAGGATTAGTTTTAGGGTGAGGGTAAGTGTTAGGGTAAGGGTTAGTGTAAGCTTTAGGATTAGAGGGTTTGTGTTAGCGTTGGAGTAAGGGCAAGGTTTTGGTTTAGGGTAAGTTTTAGTGTAATGGTAAGGGTTAGGTTAAGGATAGGGATAGGGTAAGGGTTTTGATTAGGTTGAGGGTGGGATTGTGATATCTTGTGTAAAAAGCCCATATTTTCTGCTTAATATTACAAGAAAACTTCAAAAATTCCATTATTACTGGGTTTTGAGCAAAGGATAGTTTTCGGAATAAAATTCCACATTTCCACTTTTGTCGACGACAATTCGACCTCGATTCGATCTCAATTCGACCTCGATTTGTTTTTCGCGCCTTCTTTCGAGTTACGAGCCCAACGCCGTCGACATATAGCCATTAGGCATTAAATTATTTCAACAAAATTTTACGACTTTTTTACTTATTTTCACAAAATCCTTTTTTAGTAAATCAGTTTACCAACTCATAAAAACTCCATTCTCACGGTTAGCGTATGACAAAAACCTACGGCTTGCTGTATCCGAGACCACTACCAAGGAAACTCCTGTCCAGCGTGGAACGCTACCTCACCGCTACCGCCCACACGAGGTTGACAGGAACTCATGCGGGCAGCAACAAGTAATTAGTCCGTCGGTGGACGAGGAACAGGCCAGTACGCACACTAACTTACCGACAATTAAGACAGCCGCAGAGGGGACAAAAGTCACACGCGTCCCCCAGCGGTCAATCTCACGGGCAGTCAGCAGCGAACAAGCAGGTCAAAGTTTGTGCGCTGAACACGGATTTAATAACAGGCATGCAGCAGGGTTGAAACAGTCCCGGCAAGAAGGAACAACCACCACGTTACTCTGACGATGGAAACAAGCGAGTGTCCGAAACGTCAGTCCCAATATAACTCGGTCCAGGTCCTTGAACCTTCGTATTATTCTTCTTTGGGGGATGATGAAATCGATAAGATATCTGAACCTCAAATCTTTGTGCATATTAAAATACGCGTATATTTTGGGGACACCCTGGCCCCCAGTTCACAAACAAGTGCAACTAATCGCCCAATCCATATTCGGTGCTGAGGCTGAATTTGGCCAAAGCAAGTGGCCACGTAGAAAATGCACAGGCCACAGCGTCTTCTTATGCGAGCATCGGGAAACCAGATGGCGGAGCAATCATCACGTCCAATTCCACGACGTTTGATGAAAGTTCACCAAGTCAGGGCCTGCATGCCGGCCAATTATCGTTAATTGTCGTTATTTGTCATACGTGTGCAGCTATTACTGTGGCCTATAAATACTAAAAATTCCTGTGTTTTTTACCCACTCCTGCTACTGCTTTCAATTCATGTCTCTGATGAAGAGTCCGCGAAGGATGGAGAAACGTCAGGTGAATAAAGGTGTTTTCCCCGTGATCGAACCTTCGTCTTGATAGGGCTTTTATTGGCGGGGTATGTTCCAGAAGCATCAAAGAATCGAGGAATATGACATAAAAATTGAGAGTAGAATCCTTCTAAGGTTATTTTGCTTCAAATGAACATGCAAATAATAGGCTAATCCCGCGGAGTTTAAAAAGTGAAATGGCAGCCAACGACAGAAGACCGACCGAAAGGATAGCTATGATTGACGGAGAAAGAAGGTTGAATTTATGACTTTCGTTCATGGTAACTGCAGCGCCGTTACGAAAGTCCTTTGGGTACACAGGACCTATTTGCGTAGCCTGATGACGGCCGCTTCCATCGTAGTCAACAGACGCTGTCCAAGGAATTTGCAATAGCTTGATGGCACCTTGAAGGTCACTTGGAAAGCTTCTTAGGCATCCGCACGGTGATCTGAGTCTAGCATGTGCGCTAGAGTAGAGATTATAATACCCTTTATTTGACTCTTCCTTAATCATTTTGGAAAATGTTCTCGTACTCTTTTGGACAAACGCCAGCTCGTATGACCAATATATCCTGCCCCACAGAAGCAGCTAAATGAATTGATGCACATGGAGGTGGTCTGGACAAGCAGTATATCCTTGATCCCTCCGTATAGCATGAGAATAATCAAGAACAGTGCATAGGAGTCGGCTGCTGGAACGGTGTTTCATACAGTTTGATACCTTCCTTGGAAGTCCGCTTGGCAGGTCCCCCTGAAATGGGACTATGAAGAAGATGTTTTTTTTTCTCTGCTGTTAACACCGAGAGCTTTGGTTGCCTTTCCACCATGTTCTTAACAATAAATCGAGTAGGAAACCCATTTTGTCGAAAAACGCCTTCGGCAATCTTAAGCTCTTCTTCAAGGCTACTGGTCGAGCAGGTATGTTTCGTCCTTTAAGTCAAATGTCGTAGTAAATAACGTTTGAAACTTCCAAAATGGGTATATTTTCCGGACCACGTCTTCTTACAATAGACTCTAGGTCGCATACTCCGGTCATACATTTACTCAAAAGCACGTCGAGAAATGGGAGCGCTGCGGACTGTTCCGCCTTTCATGTTAATTGTATTGACGGGCTCGCCTGATTTACGGTATGCCTAAGAGCTGAAATTTTAGTTTTGCTTAGATGCAACCGCAAATATATCATCCACGTGGCGCTTGTAGTACGTCTCAATATTTATCTAGTGGCAAAGTTGCGAAGCCTCCAGTTTACCCATCAATATATTTGCCAGAGGCGGGCCAAGGGGCAATCTCTTAGCTACGCCATCCATCTGCCTGTGCCGGTTGTTGTCAAAGAACTAATGAACATTTAAAGCACATCTTAACAGTTATTCTTTGAGGGCGTTGACTGTCATTCCTTTTTCCTTCTAGTTCGAGGTAATGAATGCAAGGTTTTAACTGACTGTTTCTGTGGCCGGTACAGTCGTGAAAAGGGACGAGATGTATAGGTCGAAGTCATTCACGCCGTCCACGAATTCGAAAGTTTCTCGAGGCTGTGTGGTGCTGGCTAACTCTCCATGTGCTTGAGTTTGTCCGCTAGCCATTTGGCTATCACACGGTAAGGCCTGCTTCTCATATCTAGGATAGGACGAACAAGTAAGCCATCTCTGCGCAGCTTAGATTAGCCGTATAGTCTTAGTATGTGCGTACTTACGGGATGGAGACGCTCTAAGTCGTGTTGGCTTATAAAGTCATCCTTTTGAAGCATTTTTCAGTGTTTCAACCTCATCCGTATGATCCTTCGCCGTTTCCGTTTTTCTAAACTTTTCTCTGTATGACAGAATGGACTACATTTTCCTAATCTAATCTGTTTTATCCATTTAAGGAAACCAGAACCGACTGAAGGTCAACCAATGAGGAGCCGATAGGTTAAGGTCATAGATAAGAGGTGGGAATTTAGCCTCAGCGCAATAAATATAAACGTCCAATCATGTAAAAGCCGTATTAAAACAGCAAACACACTTCTGAAGATACCGCCGGGGACAATAACCGTCTGTGGCTCGAAACTTTAACTGAAATGTGTGCAATTTTAGTGGCATCTAGGAAAATGGGAAAACTGTAACATAAATTTTTACAGTTCATAGGTGCCAATCAGCATCACTTGCACGCAGTCCTGTAATAACTTAAATAAAAAACCCACCCAGACTGCTGCCTGTGGACTTTATAGGGGATCGTGCCAGCACAGTCGGCCACGCAACAAATATGCCGCTATGTGGAATGTAGGTAGGAATAAGTTATATGCCCCCCCCCCCCGCCAAAGTTAAAAATATACAGCCTGGCAAGGCGTTCATGCACAGTCATGGACGAAATTGGATTTGGTAGTTTGGCATAGTTTTGGTCAAGTTATTTTGCCCTAGTGAGTGGACTATATCCCCAGAAAACTGCTATTTTAGTTCTGCTTATTGAGGGTAAAAGGCATTAATTTTGGTAAAATTGGTAGTGGCCTGATATCGAAGAAATTTCCTATGCTACTTAGTATGACAGAACCAAGCTTTTTTTATTGATATGCATTATGCTTTGAGCGAACCCCAAAATAGGTAAGAAAAGTTTGAAATATATTCCTTCCAGAACCGGAAAAGATTTTCCGCAGTGATTCAAATGCAAGTGAAGCCCAGTTAAAGGAAAAATTTCGGTCTAAAAAATCACTTTTTTTCACAAATTGTGAAGTTTTTGTCACAAAATGCAATAACCAAGAATTGTGACCGCAATTTATTTGACCGTATCATCCATTTGGGACCCGAACGAAAACTGCCTACATATTATCGCGAAGGTGAGGGTAAAACCTAATCTTATTTAATCAAAATCCTATAGAAATATATTCATTGAATATAATTTCCGCTTATGCGTAATTAATAAATGCTACAGACGGAAGATTACTCGAAGACCAAGACGGTTGTATCACCGGAAGCATAATTTTATTCGTCCTAGCTTTCGTTGACGGCTTATCTCTGACGATGAACTTCCGCAGAATTCCGAAAGGTCAAAAGAACAAAATTATGCTTCCGGTGATCGAAACGGCTTCATCTTCTAAACACAGATCAGGGCTGTCAAAATTTGTCTCAATTCGTGAGAAGATTAACAATTTTCACAAAATCTTAGCAATAATTCGGCCAACCTTTATTTCATTCGCAAGCGTAGAATGGAACCTGAATGCAATCAACTGTGATGAAATATGCTCCAAGAGAAAGAGAAAAGTGAGTTCTTTCATTCCCAACAAAACTGTATATATTACATATTTTCAGATAAATCCAAAACCTGTCAAAACTCTTCATTTTCATTTTGCCATTACCTTGGATAAACGTCAAATTCACAAACTATTTTGATGAGGTAACTTATTTTGGAAGACATTTTTATTGAGCTCAGGAATAACAATATCGGACTTCTGTTGTGGTGATTATGCTTGGTCGGCAACGTGTTTTGCTTTTTCCAGAACTTTCTAAATATGGTCCACATGGCCATCTTCGTATGAACTTATTTTCAAAAACTCATTTTTTCGGTAAATGCCTTTAATAGATATCTTATTGTAAAGGTTTTGATATAAGCATAGAACAGAATCTATGTTTATGAAGTACAACTTGAAAACAGAAAATTGTCGAAAATTTGTAGGAAGTTAAAGGACAATTTGTAAGTAATTGTTAAAAGTAACGGCAATATGTTTCGAATATATTGATTAATGAAACGTTTTTTATGTCAAAAAGTGGTAAGGTCATCCAGTCAATTTACAATAAGATTGAACTTTATTGTTCTAATTTTTAGCCATTTTTTGCGTTTGCGGACCTGGAGGAGTTTTAGGAAATTTTTTCTTTATGTAACAATCAACTAATACCTTTTTATATTTCCTTTAATTAACAAATTTCCCTAGGGTTTTCATTATTATTTCTACGTTTTTTATTTCTACGTTTTTTTACATGCGCTCATTCCGGTATGCACTTTATGATAAACTTTCCACAAAGTTCGGCATTTTGCATGACTTCCTGGCCGTACCGTTAATTCATATAAGGATATGTGGTGCTTTTATTCGAATGCCTTTTATTGGGAGTTGTACTTTGTTATTTTTGTTACATTATTCTTAATGTCGTTGCCATGTGTATGTTCAGAAGAAAACAACTGGCGGAAATTTATTTATTCTTTATGATTTTATCCACATTTCGTTGTCTGACCGCCGTGAGATCTCCTCCTTAAACCTTTACTACTACCATCTTCGTTTGACACGGTCCTGGGGTTATCGGTGGCTAGGGGGCTTAGATGACCTACCGTTACTGACATATCATTAACGAACGTGAAACAAACCCTAGTCGTGGGTGTGAAGCTACCCTAGCTCTCAAACTAATCCCAACTCCAAACCTAACATAATCTCCAGCTCCAAAAATAACCTTAGCTCCAAAAGCTAGCAGTACCTCTAGCGACAACATCCAACTTCAGCACTCAAATTGGCCCTAACCATAGACTTACAATTAACAATAACCCTTGGCCTAAAACTAACTCTAACGCGAAAACGAACTCTAACCGTAGAGGAAAACGGTAGGACTGTCTTTAGAGTTTCAACTCGCCTCCGACTTATAATAACCTCCTTTTTGCAGTAACGAGACTTTCCGTTTTTCATTGAATTCCGTCAATATAAGGTGGGATTTCCCATTTTTCGTTAAAGTCCGCCAACAGAAGGTCAAATTTCGATCAATAGGCATCAGTTGCCTGAGCAACAGGTGTTTTTTATTGGTGGTGTGTGTTCTATTTAGCTCATTAAAACAACTATATGTGGGTTTCATTTAATATTCCTTGGTCACTTTCGGCACAATGGCATAAATATTTTCACTCGTTAACCAAGCATTAATTTTCTAACCATGAATTTCGTAGGACGGTTGGGAATATATATTTACGCGGTTCTACAAGACAGTCTTGCCGAAAAAACTTGCCCCAACTATAAAACTAGCAAAACCACAAATCCCTTGTGTAAACCACTCAAATGACCAAACACTCAGGACAGGATAGCTGGAGATCATATGCCGACCCGCACAAGGCAGCACAAGTGCTGAACCTAACACCTTGGAAACGTCGCCCTTAGACCGTTGCCCCGCCGAAAGCAAAACAACGACATCGTGTACCTATCCTGTCTATGGCCACCACGAATAATCTACAGCATTTCCAGATTTTTTTATCACCAGAACACCTACTTTAAACGAGTTCAGTAGTAGCAAAATGGATCTACCAAACATCTTCGCCTATTGTGCTTCTAGTGACTTAACAACTTCCGATCTGATAAAAACTTTCATTTGCGAATTTTAAAGGCCACATCATTCGAACTGTCAGATCACAGTGCGGCTCTCCGGTGATCGCTGTTGGCACGGCGTTTCTTAATCTATTGTAATGTCCTACGTTAGGTATTTTCGAAAACCAAATTCTCCATTTGTGAAGTTGTTATTCAGTCATAGGCATGTACTTCCGATAATAAAAAGAGCTGTTTTAAGTCTTAACTTGGAACTGCTGACGAAATTTTACGATTAATGCACAGGATTTATTGTTGGTTTTGAAGAACCCGGAATAACGTACGAATAGAGTTAATGCATTATTTCAAATTACTCTGCTTCCTGGGCCAGTATTAAATCTAATAAGATTGTAACTGCTGGTGCATTCGATCCTTATTAAGAAATGCTTATGGCTTGTTCCTAAGGCATGCCTAAACTTCAGTTCATTTTGCTGCACTTCAAAATCTTGTCGAACAAAATCTCCGACAAAACACGGCACGATGGCTAGGAATTGGATAACACGCAGTGGCTGACAAAGCTAAACTAACTCAGCTACTCATTCTACACAAGGTTTGGTCAGCGCACGATGAGGCAGGATTCCATGGAAACACCAAAGGGTCGGCTCAGATCACAACTGAGGGGAAGGAAAATAGGGGTTGTATGCAAAAAGAGCAATTGCAGTCTGCTTCTCCTTGCCGAATTATTCAAGTTATCTCTTCAGTTAAAGCCCTTTAAATCCACGAGTTTTAGCTAGTTGAAATAGTTACGAGATGGTTCAAGTATTTATAATGACGAATAGGCTGACATGCCGTGGGAGCGCAGTCCAAAAAGCTGAGCTCATTCATTCGGCCACCATTCGTGCAGTAGTTCCGTCAGCCCTCTGATTCTGGGATTGGGCCACGCGGCTAACGCGCCCTGAACCTACGCTTCAGTGTGCTTGCACACCCCAATGTTTGGCATGAGTTATGGAATGCACGGCCTCTGCGCAATCTGGCTAACGGTAGCCCTGTCCTAATCTACCCCTTGTGTTGACTTATCGCACCTCTTGCATGGTCCATTCTAGGGCCTAACCGATGTGGAAGCAACGCCAATAATCAAATCTTCCAGCAAAATCATAAAATGAATAATTGATAAACTCTTTTGTCGAGAAGTAGGGACAGTTGCAGGGCTCGGGAGCCGTTATTATTAAATGCGATATGAAGCCCAGGTGTCGGCGCCCAACGATTGCCCGTTGCAAAGCCCAATTTTGGTGGGCCATGGACCCGGAGCTCCAAGGCACTATCGTTCAGTTCTAGATAAAGTACGACCCGGTGAGCGCCACGCGTCTAAGTCAAAAACTGGATAGAAAATAAAGTGAATAGGAAATGGCTATTATAGAAAAAGGAAAACAGGAAAAGAGGAAGAAGAAAAAGAAATACAAGAAGAGGACGAGTAAGAAGAAAAATAAAAGTAAAGGGAGAGAGCCTGAACATTAAATTAATTGGCCTGAAGTTTCGGATTCTCCCTCAAACCCATCACCAGAAACAGTAGCAGGTAAGAATAGTGGAAATGAAATAAGTGCAGTCTTTATAGGACTGGGTTGCACCATTGTCGTTTTAATTCAATCATACCATAGCTTCATTTAACTTGCACGTAACTTACACACTAAACAGAGAACTTTGTTTGTGTTCGACTAACAACCGAGGACCGTGGGCTTAATCAGCACAGCGCCTGAGATGGACCTTGCCTTGGCTTAAATACGCCACGTATGATTGTGCAAATTTTCTCTTCTACAGGGTTTTCTCATCATTCAATCTTTGCTATTAAACTGCGGCAGCAAGTACAAGGTGTACAAGGGTGAGATCAGAAGGTATGATTAGGCTTTTTGATCTTAGTGTGGAAGTGACAAGTTGAGGGCTTCCTTGTAAGTTTTGATAAAGGGCAAGTTGACCGATAGGCGCATGCCTTTCATTCGTGAGTATCTACGACTAAAATCTCAAGTTATCTATGAATTTGGGAGCAACCACTTGCGAGATACATCTTACTTGTATATATTCTTTGGAAAGCCGGCTCTTTTTCCACACTGTCTTCTGAGCACGACCTTTACATACTCAATTCTCTAGACCAATTTTCATATTAAAATCAGCTGCTGGTCAAAACAATTATTGATTTGAACGGCTGCTCTGGCATAAAGGGTGTAACAACAGACTGATAGGCATAGATCGCGAAGTTCCAATAACTTAAAGGGTTTGATTCCGAAAATGCCCTCAACTAACATGGCACCTGAATAACTGTCATTATGAAGCTCAAACAGTTCCAATAAAAAACTAAAGATTGGACATAGTGCAGAGGCATTGGAAACATTCAAAGTTCCTTTGTTACTTCCTCCTTAACTGCAAAGTAAATTATGCTATAAATTTGGATTCGGGGTTTCAGAGAGGTTGTCTGGAATCGGATGATCAAATAAGAAAGTTATTTGTCTTAACTTGCCTCCGATCAGTCTTCGTTCATAAAGCAGATCCTCCTCCCTTTCCGAAATTAGAACAAAAACGAAAATGTTCTCAATCGTTTCTCACAAGAGTCCTCCTGAGTTCCCCATCACAGGTTGCTGTCAGCATGTACTAACTTCAATATGAACACGCTCTGTTCTTTTTAGTCTTTTACGCAGCAGTTTTTCTCCTGAATAATACAATGGGAAAATGCAGTGAATCGAGAATCTAGGGAAGTTTTATAAGGGTTTTGTTCCGCTTTCTAATCCAAAATTCCTACAAAAGATCTCGCAGCCTGGAATAAAGTCCAGCGCGGGGGGTTGGGTTAATAAGGATAAACCCGTATCCGTGTGATCTTCAGGCCCGGTTCCTTTGTAGGAGTAAAGTCGGTGACGGGCCAGAATGGTAGGTGCAGTTAATTCTCTACAGAAGGAAAGGGAGAATAAGAAAGAGGAATTTGACACACAGGTGATTCCAGTCCGGCTGCCAGGGTGGTGGGTCCGGATTTTTCAAGCGTATGTAGTTATCGGCCTTGAAGACGAATGGCCAGGTGGACTGAAGTCAGCCTACGAATGCGGGTGTGTTATTGACCACCATATTGTTGCGGAGATTGCAGCTCAACAAAAGGTATGTCGACCCCTGCAATCAGGAGACTTCATGTCTGGCGTGGCGTGGAGGAAGTGCACTACAGATGTACAGTGTTTAGCGGATTTAAATTTTCCTATACCCCACGCTGCGGAGAGCCCCATTGGCACTTCTGCACCCGATTCTGTATATTTAGAGTGCTATGGCTTACTGGGCTCAGCAGTAGATCCTAAGTCCCTCCTTATCTACACAACGACTTCACTAAAGGCCTTAACTGTAGGCCCTGAATTTCGCAGTGGATAAAGAGTCTGGAAAATGATAAGATATGCTGATACGGCGCAGAAACTGCAAGGAAATGTTTAAGGAATGGCTGCAAAGAAAGCAAAGGTTGTTTATACTTGCTCAATTAGTTTATTTTTTAATCTGTTTTCCATTTATTTTACGCTAGTTTGTTGGACAAAAGTCAGGTCACGTCAAGTTTATAAAGGGAAATAAAGGAAAATGTCTTCAAACTCCGTATTGGTACAGAGCATCTTTGAAATAAATTGGTTCAACGGAACATTCAAAAAGGGTGACAATACCACTAAATGGAACTGGGTAAGAAGTGCAGACAGTACAAAAAACTCCATAGGCATTGCTCGGAAATTCTAGATCTTTGAAAACCATTTGACGTATTTAAGCAGAAGCACTGTCGTTCGTGAGAGGAAATTATATGCTAGATACGATGGCCTGATGCTGAGACTGCTTAAAACGTGTCAGGAGGAGTCCATCGTGGTTTTTATCAATGTCCTAAGGGTCACATGAGTAGGATATCGCAGAGGTCACGAAAATATCACCTAAGTGTCAGAGCTGCGCCAGCATACACCCTTGCTCGTTGCCGAGTCTGCCGACTAGATGACAAAAAAACAAAGGAGGGACACTTTCGGTGCGAAAGTGTATGAGCGCACAATTTAGGCCCCATTGATGGGCCCGACTGCAACATAGAGTGTGTTCAATCTTGTTATTTCCTTTAGATTGCCTTTAGTTTGATTTTCCGCCTCAACCTGAGATACATTGATTCATTTGAATACACCTTAGGTTATTCCGAATTTCATATTAACACTTCACTCTAATGAAATTAAGATAGAATAAGCGATGCATTTTGAGAGATCATTTCATGTTTCATGTTTCATCAGTAGAGGGTAGGGAACGGATCCGTGGGCACCCCTTCTTTGCAATCACCGGACATGTGGGAGTTTTCAGGTTAGACCAATCCCCCCGCCAAAGCAAGGGCACTCCCGTGAACGATTCAGATCATGTTTCAAATAGGGCATCTTATTTCTTCTTGAATGCGACAATTGTGTCGGCAGCAACAACGTCCGGGGGAGATTGTTCCATGCATTCACAGCGCGCCTTGAGAGCCGGTAGACGTGCGGGAGGCCATCTGTCCGTTGTACCACCAGTTTGAAGCAGTGTCCTTGTGTGGGCATGTCAACGGCTAGTTTGAAGTACTCTGCCACCTCCGGTATGTCGCCGCAGACGATCACTTTGTACATCATGATTTGGTCGCCTCTGGAGCGTCGAAATTCGAGGGTAAACAGGTCCAGTGATTTATAGCGCTCCGGATGGGTCAGCTTTCTCACTTCGGGCACCATTCTTGACCCCAATCGTTGAACATATTTGATGTCAGTCATTTCGCTCTTCGTACACGGAAACTAAGCGGACGATCCATACTCCATGATCGGTCGAATAAACGTGACCATGACCTTACGGAATATCTGCATGGACCTGGACGTGAATGCTCTTTTGGACATCCAAAGTAGCGCTAGCCCCTTGCGTCTCGCCAAAGTTGATTGTTTTCGGGTCTTGAGGTCGTCCTGGATGATAACGCGCAAGTCTAGAGTACGCCTAACAGCGGCCAGTTTCATGTTTCCCATTGTATAGTGCAGGTGGTCCCGGTCTCTCCCAATTATAAACAAGTTCGATTTGGTCACGTTTACCGGTACCTTGATCTCTATTGACCACTCGTGGATCACATCGAGATCATTTTGGAACATCATTGTGTCTTCGGCGTTGCGTATGACACGCCATACCTTCAGGTCGCCCGCGAACAGAAGGCATGGGGATGCACATCTTGATGGGATATCCGCGACGTATGTTGAAAACAGTCTGGGACCCAGCACCGACCCTTGTGGTACTCCACTACGAGCCTCAAACGCCGAGGAACACCCTTCGCCAACTCTGACCTGGCATTGTCTACCGAATAGATACCCCTTGATCCATTTGATGACCGTTCTAGGTACCGGCGTGTTACTGAGCTTGTTTAGGAGAAGCACGTGATCGATTTTATCAAACGCCTTGCTAAGATCGATTAAGGCTGCATGAACCGGCAGTCGTTTTTCTTTGGCTTCGCACCAGGCTTCACGTGCCACCATGAGGTTTGTGGTACACGATTTGCCCTTAACAAAGCCATGCTGTTCTGTTGGTAGGATTGTGGCTGGCCCAATGTGAGCATCGATTTCGCAACAGATGAAGTTTTCGAGTACTTTCACAAACACCGAGGTCAGGCTGACTGGTCGATAATTCTGGGGGAGTAAACGATCGCCACCCTTGTACCTCGGAGTTATTATACTCTGTTTCCAGTCATCTGGCACCGTTGCAGTTTCAAGCGTACAGCGAAACAGTGCTTTGATGCTTGATGCGATTATAGAAGCTAGCTCGCTAATTACCTTCGGATTGAGATTGTTGGGTCCAGCAGCCTTAGTAGGTATCAACCTACTTAGTGCATTCTACACATCTTCAATGGTGATGAGCATGCCGTTTTCCATTTGGTCATGGATCTCAAAATCCTCTCGGTCGAGCGCTGGTGGCAAGTAAACAGTAGAGTATTGTTGAGCTAGATGTTAAGCCATACATAACTCACCTGTCTCGAGCACACCATCTGTATTGTGGAGACCCTGGATGCCCGGGCTTTCACGACGCTTTCTCTTTAGCAACGAGTAGAATCGATTCGGTTGAGTGTCAACGTTTTTCAGCAGATCCTCTTCGTATGCTACTTTTATTGCCCTCATCATACGTTTGCATTTATCTCTGAGTGCTTTGTATTTTGTTTTGGCTTCGGTAGTTTTTAGGATCATGAAGGCTTTGTAGGCATGTTTTCTGGCCTTGAACTTGCGTTTCGTCTCACCATCCATCCATGGGGGTCAACATGCTGCCCGTCCACAGAGCGTAAAGGGGACAAAATCAGTACAGAGTCGCAAGATATTCCCACGAATCACTCTCCAGCGTTCTTCTACATCGGCCGAGCTACTCGGTTCCCAGGATAGGTTCCTAACGCTCTGTCTCATTTCATCGTAGTCAGTCTTCCAGTATGCCGGTTTGTAGCATCTACGCGTTGACGGCGATCCCGTTATGTGGAGTGCTGCGAAAACAGTAGCATGATCACTGGTGCCTAGGGGTGCGGAGACCCGAGCATCAGATACTTTTGTGTGCCCATTTGTGAATATAAAGTCCAGACAGAATGCCATACCCAAGTCGGCTATCCGCGTAGGCTGGGCAACATGTTGTGCAAGATGGGTTTCGTTTGTCATTTCCAACAACGCGTTCTCCGTTTCAAAGGCAGGACCTTCGATGTTCAGATGAGCCCAGTTGATATGTGGGCAGTTAAAATCACCGACAATACAGACCCACGACCTTTTGGCATACTTTTTGACTGTAGTCAACCAGTTTATACCGTCGGCTTGAGGACTTTGGTATCTAACACCTATGGTTGTGGTTGCACCAGTAGCAGCCTTGACTGACACCCAGAGTTGTTCAATCCGAGTGTCTTCCGTGCGTGTGCGTTCTAACAGTGTTACAATGAGCCCATCGGTCGCATATAACAAGACACCTCCATGTATCCTATCCTTACGGTCGCAACGGAACACTCGGTAACCAGGCACACTGATCTCACTATCCGTTACGGATTCAAATAGCCAGGTCTCTGTCGCCGCAATAATCGCAGGGCGCTTTTGTGCGATAATTACATGTAATTCAGACAGTTTGTTGAGCAGGCTTTGCGCATTTATCAGTAGAATGCCCATAACTCTATCCGAGCTTCCTGGGCCATTACTAGCAATGGTTTGAAGAGAGGTCTCCTCTTCTGGACAACCCAAAAATTTATAATGCGTAGGTCTTTCTTCCCAGCGGCACGACATTCTTTGAGTTCATCGACAGCTCTACGTTGTTTTTTCTGTCCTCAGGGGACAGATCTGCCCGCATCGATATATTCAAGCCTTCAAGTCTCCAACCACGGGTCAGCGTTATTTCAGGGATGTGGTCGGACTTAAAAACCGCCTTCAGTGGTCTAGGTCGTCCGCCATCTGCCGATTTTGCACCACGTCTATAAAGGCTTAAAATTGATACCTGTTCATCACTTGGATCCAGCATTTTAAGGGTGATTTGTTTTATTTCTTTAGAGTCGTGTTGCACACGTGTTTCTGTATCTACTCCGTCAGATTCTGGCACATTGAAGAAGAGAAGCGATTTCTTTATATCATTTGGGTCCTTTGTTTCTTTTGACGCCTTAGATGCCGATGCAGAAACCTTCGACGTAGAAGCCTTCGGCAGTTCGTGTAGCTCGGCCTTCTTTTTTGCGGGTTTCGGTGTGGTCCACTCTGCATTTTCATCGATTTCTGTATTAGATAGCACGAGAAATGGGTCTCCGTTTTTCAGCTTTTCTATTGGCGTCTTATCCGGTACCGCTATTGTATCTGTTGTATCGGTGGGGGTGTCCGCAGCGTCCTCGCCAAGGATACTACTTTTGTACGCATAACAAAAGGGCACTAGCCCTTCTGAGTCGTAGTTTTTCAAGACTTCGTAGACTTCAGGGGCTATTTTGCGCATTTTATGTGCTCCCATCTGTTACATAAAGCGCAGAGCACGGCCTTAATACTGCCAGTAACATTATTGTTGCACGTGGGACACTTGAAATTTGTAATGGTTCCAAATGAAACGATGCTAATAGATATGATTTGTATAATCAATACAAAGACTAAAAGTCGTTTCTTCTCTTGAATAGATCAATTTATAGAAATCTTCCACTTTGTCTCAAATTTGACCCCGGTTTATGGTCAGATGCGAGTAGCTAACTCGTAGTATTTATAGCTA
This sequence comes from Ligula intestinalis, assembly GCA_036362985.1. NCBI lineage: Eukaryota > Metazoa > Platyhelminthes > Cestoda > Diphyllobothriidea > Diphyllobothriidae > Ligula > Ligula intestinalis. The sequence goes on along the minus strand of JAYGXS010000007.1, from coordinate 6,172,381 downwards.
TGTTGGATACCCTTATTCTTAGTGCCTGTAAACAAGGGGTTGTGTTTACGCTCTTCGCTAATCTGAATAATCTGAACCAAAATTCGTCGTGTTTAACTTCACCTATTTGCACCATATTTTTTGATTTGGTTTTCGGGTGGATTTTATGGGTTACGAGGTCCCCCTAACGGTTGTGTCCATCGTGTGGGTGTTAATTGGCTGTGGTGTGCCACTTATAATACCTAAAGGTCCACAACGCAGGTAAGTTCCGCATTTTTATTCTTATTTCGCAGTGTAATACAGACGATGGTTATAATGACGTCCGTTTGTTGCTACCTCTTGTAAGATCTTTTTATCCATATATATCGCCTTTAGTTGGCTCATGACATTTATGGCGCAAATGAACCCGCTATTTGGGCCGGCTTTACGGAACACTACTGTCAGAATTGTTAGCGATGAATGGCCTGTAGGTTAATAGTTTGCCTAACTGCAAATATTAGCCCATCGCCTGAAGTGCCTGTGCTTGATATGCTGATCTCTACTGCTTGTTACGCGCCTAGTCCTATGGAGTTGTCCGATCATTTTGGCAACCAATCTTGTGCAATTATCAACTAATTGTTGTGCAATACTTCACCACATCCCGTGTTTGTAACTTCGTTTACTTTATGTTGTGATATTAATACCGATTCAATTTTTTCTGCGTTCTGGCAAAATCAGTTGTTAGCTTGGTGCGAAGAAAATTGGTTGGACAAAGTTTGCGAATTTGGCTGCAAGCAGTAATATGAGACGGTCTGGGATGAATTCTCGGCGCCTCTACTCTAGCCAGGTCGCACTTAATGTTATGACTGTGATTAGGTCTGATCTAGTCGGCCTCAAATATGTCACGATCTGTATTCCCATACGTGACGATCTACGTCAGTAGACATCAACAGTTAAATTCATTTTCTTCGCCAGCGACGAAGATCGTAAGTTAAGAAATCATTTTCATGTGTCGAGTCAGGTTTTAAGTTAATCCCCTCTTCGACACTCCGAAGTAACGTTGCCGGAGCGACGACCGACGAGGAGCGTGTCCAAAACATCACACTCTTCAATTAACCGCTGTTTTCTTTAGATGGAGTCCAATTTTATGCTGCATATCTCCTTGTGGCGATTAATTATGGTAGACATTAATAACAAGGGCTGCAATCACGTCGACTTGTTAGTAAACTTCCCCGTTTGGCCGCATTTCATACAAACGTCCATTAGGTACTAAGCGTTGGTCCTATCACTCATCTCACAGTAAACTTTACAAATGTCAATTTAACTGTTAATCGGGGACAAACTCACTCCTGTCTAGAGTACCAAAATTAATCCCCGGTGTATGAGTGCCCACGGCTAATCATCACTTCCGTATCTCCAAGGTGACAATATACTTTTCGCCTTGGGGGTATTTTCCGGAGCCATTGACCCAGAAATAACTTTAGTTTCTTTGGCGGACGACGAATGCTTGCATTCCGAATTTCCTTGTGGCTGCTAGAAGTCTGTTCTCTAGGGCTCGTAACACGGTGGCATACTTCCGAGATTCCTGGACCAGATCGAACCATTTAATATTTAAATAACAGTCTTACAATGTCTTCCTCGCCAGTGACCACCTACACGACAGAAGTAATTTTAAACACAAAACCGGTAGTCCAACAATTTCGACGATACCCCGCGCGTGCACTGCCTCGAGGTAACACAGTCTTCATTTCAATACGTAGTCCTCCGAGCCTACGAACATGGCTCGAATCGAGATGCTGCAATTGCAACAATACGCAAAAATTAATCTTTTATACTTAGCAGTTGAATGCTGCCGGTAACTTGCTTGGGTAAAGGATAAAACTGACCGAGTTAACACCTGGACCACGCACATTCCCATGAGTTCTTCCACGATGTTAATAGAGCGTCGCCATATAAAGATGTGGTTTGCACACAAAATTCTAAACAACACTGCGAAACAAGGACTTGGTAGGTTACTGATCAGTCGAAGTTCGAATCCACGCGTCCTTTAAATACTGTGGCCCAGGACAATCTAATATCAACTACACTGGTCGAGGGTCCCTAGAGCAGGCATCACGAGGGGTTGCCATATCACAGGATCAGGCATGCGCTCCGTCGCCTTGATAGTAATCGATTCAGCAATATCCTTCCTTCGGTTTAGTTTCACCGCCATGATAGCAACGGGCAGATATAGATGATAAAAAGGAAGTGACGTAAACATTAAGGAGCATGGATATCCGTGGCAGCTTATGAGATGTACTGGTTCGCGAAAATGCGATTGCTTTGCCCGACGAAAGTACTGATAGCGAACTAAAGTTTGTGTAGACAATAGTGAAGAGAGATTAAATGTCATCGAAGACCGCAGGTCGCAGCACCTAGTCCTTCATATTGGCCACTTCGGCTATTAGTTCCACTGAAAATATATGCAAAAAGAAGTTAGCCCCTCGACGATCCTTTGTTAGCCATTTTCTCTGTATTTATCTATTTAACCTATTAATAAGAATGGACCTAGGTAGGAACAGTTCCCGTTTATTGGTCAAGACAGAAAAAATGAACTTGTCAGAACGAATAAAGTTCTTGAAATAAAGAGAGGGAGCTACTCAAAATAAAATGGTAAGAGCAAAATGGCGCTGGTGAGTTGTCACGTTTAAGTGAAAGACAGAGTAGAGAAGGCGCAATCTAGTCCACGGGTGTCACTCCCCAAAAGTCGGAAGAAAAATCTGGCATATGTTGGCTTAGGGTTGCGTGGGTGCATTTGAATGCTTGGCAAAATCCACGAGGGCATTTCGGAGGACATGCTCGTCGACACCGTTGCGCACAGTAACGGTGTGGACACCCAGGCTACCGACATCGCGGATGTTAAAGGATAAGTCATCGAAGAGCATCATTTCGCAGAAGGGTATGTTAGACTTCCTTTTCAACCTAAAATAATGCAGAATAAAAACTGGGGGGTGGCCGACAGAGGAGGAGGAGGACCGGGCCAAAATTATGAATAAACACATTTCTTTTAATAAGTGAAAACATATAAAGATGTTAGGAGCAGCCTTAACGAACACGGGAGCAGACAGGCAGCGAGCCGCGCTCACGGCAGGCCATCGATCCGCCTATACGCGTCGAACGCAAACTGGCAATCAATCAATAATTTTAAGCTGTGGCCAGGCTACGATTCTGACAAGCCAACCGTGTCGCTACAAGCGCTAGGACAGTATATTATTGATCCCGTGAACATGGCTGTACACGCGTTGGTTTACCTTAAATATAGTGTACTAATTACGCTAAGAAACTTTTAATCTTGCGCTCTTCTTGTCGTGTTCTTCCCTGGGGACTCACACAAGACGTAATTAGGCGGTGACACCTAGGACTAGGCTACATTTACAACAAAAGAGACATCTAGAGGGTGTTAGCTTGCAATTAACGGAGCTGGCACATACTGCTATTTGCTCGCCCGACAACACAATTAAGCATCCCCGTCTACTTCCGCTAGGTGGCATTCCACGGGTTAACGCCCTGTAGGTTATAAACTTGACGTAGGCGGGAGAAAACTACGCTTAGACTGGAACGTGTTATTTTACTGGAAATTAATATGTGCCTGTCACAGTGTGACAGAGATTCTTTTATTAGTTATTCGGCAAATTTCATGATGCAGACTCACTGCAATGTGAATGTGCTTACCTCTTACTATAGTTAGGCGGAGGCAGACCTCCAAGCAGAGGTGTACGCTCAACATCAGGCTTTGTCAGGTCCACTCACAACTTCTGTTGGTCACTAAGGCTACCGATCGAGTTTGAGATAAACGCGGCCTTCCTCTGCACTGTCTGGTGGCTATTGTGTTTACATAAGTTGGTGTGAATACTCGCGTTTAAATTTCTTGTCACGACCAGAGAAATATGCTGTAACGGACGCCCAGGCCGAAATATTCGCCGTCTAACTACGCCTCATGTGAGACCCCAAAGAGAGAACACAACAGGAAGTGTGCAGAATGCGGAAGTCCCGGCGTGTTCGAGGTACAACAAATGTAGGGAAACGAACGTGTGCAAGATAGGTCCACGAACCAATAAAATTCTCTTCTGAAATAGTGGCCGGTCCCATTGGTTGTTGGCTCAGTGGATGACTGTAGTTTAAATTATGAATTATCGATCAATTGACGGCTTGTGTACGTCCGCCCGTGTAGGCCGATCGATAGCCTGCTTGGAGTGCGGCTATGCTTTGCAAGGTACTGCTTGCTAAGGCTGTTTGTTAGGCCGTCCTAACAAAATACTCCTCCTTTTGTTAACTGGGGTATTTTCTGTGCGTGCTCCAGAACTGATAAAGACGGTCTTGTGCTGCAGATGTGCCGGTGTTCGGTTGGTTTCGGCTTCTCGAGTTAAGCCGGTTTGAGTCGACCCCGCAGAGCCTGATGTTGGCTGTCATTGCATCTGCTGTCTTAACGCCAGCCTTTGTGCAAAACTGTCGACATGCCGTTTCCAAGACTATGCAGAGCACAGCCATGTCATTGGTCTTTGAACAGCAGTAGCCTTGGTTGAACTTGCCTCTAGCTGACCTGCGTATATATTCTTTGGAAACTCGGTTAGTAGCCACCTTATAAGAGCGAAGGAGAGCAAACGACAGAGCGGACATCATGTTGGGTCAAACGTCGTAGGTCTTGTACGTTATTTGATTAACACAACTAATCAAGGAGCACTAGCGATCAGTTGATATGACTCCATTTTTCATATATTCAACCTGTTTTACGGGACGTTTGGTCCAAGGTAAAGGAGTAACTCGGGAACCTGGTTGGTTGTTAGCCCTTGTTGGATCAGGGGTCCCTGCCGGAGTCCAAACTGGGTGCAGCTGGAAGACGGAGAAAAGCCACGACCTCAGCCGGCTTGAGCCAAAGGTGCATGGGGGTGAGTTGAGTGCCTGGCCGGGAACTGCAGGCGAATAGATGACGGTAGTCATGCGGCGAGACGCCGCAGTCGGGTATGGATGAATCGAGTCGGTGTTGGTACTGGCGAAGTAGCACGCAGTAGCCACTGCGTAGCTGCGTCAGGGTACAGCGAGTGACTCGAGGCCGCAATCGGAGGCGGATAGCCATTCAGAAGGACTGTGGGGTGGTAGCAGGATTTTGCGTCCACAACGGCTCGCTGGTGAAGGCGCTGGGAGCCTGTCTTAATGGTGGAGCCATCAGCGGGTAGATCCGAGAGATACGAGGCGACAGCTGCCTTGTCAAGAGCTCGAATAGACGGCAGAACGTTATGGCTAAGCTCAGGAGCGTTGCAACGCTGGTGATTCGGATGGCCAGGTTGTGAACAGGTAAACCAGAACTACTGGCATAAGAGTTTGTTGTGCGTGGCGACCGACAGAACAGAAGCCTCTGCATGAAGGTGATCGATGGGTGACATTTTATAGCAGCCCGTGATCGTGCGGAGGGCACCGTTCTGGCACTTAGATATTAGTTTTTCCCACGCCGACCTAGATCATCAGCAGTAGGTAATGCTTATCAGTAGTGTCCACTACATAGCACACGGTAACGCTGGAATTCCCTGTCAATAATGCCCTTGCATTCTTCCATTATTATTGAAAGATTACATACTATGCAGGTATTGGAAGAGACCCCCTTTCCGACTTTCAAAATACACAAAAAACTTCATGCAGCCATGCAGTATTACGAGTTACAAGTTTAAGAGTCGGCACAGTGAAAGAATAGATTCCAAAAAACCGCGAGAGACAACGCCCGAAGGCATTGTCACGGTGATGCGAACACTTTGAAAATCTGCAACTCCATTGGATGGTCTTAACAAGGTGCTACTTGAATAAATTAGATAGCATACTTCAGACAGGTTGGAATTGTAAACATTCCTGTGGGAATGTTTTTTATGTCCGTGAAATGCATGTGAAGTGTATAGTTTAAAAATGTAAAGAAACGGGAGAGAAAGCAAAACGTACTCATTGAAATGTTGTATCTTGCAACCAGGGTAGATTTCCACATAGTCAAAAAGATCGGTCCAGCAATACAATTGCAGAAGTTTGCGCGCAACCTTCGGAGTGGGGGTGCTAGGGGGGGGATAAATAAAATTTTTGTTAGTATAGAATATCGATATTTGTGATTTGATGGCCTAGCTTTACATTCACAGTTCATTCTGACCTTTAGTATTCGTAGGCAAGCCTATCTTTGAAGGGGATAACGCACGGGCAAGAAAGGAGAAAACTTGAAAGTAGTTGGTGTGTTTACTGAGCCTATGAAGCCAGCAAATATGGTGTATTTCTTTATGTTTATTTCACGAGATACGAGTCAACAAGACTTTAGACCGAAAGATCTCGCCGAAAACGTCGAAATTTAAAAATTACGAGTTAATTATCTACAGAGCGCATAACGAGCAGATAAAAAATGACAATTAGTTTTCCCGATTTCTATAGCTGGTTACATATTAACGCAGTCTTAGAGAAATCGAAGTTACAGGTTACCGCAGACTGTGTGAACTCGACCGACTGTTTCGTATAGTAACGTAAACTGAATAAATGGGGTATATGAGTCACGCATATGTCATGGCGAACAGTGTTTTGATTTAACCTGCTCCTCGACGTCTCCACATGGAAAACGGCGCCGGAATGACGGAAACAACACTGAGTTCATGAAGTGGACAACGATAAACGTACCCGAACCACCCTAGTCGCATTTTTTTGCTTATATTGCCTGAGATATGTTGTCGTGACGATTGCTGAATGTGTCATTTGAGACAAAGTCAGTGTTCTCCATTCGAAGCTTCGTCCTCAGGCGGCGGTGATCAAATTCCTCTAGTTTTCGCACAGGACACGATATTCACAAGTGTACAGAACGGCTAACGAGATTGATGCACGGTACACGCTATTTTTGATGTTAGTGGAAACATTACGTCGGGTCCACAGACAGTTTCTGAGGATCGTGAATATTTTGCAGACGGCAGCAACTTGGAATGCAATGTCGTTTTACTCCACCTTTACAATAGTATCGACCTGAAGTATTCGAAATTACAGATTCCTTTGAGTTTTCAGTCATTTACTCGAAAAGGCGCCTTCTGGTCAGAGATACGGCTCAAAAACACTTTGTTCTTTTCAAAGTAGATGGATAAACCAGAGGAGTTAGCGACTTTGTTAAACCATGAAATTGTATGTCACAAACGTTTGCAATTAGCATGTCAATAGCGTAGCCAAGATCAATTAGCGGGCGCTCGGGTGCAAATTTAACACCGACAAATCCGTGAGAGCCGCTCTGAGCATCTAATCAACGAAGTAAATGAACAGAACGTGCGGCAGCATAAATTCTTGCCGAGTGTCCGATCGAATATCAAACTGTTGGGAGACTGTCGTCGACGAGAAATTGCGCAGAGGAAGAGGGATATTATGTCTTGGGTGCAGCGATAAGTTTTATACCCATACAATCCACCTTAACTACCGAACTTGCGATAGACAGAATCGAACAGTGCGCAAAACTAACTATGCGGACGACCGTGGGTTTTCGTACTCGGAGTCAGTCGATAAGTGAAGCGGCACTTCTTAAGCCTATGTCACCATAAGATTGTTTGAGCAGAGTAATAGCATGTGCCAAGTGGATACACTGCGATACAGGACTAAAGATCCACAATCTCGGCAAGATATTAACCAGTTATCACGCGGCTGGACGTCTAAACAAACGTTACCACAAATTATAAAACATTGCGAATCATATAATTTTACGGCTGTGCCTGACATTACATATTTATCGCTCTTCCAAGCTGATAGTCGTAAGGACGGTCCAGTCAAAACGAAAAAGGTCTTGGCGATTTCTACGTGAAATTCGACGCATGGACCACAGACCATCGAGACCTAGTTAGTTAAGACAACCTTGAGGAAAGGTAAAACATGGCGAGCCGTTGGGTATAGCGTTCCTGATGCGGTACGATGTGCTTCGATGTGATAAATGGAAGGGAAAATAAAAAGATGCACAATAAAATTTATCCTGAAAATGCAGTGTAAAAATTGGTACACAGAGGTCAATACCTGGTCAGGCAATGCAACAGACAAAATTAGTTTCCCTGTAAGGCCTGTAGACTGGTAATGATAGCCTCAAAATAAAGCTACTCTGCTTCCCAACTTTTCGAGGTACGAAGAGTGGCAGCGACGGTCGGCTGGTTATATTATTTTGCCCTTACCGGCATAGGTTGTTGGTTTTAAAAAGGAGCGAAGCGACTCCTAGACATAACCAGGGGTGATAAGCAAGTAAATATGCCTCAAAGTCAAACACGATTCAACAACCATGCTGGCATCTGCGACGAAAATGAGCAAAGCTTAGCTTTTTCCTTCGTAGGAAGACTGGTCATATGACCCGGTGACGTGCCTAAACATTGTGTTACATCCCAAGAAAATTTGACCATAAAACCTTGGTATAATGAGCACACTCTAGTGATCCTTATTAGCGTCATGCTAGTTAAGGGTAATAAAACTCGCCTGTCCTCAAATGTAACCAGGCAGTTGCGAAGGCGAGGCGATGAAAACCTCGATTGTTTCTGCCAATGACCAGAAGCGTAGCCAAGCATGCCGGACAGCTCGTACTACTATCGCGGTCTTCACTAAATTTGGAATCAATATGCATAGCCTATCATGATAGATGAACAAGATTACAAATAATTTTAGATGCAAGCGTAGTCAGCAGTCAGAAACCCACATCTTTCAAGCATTATCTCCACAATTTAGAATCAAAGGCAATGGTCTACTTTCTATAAGTAAATAAAACTTTAAAATGTGCAACCTGGAGGCAACGGCCAACTTAATGCCAGGCTCCGCTTGAATTAACTTCAGAATGGTTTCCGATGAGTCATAGGGGGCAACTTTGTAATTTGATTCATCATAAACTAAGCCGTCCCTAAAAGAGCGCTATATAAAGATAAGATATTTACCTTAAGTGAAGTTTATCTCCTCTATAACTCTCAGCGTCAAAAGGCCATAAAGTACCATCTAAAATCGTAAATTGAAAACTAAAAAGTAAATTATACCAAGGTCGAAAACAATGAGCGACGGTTTAGTGTTCAGTCCTTTGAACATTGTCGCACAATAACGCAAACTAGCGATATGTGCAGAATCGCGACAACTTAACTCCCTGGTAAGCGTCTTATCTGCGTGAACACAGCCTTGTGCGTACAGCTGAGCAAGGAATCCCAAAATGCATCACACGCCTTGGTTGGCGGTTAACAACACTGCTTTTAAGTGTAGAAAACTGTAAAGGTAAGGTGTGAGATTCCATAGGGTAGAATCAATCACCTTATTCTACGGTCTCTTGGCTGAGACCAAAATTTGGCGTAAATAGTAAGCCCGAAGGCCATCAGCCGCTGCAAGATAACCTGCGTTATATTCATAAAACTACCAATAGTAGCGAATATTCGAGTCCCAGGAAGCAGTTCAGAAGACGAAGATGCGATCACTGGAACAAGAGTTTTATTTGCCTGACGCTTCGGATTCCGTCGGGAATCCTTAGTCATAGGTAATTGTAAACAGGTCTGAGACATGCGCAGATAAGGGGTGATACATTCACAGATTGCGCGGTATTTATAGTTCACAGCGGTCACCCGCATGCGTACTATAATTGTCAGTCCTTGTAGTCACCGCTTGAGGTCTTAATTGGTGCGGTGATTGCTCATTAATTGCCACAGCGTTCTTGTCCGTGTCGGATGCTGGTTTGGTAATTGCGCGACAATTATGCCCGCTGTCGTCGGAGTTGTTGTTGCACCCAGTCCTTCCCACGTGACTGATTCTCTTGCTCAGGAAATGTCTCAGTACACCGTAGGGGAACGCTCTTCCGTACGTGAAGAATGTATTGGAAGCAGTCAGCCGTCTAATCACCCCACTTGGAGTTGGAGTTGCACACAGGCCGGAAGCATCCATCAGGCATCGGCTCATGATGCCGAAAGACCCACTGCCACGGCAGGAAACGGCTGGAGTAGTTTACCGAATCTGGTGTAGTTGTGGACAAAGCAACTACGTCGGAGAAACTGGGAGATTACTCCGGACGTGAATGGCCGAGCATGCAGCGGCGGTGAGGAAGAAAGATGCCAACTCCCATGTTGCAGCTCACTCAACGGGACCCGACCATATTTTCATGTTTGCCGAGGCCGAAATTTTCGCAAGAGGGGACAAGCGCGTCAGCCGCGAGCTGCTCGAGTCATGGTTTTCAGGCCCCCAGTCCATCAACAAGCGCAACGATTTGGCGTTCTCCTACGGTGTACTGAAACATTTCCTGAGCAAGAGAATCAGTCACGTGGGAAGGACTGGGTGCAACAACAACTCCGACGACAGCGGGCATAATTATCGCGCAATTACCAAACCCGCATCCGACGCGGACAAGAACGTTGTGGCAATTAATGAGCAATCACCGCACCAATTAAGACCTCAAGCGGTGACTACAAGGACTGACAATTATAGTACGCATGCGGGTGACCGCTGTGAACTATAAATACCGTGCAATCTGTGAATGTATCACCCCTTATCTGCGCATGTCTCAGACCTGCTTATAATTACCTATGACTAAGGATTCCCGACGGAATCCGAAGCATCAGGCAAATGAAATTCTTGTTCCAGTGATCGCATCTTCGTCTTCTAAATTCATAAAACTGCCAAATGGCAGCCAGGAGTATATATATGTGTGTTCCTCTTCCGGGGATGATGTAAGAAATATTTTATCTTGACCTCGCATTTTCTCGCATATTAATATGTGTGTGTGTTACAAGATAACCTTTACTGATATGACAGAAGAAGAAATTTAATCTATGGGAAAGTACAATCAAGCAGTATTGCCAAACCAAGAAATATCACATGTAATAATCTTCAAAAAAACATTGTCAATAACGCCAAAGTCCACTGTTTTGTAGCGTTTTTCTTGAAGAGTAATACTAGAGCCGATACAATGCCTAGTCCTGGCATCATCAACAGATGATATTAATCATGAAGCGCTCTCCGTCCGGAACTTCTAAAATATGTGTGTGGACCAGAAGTTAGGGCTTCAAGTGGGCCTTTGCAATACATTTGTTTGCGTACTGTTCGCCCGAAAAGAGTATAGTGTTTATGCAAACTAAATAACTGACGAAATACCTGGAGTTACCCATAATCACTTCTATAGGAAAAATGTCAAAATAAGCTACATTTTCAAATTTTACCAATGTTGACAAATTTCTCTCGCATAGCACAGATATAGCCGTTATTATTCCGGTCACTTAATCACAAAAAATCTTCACATTCCCAAATCGAAGTACTTAATTGTACTTGTTACGGCTGTGCACATGCGTGATCTAGCCGGCGTCAATGATGTCACGAGCAGTAGGTCTCCATGCGTGGCGATGGGCGGCAGCGGATCTGGAAAGCTCCACCCAGTCTCTTCTCCAGCGACGGAAACCGAAGAAAGAAGGTCAAATAACTGCTTCCATGTCTTGATGGACGGCGTCGAGCCATGTCTATAGTTGCCCCCCACTTTGACGTTTCTAGTTGGGCTGCGGTGCCGGGTCGAGGCTAGCATAGCAAAGCTCGTGGGACGGACGACGAAGAACGTGTCTAAACCACCTCATTCGCCTTGTTTGAATAACCTGAGATATCCTTGTGATACGATCGCAGCGGGTGCGGACTGTTTCATTGGAGATGAAGTCGTTATACTTAACTTGCAGGATTATTGACAGGTGTGAAGGCTAAGAAGTTTAACTCTAATAGCTACGATCTTCCAGGCCCATGGTTGTTTTAGGAATGGAGCGAAGACGGTGGGAAAGCCAGATTGTTTGGAATAGTGTATTCTGCAGAAGGATAGGAGAATAGATTTAAGAGTTTTGACTCTCTGATGACCGCAGTCTGGCTGCCAGGGCGTCGATTCCGCAATGAATAGATCATCAGGAATCGCCGGCGCATGCTCTGTTACGACAGCCAATTGGGCGACCGATGTCTAAACTGGGGCTAGGGGCGACCTTGAAGTGGGCAGTGGCTGACTTGCGTAAGCGCACGATCACGCTGAGGCGTATGTGCGCGTCGGTCAATGACAGTTAGTGCCTAGCCCAAGCAGCCAGTGGGCGCGCAGACAGGCTAAAGGCGCCGTGCGTCAGCGGTTGATATTGGGTTCCAAGTGGCTGCAAAAGGCCACTACAGGATCGTCCTCAGGCACTGGTGTTCAAAGACCTCCAGTTTTTGCTCATCTTCAGCGCGCTCAGCCCAGCATTTTACATCCATACAGGAGGACTGACCGGATGGATGCACGGTATACACGAATTTTCGTGGCGATGGAGATGTCACATCGGATCCATAGGCGTTTTCGAAGGATTGAGAAAACCCAGCGAGCAGTTTCGATACTGGGGGAACATGTCGTTCTTGCTCTGCCCATTCAGTAGCAGACTCGCCCCGAGGTATTAAAAGCTGTCTACTTCTTCAAGTTGAGGGCCATTAATCCCCAGAGGTGCCTTCTCCTGGTCAGGGGTGCAGCTCGAGAACAACTTCGTCTTTCCGGTATTTATGGACATGCCAACCGACATAGCGATTACATTTAACCGCAACACTACCGACTGAAGACAACCAAAGCTTGAGGATAACGGCGCAATATCATCGGCGAAGTCAAGATCAGTTAGCCGGAATCCGGGTGCAAGCCTAACACCTTCCTCTTCATGTAGGGTCTTGCCGAGAATCCAGTCAATTACGTAGATAAACAGAATGGGCAAAAAGACGCGGCCCTGTCGGGCACCAGACCGGATATCGAACGATTGAGAGAGATTGTTGTGGACCAGGACTCGTGCGGTAGTAAACCGATAGTAGGCCCTTACCATAGCAATGAGTTTGATCGGCACTTTATCCAGTTAGATTATTCGCCACAGGGACTCGTGATGAATTGAATCGAACGGTGGCCGTTAAACCAGTCAGCTCGATTACATTCTAGTTGGCTCACGGTTTTGCAGCTGGGTCCATGATAGCAGGTCAATACGAGGTGCCGAAACTGGTAACCTGCACGGGTCTCACCATGCTCTCGTTCGCACGCGCCTGAAGATTCACCTTTTATCGGCGCCCACGTGCGAGACGTCTTGATGTCACAAAACTCCGGCAAATCGACATGACCTAGATCCTAAGCATAGAGATACGGTTCCATCTTACGATCCAGGCTGACAACGAAGGCAGTAGCAAGTGGCCATCGCTGAAGACATTAATTTATGGGACAACTGAGAAAATTCTCCGATTCACTCAGCGGCGCCGCAGAGACTGGATCAGTGGAAGAACTCTGCAGCTGTCGACCAAGACGACTCGAGCCAGGTCCCACAACGATGCCTCCTTCCGCCAACTTCGAAAGCTGACAGGAACGTTGCCTAGAGAGGACAACAGAAGTATTGGTCCGAAACAGCGACTTCAGGCTTCAGATGTTGGTGGCACTCGAAAATTGTACCGAATAATCCGCCTAGCTATTGGTAAGCCCTCGACACTCTGTGATTCTGTTCGAGATGTGAAAGGAGTTTTTATGGCTGACAACTCGGCCAGGGTCGATCGCTGGCGTAAACCATTCGAGCACCTCCTTAACTTTGATGAAAAACCCATCACACTCTCCCTCTCATCCACAGCGGAGTTTCAATCCTCTCCTGCCTACGCAATGTCGTATGACCTTCCTTCCGTAGACGAGGTTACCGATGCAATGCAGAGGCTACGCAACAATAAGGCGTGGGGAGAAGACGGTATTTCTGCAGAAATCTACAAAACCTGCGTCCACACCCTGGCTTCTCGGCTTCATGAAGTGAGTGCAAGGGCGTGGCGAGAAGATGCCGCTCCCGGTGACTGGGGCTCAGACATCCTTGTACCTGTCCACAAGAAGGGACACAAACCAAGATGCGAGAACTACAGTCTTATCGATGTTAATGCCAAGATCTTCGCTTCCAGTCTGTGCGGGACTACAAAACATGACCAAACCAAGCCGGATTCCGCGCTGAGTAGATGTGCGGATCAGATAAATAAATAAATTTTATATTTTAGGCCCGGAGGGCCTCGTCATTGCAAACTTAGTGCTGTGGAAAAATAAATACAAAGTTGATAAATTCTGCTCTCTGTGAAACAGCCACATAGACAGTGGGAGCGTTTAGTAGTGTTGGTCGATTAATTCTTTTTCACCAACATATCGTCGATTTAAAATAGTAGTCAACGCATGGTGAGCTAAGGAGGAAGCAGTGGAAATAAACTCCTACCATTAAAGCTGGGGCAGAGTTCAAAGAACCCCCGCTTAAAAAAAACAAAACATAGGAGAAAAAAACTGCTTCAACAAACTTAAGGGAGTTGGTTGAGAGGATTGATTGTAGTGCAACTGAGACAGGACTGTTGATGAGAACGTATGAGGGTTGGAAACGCTTCTTGTAATTGGAGAAATCATATAACAGCAGAGGCTGTCGTTCACCATTGTAACGCCTCCCGACTGGCTTCACGATGAACCATCAGGGAGGTGAGACCGGAGGAGGCCATCGTGGACAACAGGGTCGACAAGAGAGTGAACGGCAGAGGTCACCTGCTCATCAGCGAAACGCCGGAGATGTGACCTTGTAGACTGCGGAGTCCAGCGACGACATGGCGAAAATAGCAGAACCGCCATGAGCATGACTTAAGACCATGAAGCCTATCGTCAGGGTTGTAAAACGGAGAATGGAGAAAACGGCAATGATGACTGGACAGAGAGTGGAGGAAACATCGTCTCACATGATCTTCCGGGTAGAAAACCATGCTGCGAGTAGCTAAAAGTCTGAATTTTTAGGCAAAAATCGAGAATTTGATTAGAAATTATCTTCTCTAGAAGTTCAGCTAGGGCCGGGGTTTATGAACACCGTGGTAGTTATTTATGTCCGAACGAGATCCTGATTTGAAGACTGGAAGAATAATGGATGCCTTCCAAGTGTCAGGAAAGTAACCATTTAAGAGGTAGACTGAAAATATATGGCAAGGTTGTTTTGGAAAGATCGACACTCTTTTTATAACTGAATTGGGGATACGATCATTTCCCGAAGAGTGCGAGTTTTATAGACAAATTATATGCTTACGAATTATTTCTATGGAGAAATCAATGTTCCCGAGAGTATTGACTGAGTATGGTTGAAACGACGGGACCGGTTCGGATTCTGTCGCAAAATGCTTCGCAAAGAAAGCATTGAATAATTCAGCCTTATCAGACTCATCTAGTACAAATGTTTTTTTTTCATTAAGCAATGGGAGTATTTAAATTTCTCCTTTTGCGGAGGACCTACGACGAAACAGTTGTGCAAGCGATTTTGCAGAGTTTGACTCGCTCAGAGCGCAAGATTCCCTGTGCTGGTCACGCTCAAGACGAATCGTTGACGCTAATTCGAAGATCTCTGCGATCCTTAGATGCACAGGTAGCGAACTAGTAGATCAATCTTTCAGCTGCCTCCTCAAGTTCTTTAGTCTGGGCAAAATAAAATGAGGGACGGTCAATTCTGGTGTGAAGGGTTTCGCGATTTTAGTGGGCACAAATTCCAGCATTTTATTAGAAACGACCGACATGAGTTCATAAAGATATGCAGCATCGGTAATGGAGGAGAGGCTTTGCCAATCTAGGTCATCTGCTCTTTTTTCTTTGCATAAATGACATCTCATTAAGTGTTAAACACTCCCAATCTTATATTGATGCAGATGATCTCAAGTGTGTTTACTCCTTCTCTAACTCTACGGCCGCGAGATGCTTAGAACAAATTTATTCTGATCTGCACGCTCTTTCGGCGTGGAGCTCAACATGGCAGATGGAGTTCTCACCTTCTAAGTGTCGATACATGTGCTTTGGGCCTGAAAGGCTGCCACAACCTGTTATTTTTCAAGGTTACTCAATGACTGAATGTTCTAGTATCAAGGACCTAGGATTAAGCTACACCAATAAATTAGACCTTTCTCCTCACGCCGATAGAATTACAGCCAAAGCCGCACAGATTTGCGGCTTTATCTCTTATAATTTCTATCTTCCTAAAATGAAATTAAGACTTTATCGTATGTTCGTGCTCCCCATCTTCGAATACTGTTGCCCCTTTTTCGGCCTCATGAATGAAAGTAGCCGTTTAAAAAATTGAACAAATTCAAAAAAATTTCACACGAAAACTGCTGTATCCGACAGCTTCTAATACTTGCTACTCAAATAGATGTCAATTAACAAAACTAAGGTTCCTTTGGGTAAGGAGATTGGAAGCAGGCTTTTGTTTCCTTTTTCGGCTTAATTATTGCACAAATTTACCCAAGACTTCTGTCATTACCCCCGTCAGTCGTCCCTACAACCTAAGAAACTCGGCATTTGTTATACCCCCTCCTGCATCTTTCTCATGTAAACGCTCTTTGTTCTTTGCTTCCAGATATAGCTTTCTTTGGAATAACTTGCCAATCGAAATAAGGTCGTTAACTAGACTGTCTGCTTTCAAACAGAGACTGCACATTTATCGTAACACTGATTCTATTAACCTTCTATTCTCCTCATCTTTTCCAAGTAACTTTCTCCATGACCCCGAGAAAGGACCATCGGGAATTTAGGAGATCCGCTTGAAACTATTCTCTCTGCCTCGTGTCCCCCGAGAACCTAGATGTTTCCATTAACCACCGCTGAATCAAACGAAGCCACGCGGAAGTACTCAGTCTAAAATGCTGCAGTTTCGTTGAATAATCACCTGCATCAGACCACCCACACCTATTTCTGCTCTACTATTATTTTCCTACTACTATCTTCCTAAGCAGTTTTTTTCTCTTGCACACTTTTTGAACATGGAAGCCCGTTGAAAACTGTCTCCATTTTCACTGTAAGAGTTTTTTTAACTGCCATAAGTTTTCGTTTTTATTTCAAAATTACCTGCAAAACATTGCTAAATGTTGCCCCAAAAGGACAATTTCTGCTGACATTATTACGACTTTCTACGTCTACATGCACATATTGTCAAATTATTTTTTGAATTTTATTTTTTCGAAATTAACTTTGTATAGATAGTGCCGTACCGGCGCTGAAAAATATAAATTCCGAATTCCAAATAAATTCCAAATCTAATGAGTCACGAAAATTGATGATTGAGCTAATATCTGCGAGGTCTTACGCATGATAGGTACGACTAGCACTAGCCTTTTCCGTAGAAGGAAGCGGAAGGCAACAGTGAATTAATGTGTGATCACTTTGGAAGATGTCCTGCTTAAAATCAACGAAGAGAGGGGCAATTCCATTTGCGAAAGTCAGATCTAGGATATGATTCTGTCTTGTTGGGGAACTAACCAGTTGAGACCAGTTAGAAAAGTTAATGGTTTCTAGGAAAGACTGAAATCTAGGTGGACAATAGTTCGAAAGCCAGTCGATCATAAGTAAATTAAAATCTCCAGCAATAATTTTAACTTCAAAAGAGGATTCTGAAATAAACTTGAATAGTTCACACAAATTTGCATCTTCTTCAGATGAAGATTTAGGAGGATTATATACACATCCGATAATCACCTTTTGCCGAGGCGACAGGATAATAGAAGCGAAACAGTAATTTCCAGAGAAGGACGTGCTATTTAGGTAAAACGGAAAGTGCCTAAATGACGTTCTAATATAGAGAAGACAACCACCACCACGCTTATTAATGCGATCGTGACGATAGAGATCATACTCGTCTATGATAAGGGAGGAGTCATAAATGATTGGATGGGACCAAGATTCTGTAATGCATATAACATCGGGCGTCATCTCAAAAGCAATAGGTCGCAGTTGAGCCATTTTATTTATAACAGACCTGGCATTAAGCAATATGACATCTAGTGTGTTTTGAGTGGCAGGACTATGGCTATCGTTATTCATAAAAAAGAATTTGAAGGTGGGTAGGCAAACTGTAGGCCGTTATTATTTGTGGAATAAGTACTGAGGGGTATGGAGCTGTTAGCATACGGGTTGCCAATATTCACACTGAGGCGCATTCTAGAATTCCGTCATAGCTACCAGCAACCGACGGTCGTTTGCTTTGTCGACTTCGCCACCACCCCAATCTAAGCACGTAGTTCAATATTTTAAAATATCAGTAGCATGTTTTGTGAGCGTTTCGATACTCTTTTCTGTTAATTAGTCAGGTCTTTTTGAAGTGAAGTATTCTGGAGCCTCTCGCAAGAGGCTGATCTACGCAGCACGTCCTTACGTGCGTCTGTAACAGTGCCAAAGTTTGTTTTTGGGAACACTAGGCAGTGCGGGCTTTTGAATTTGGAGTGATTAGGGAAGACGCTTTTCTTACCTTACACGTGAAGACGCGCAGAGTATTGCCGAGAAGTTGGAACCAGAAGCTCCCAACGTGAAATTTTACCAAAACCTCCAAGAACTGTCACACTGTCGGATCATTCAATAGAATTATGTCTATCTCCTACTACTCGTTGTTCCTGCTGTTCTTTTTGTTACTGTATCAGTTATTATTCTATGGAGTGTCAAACATTTTGAACTTTTGTAATGAAAAAATGGTTAATATTGAGTAGCAGGCTGCCGCTAAATTTAGGGTCCAGTACACAACAGACGAGAGCTCTAGATGGGCGAGAACTCAGAATATACTAGCGGTGTAAATTCCAACAGTGGGGACGACCTGACTACCACACCAGCACTCCCCATTACTTTTCGCTTTCAACACATTTTATAACAGAAATCAGCCAAGTTCAGTGGATAGTCTAAGAAGACGAGCACAGGTGGTGTGTAGTACGATGATAGTGAGACAGGCTCTCAAGGGTGACAGCAGAATAAGCGTGATGCCACTGGCGTTCGAGCTTGGTAGACATGGGTGCTACTGCCACGGAAGGTAGATCAAGAGCCTCGCAAACGTAAACTAAAAATGAGAGAGAGAGAGAGCATGGGGCAAAGTATGAGCAGATAACTAACAAATTGTAAAAATTGAATAACTCAGTACTTCATATTTAAACCATGGTCTGAGTCGATTTCATCGTCACTCACTTCAACTACGCCCTTCCCCACGAGCGATGCCCTACCTCAAAGCCTGTGGATAGGTGTCGGGGTATGCGGATACTTCGACCCCAGTTACACAGTGCGAACTAGGTTGAAAATTAGTAGGAAGAACCTGTCCCGCCAAGCTACGAGCCAGCAACCTTTGCAAGTCTTCTGTTTGTCACAGTATACTAACAAAGAGATCGATAGGAAAGAAACGATTTGAAAGATGTTTAACAGACGAGAGGGCAGCAAGATTTAACGATAAAAACGAGAATATTTTTGAATCATCATTCTAAATTCGAACTGTTCCCAGGAATTGCCCTCAGTCCTTCAACCTCTTCCGGGGATATTGAAGCAATATTTCAAAGGATATAAAAGCTAGTGGAACAAGGAATGCAGTTAAGTTTTCAGAAGGTGACTCGATTTTGACAGTTATCTGTTAAATCGAGCAGTCAACCATCCCAAGTTGCTTAACAGCTATTTTAGAAAATGCACACATATCAGGAATCTGATTCCCTATTTGAAGAATAATTGTCTCGAGCTGTCGGACAGTCCAAACAAAGCCGAACGTTTTTCTGAGTTCATTCCGTAGGTTTTCACCAGAAAAAACTACCTTCATTCTAACTAGTGATAAGACTGTGTTAACACGAATTATTCAAGATAATGCAGAAATGAGCAGAAACGACTTTTGCTAATCTAAAAATGTTGGAAGGATGTAAATCTCCCTATTCAGATGAGACCCAAGCAAAAATTTTCTTTGAACCTGCCAGAGGACTTGCCGACCCCTGTCCCTAATGTGCCAGTAATCCTTCGACACTGAGTCTTTTCCCATAGTAGTGTAGTGGCAAAGTCTCTACAAATATATAAAACGTCTTAGTAAAAATGCAACGGAAAACTTTCTAGTGCGGGCTAACTACTAGTGAGTAATCTACCGGACCACTCTAGTGGAAAAAGGGTGTAAAAACTGTATACGAGGATGACAATGAAGATTAAGAAATTATACGACTGCTTAGATCTTCCACGATCCTTGTCAGCAGTAGCGAGGAGATTGACTTGCCAAAGGAGAGGTCCGTGAAGGCCTGGGTCACAGTTCATCAAGTTGCGCTCGGGAGAGTTGAGAGAAATCTCGTTGGTAAGTGACCCTTAGTTGCTCCTGAGCCCAGGACTGATCACTAGAGGATGGCGTCGTTGAAGGGCAAAGAAAACAGCGGCCGATGAGGTGGAAATATCTTGAAAAGTACAGTGGCATAAGTAGAGTGTGCGAGAAGTCAGCACGCCGTATAAATGGAAACTGTATTTTTCGTGCGGCTTGCGTTAAAACGAAAATTATATTTGTTACTGAAATTAAACAAACAGAGGTTAGGCTAAGGGCCTTCATAACTCCCCCACCGGAGCGTTGGTAAGTTAAAAACGCTCGACAAAAGAGGATGTACAAAAAAGGTTCAACCACAAAGTTTCGCAAGTTGGTAGGAAAACTAATATGTCTACCAAAATGAATGGAAGGGATGGGAGGGGAAGTGATAGGGATAAGGTTAGAGTCAGGTGTCGAGGGGGGCAGTGGACTGGAGGGGGTAGGTGGAGTGCAGGGTGAAGGTGCCATTGAAGTGGACGGACCAGGTGGTGGTGACGGGCATTCAAAATAGGCCGGCTTCAGTCTATCGATTGAGACCGTATCAGTAGCATCAGCCCTTTGAATGACGAAATATTTGTCCTTCCGTTCCAGCACTTTGAATTGACCATCGTAGAGTGGGCAAAGGTACCTGCGAACTGCATCTTGCCGGGCAAATACGAATGGGGTTGTGTTCAGATCCTCGTGCACGAAAACGCATCGAGGTGTCGAGCGCGTGGGGGTCGGGCGCAGTGTGGCCATGCGTTGCTGCAGCTGTTGCACGAAGGTGTTCGTGGTGTCAGGGACGACGGAGGAAGACTGCACAAGCTAACCAGGTAAACGGAGGGGCTTGCCGAAAACGAGATTGGCATTAAATGTCGTCCTATACAGCTGCGTGAATTCCGAGGAGTACGAGTGGTATGTTGTCGCTCCAGTTGTAAAAAGTGGGGTGAAGCATCAGCGCGAATTTCAACTGACGGTGAAGGCGTTCCACGAGGCCGTTTGATGCTGGGTGATAGGCAGTGGTGGTGATATGCGAGCACCTGAGTAGTTTGGTGAACTCACGGAAGAGTGAACATGTAAACTTGCTTCCGCAGTCAGTGGTGAGGGTAGTGGGAACACCGAAGTTGGCTATCCAGTGTGTAAGGAAAACCATGGCAAAATTCTCATCTGAGGTATCCGAGATGGGAAAAGCGATGGGCCATCGTGTGAAACGATCAACAGCAGTCAGAATGTGCGTGAAACCACGCGATGGGGGTAACGGTCCGTCCAAGTCCATATGGACGTGTTGAAAACGGGATTCGGGAAACGCGAACGTGCTGGGAGGTGAAACGGTGTGTCGCTGGACCTTATTCTTTTGACAGGCTAGCATTGCCTGGTCCAGGTAGTAATGTTGGTGTTCATCTTTGGCCAGACGAAACGGGCTGCGATGAGTTTGCGGCCGGCACGAACACCGGGGTGGGATAGCGAATGGAAGTGGTAGAAAACAACCTTTCGGTAGGACTGGGGTATCACGGGACGGGGCGTACCTGTAGATCAGTCACACACGATCGAACCTGGCGACGCTGGGAGAGGAGCCTCACGCAGCTAAAGCACAGAAGACGCAAGCATTTCAATGATGGGGTCATCAAGCGCCTACGATTCTGCAAGCTTCGCCATGTCTAACGTGGTGATAAGAGCGTTGACCTCTGGACGGGACAAGGCATCAGCAACAATATTCTCACCACCGCGGACATAGCGTATGTCTGAGGTGAATTGAGAGATGTAGTCAAGGTGACGTACTTCGCTCGGCGAATATCCATCCGGCTTAGTTTTGAGGGCGAAAGTGAGAGGTTTGTTATCTGTGTGGACCCGAAAATCTCTCCCCTCGAGCAGGTGGCGAAAATATCGGATGGTCAGGTAAATGGTGAGAAGTTCACGCGAGAAAGTGCTATAGCGAGTCTGCGCCGGCTGAAGCTTCTGGGAGAATAAGGCAAGCGGCTGCAACTGTCCGTGGACCTGTTGCTGCAGAACTGCGCCGACGGCTATGATTGAGGCATCAGTGGTCAGAATAAGCTGTGTATCAGCATCGGTGCTCGGATGATGAAGCAGGGTGACATCCGCGAGTGCTTTCTTTACTGCCTGGAATGAAAGTTGAAGCGACTCGGCCTTTGACTTCAAAAGATCCGTCAAAGGTGCCAGGGTGGCGGCGCAATTTGGTATGAAACGCTGATAGTAGTTGATTAGGCCGATGAAACGGTGGAGCTGAGTTATGGACTTCGGGGCTGGAAAAGACAACATGTTTTGCACCTTCTCTGGGAAGGGTGTGATCCTATGTTGGTCAAGATGATGGCCAAAAAATCCAGAGAAGTGACGCCAAAAAGACACGTATGGACGTTAAGCTGTAGACCATTTTTCTGAAAACGATCGAAAACTTGGCATAAGTGCTCAACGTGTTTCTCGGGTGATGAGCTTGCGACAAGGATGTCGTCGACGTACACGAACGTGAAGGAGAGACCGCGCAAAATGTCATCAAAAGAACGCTGAAACGTTTGAGCCGCATTCCGCAAACCGAAAGGCATGCAAAGGAATTCAACCAGTCCGATTGGGGTCGTGACGGCGGTTTAAGAGATGTCCTCCTCCGCGACCGGTATTATTGATATGCTCGCACGAGGTCAATCTTGGAAAAAATCGTCTTTCCAGCCAATATGTGGGAAGAGTCATGAATATGGGGAATCGGGTACCGGTCTGGGACTGTAGCTCGATTGAGTGCGCGATTATCCCCGCATGGCCGCAAATCATAAAATGACTTTTAAAGAAGCATGTGCAGTGGCGAAACCCATGGACTGGCAGAAGGACGGATAGTCCCCAAATTAAACATGTGCTCAAACTCGTTTTTCGCGATCTGTAGATTCTCAGGATTAAGCCGACGTCGATGAGCATGGACAAAACTGCAGGTGGTAGTGATATGGTGACGGACAGCATGTTGAACCTGCTCCGTGAACTGACAGGGCTTAGAGAGGGATGGATAATCCCTCAAGATGCCCGAAAATGGCGGGCATGGCACGGACAAGTGTATGCCAGCGGAAGGCTCATGCGAAACTACCCAGAAAGGTAACAGCTGGGTGGTAGGATCTAGAAACTCTGGTGTTAGAGGTCGACTGTGAGGCCGAAATGCGACAGGAAATCCGCTCCAATGATAGGCGAATGGACGTCAGCGTGGATGAAAACTCACTGGAAGCGGCGACGAAGCCCAAGGTCTTGGGCAGGGGTTGGCAACCCATGGCTCACGAGCCATATTTGGCTCTTTTGATGATTGCGTATGGTTTAAATATGGCAATAGCAGAAAAATGATTTATTGGATCCTTATCATTTCGGGAGAGCTCGTCAGTTGCCGCCTCTCATTACTTAACGTGAATCACAAAAGAGAAGATACACAATGAATTCGTACAGAAAAATCGATATCAACATAAGGTCATAAGGAGTGGCCAAGTGGCTAATCAATAACATGAGAAGTTCAAAAGCTATGGTCAGCAAAAATAACGAAAAAAACACCTGAAGTAACAACTTAGGAGTAAAACTGTATAAACAGGGAGCCAATGTTACCAAGGCAAAGTTAGGTTCACTACATGCTCCAACTGTTTACATAGGTCGGGTTTGACCCGCCGTATGTAGGCTGCACTTATTCTTCGGATACCCGTCTGGCCCCTGAAATATTACGAAAATTACTACAATTATGCACATAAAAATGTCCAATTTCTATTCAATGGACAATTATACCGACAAATTGATGGAGTCGTGATGGGAAGCCCACTAGGACCTACCTTTGCTGACATATTTATGGGCCATTTAGAAGACAAAGTCTCTGCCAAATTGAACAATAACACACTATACAGACGATATGTAGATGATATATTTGCGATTGTGGACAATCCAAGGGAAGCCGAAGGATTATTGTCTACAATGAACAGTTTGCATCCTAAGATAAAATTTACCATGGAACAGGAACAAGACAACCATCTTTCCTTTCTCGACGTTAACTTATCCAGAGAGAAAGATGGTTCCATTACACGGACGGTCTTCCATAAAAACACCTGGAAAGGACAGTATTTACATTATCTGAGTTTTGTTCCCATTCAATGGAAACGTAACTTGGTATATACTCTTTTCCAGAGGACCAGAATGATCTGTTCTACGGATACATTGGATAATGAATTAACCAACCTTAAACGCACCCTTATGAAGCGAGGATATCCAAGTCAATTTATAGACAAATACAATAAACCTCTAAGACCTAAATTGACTCAACAATTAGCACCAAAATGTCCGTCTTCATTTCCTTACCATTTAAGGGCGACAACATACTAAACACCATCAAAAGACGCCTTCTCAATGCCATTGAAAGGACGTACTATGCTGCTGATCTGATAAATTGCAATCTGACAAAACCTTTACCAGTTCCTCATGCGAAGGATGCCATGCCGATGCACGACACTTCAAACTGCATTTATAAATTTACATGTACTTGCGGATGCAAGTACATAGGGCGAACGCAGAGGCAATTGGCCACCAGAGCTAAGGAACATTTACCTAGCTGGCTAATGAAACGAGAAAACAGAATTCCCCGATCCTCAATTACTGAACATCGGTTAGACTCGGGCCATTCTGTTGACCCCAAAACGTCCTTCCGAGTACTTGTTCGAGCACGAACAACTCGCACTTTACGCTACCTGGAGGCAGCCTACATACGGCGGGTCAAACCCGACCTATGTAAACAGTTGGAGCATGTAGTGAACCTAACTTTGCCTTGGTAACATTGGCTCCCTGTTTATACAGTTTTCCTCCTAAGTTGTTACTTCAGGTGTTTTTTTCGTTATTTTTGCTGACCATAGCTTTTGAACTTCTCATGTTATTGATTAGCCACTTGGCCACTCCTTATGACCTTGTGTTGATATCGATTTTTCTGTACGAATTCATTGTGTATCTTCTCTTTTGTGATTCACGTTAAGTAATGAGAGGCGGCAACTGACGAGCTCTCTCGAAATGATATGGATCCAATAAATCATTTTTCTGCTATTGCCATATTTCAATTTGCACCAGGGAAACGTTGCTTTAGATTGCGTATGGCTCTTTCAGAAACTTCAGATTTTATGATTTTGTTGACTCTTTAGGGGTCTAAGTAGTGGGTTGTACTCGCATCACTACAATCATCAGGTCCAATCCCAGGTTGGAAGTTAAAAGACAAAAGACATCAGAAGGAGTGATTTATTATGTACAGAACTCCAAATTGCTGTCCCAGGTGGCAGTGGCCACTGGCGAAGCTAGGACTACTGTTGATTGCGCCCAGCCAGGCGTGAGAGCTTGAGACAGTGGTGACAGCTGATTTATTAGGATTGCGGAGCAGGTTCAATTGTTCTGTTATTGTTGTCTCGCAATTGCTCGAGGTGATGTTGCCTACGGAGGCCGAGGGGTGGACTATTTAAATCCCTAGTAGCAACTAGATATCTATTAGATGCACGTTCACAGGCTAGTGCTAGATATATGCGAAAGTGTAACGTAATTGGTTGCCGCAATAATGCAATCTGACATCTGATTGGTTGGCGCACTTTAAGCGCATTGCGACATCCGTCCGCGCGCGTAACCGCATTATTTGACGTGCGTGGCGTGCAGCGTGTATACGTACTGCAACTACTGCCTGACAAATCCACTGCTATTCCATAATATTTCTGTTGTTATTACCTATAATATTTCTTATCTTAACGGTTTTTGCTAACAATGTTTAAGGGTGAATCCAGGAGTACGCGAAAACGCCGTTTGAAGAAGTATTTTGAGGAGGAAATGTTGGCTGTGGAAGAGGCCATGAAGAAGAGAGCGGAAGCCGACTTTATGGTCGTAAATGCAGAACTAGAGACCCCAAACGTCTCTGGTAGTGAATTAGGTGATGATATTCCGGAGGCGTTGTCCACAGTAAGTGATGATGATTGGGTTCTTACAGGAGACGAAGAGGAGGAGGACGAGAAAGTGATCGAGGAGGCTGTAAGCACGGAAATGGAGCAGAATAGCTATGTTCAGTCGTTGCGAGAATGGGCCGTGCGAAACCACATAAAACACGCTCCTTTGCGCGAATTAATAGACATAATTAGGCCACTCATACCGGACTTGCCAACCAACGAAAAGAGGCTGTTGAAGGCAACGTACGACTTAAAGGTTGTACCGATTGGCAGCTGTGAGTACGTTCACATAGGTTTAGAACGAAAACTGCGCCAACTTCTGCCGAGTAATGCAGAATCTGTGCCTGATAGCGTTGACTTGCAGTTGGCAATAGATGGGGTGCCTATTTATAAGAAAGTGAACACTCACATGTGGCCCATCTTAGGTAGGGTAATTCGACCCTTCCGTAGTGATGTGTTTCCGTTTGGTATTTACTATGGAGGCAGTAAGCCTTTGGACGTCCATGAGTACTGTAAGCAAGTAGTTGATGAGTTAATTGCTCTACAGAGCAACGGAATTGTAAGCGACGATGGCTTGCAAAGTACGCGGGTGAACGTGAAAGCGGTCATATGTGACGCCCCCGCGCGAGCTTTCGTTAAGCAGGTTAAGAATTTGAACGCCTACCACGGATGCGAACGATGTTCAGTTCGTGGTGAGCATAGGGGTAAAATTGTTTACGCCGAGGAAGGCATCAGAGTAAGAAGTGACCGCGACTTCAAAGAGCCGACAGGAGATGAGCACGTGGTAGGAATTTCTCCATTCATCTCCTGTAATGAAGGACTAATAACAAAGTTCCCTTTAGATCCACTACACCTGGTGTACCTGGGAGTAGTGAAGAAGTTAGTAACCTTGTGGGTGAAAGGTCATAAACCCAAGGGACGGCTAAGCACCATAGAGCAGTTAGAGTACACTGCGCCAGTTTTGAAGCCTGCGGAGTTAGCAGCTGTCGATGAACGTATGCGGCAAATGGGAACATACCTACCCAGTGAGTTTTCACAACGGGGTAGAGCTATTAGTGACTTCGAATTCTGGAAGGTTACAGAATTTCGCCAGTTCGGCATATATGTAGGTCTCCTAGCTCTTTATGGTATTATGCAACCAAATCATTTGAAGTTATTTGTTATGTTATTTACTGCTTTACGTTTGTTATCATTACCTGAAACTTGTGTTGCCCATGTTGGTTATTGTAGGAAATTGTTTAAGCTATTTACTCAAAGGTTTTGTCATTTGTTTGGCAAACAACACATGGTCTACAATGTGCATAGTATAATGCACATTGCAGACGACGTAGAACGCCACGGTCCCTTAGATACATTTTCTGCATTTCCCTTTGAGAGTTACCTAGGTAGGTTGAAGAGGAAGCTCAGCAGCCCTCCACGACCTTTGCAACAGATAGCTAATAGAATTAGTGAGGAAGAGATAATAACTCCTCGACCTCTACAAATGGTAGCCAAACAACTATGTGGAGAGGAGACACTAAGTCATCCTTTACAAGCATTTTCCACGAAATTTCTTCATCCACATAGCCTAGGACCCATACTTGTTGGACTTGACGGATGTCAACAATACAAAGCTCTGTTGACTGAAAACTTCCGCATAGATATAACACCCGCTAATAGATGCGTTGGTTTTAATAATAAGATTGTGTGTGTAAAAAATATAATTGTTGGTAAAAGCGGCTGCGTAGGATTAATTTTCACTGAGTTCGTCAACATATCTGACTTTTATGTCTACCCGAGGAAGTCTTCACTTATGAAGGTATTTAAAGCAGACATCAGTGACACTTTGCAGTACGCTACTTTGCCGAAAAATTTCTGTAAGTACGTAGGGTATCAACTTGAAGGTAGCTATGTTTTAATTGAAGTTATAAACAGCCGGTAGGAAGCCACTTACTAATCCTTCGCATTTGCGAACAGTGCTCTGAACCCTACAACGCACAGCCCCTATAGTGAGTGGTTCACGAGCACTGCAGGATGGAAGTGGTCATAGCGATAGGTGGATCATCCATGATCCCAATACCTCCATAACTAACTCTCGTTTTCCTGTGCGATTGTAGATATCACTATGTTCCACCGAAAACTCTCTCAACGCCAAAAGAAGAACGGCATCTACGGCGAGGATTTTATAGTAGGCAGGGAGGCACAGGCCTCACCAGTAAGTCATCCCATTAACACTATTCTGCTTCTTAGGAAACAGACCCAGATGAGGTGTTTGAGAAAAGCGAAGACACTCTGCCCACTGGCGGGGACTTTATTGAACCCGCCAGTGGCAGCCAAGAGGCCGAGGATGATGATCCCGGTATACGACTCTTGTGTAACATGCTTTCTCAGCACATGCACGAGGACAGAGAGAGGCTTAATCGCCTAGAATACATGCTGGGAAAAGTGCTGTCACGGCAGCGGCAGCTCGAGGTGCTGATTCGTCAGCAGCCGAAGGCCCTCCAGTCGGTTGATTCTACCATCATTCAGAATCCCGTCGAAAAACCGCTCCGGACAGCTTTCGACTTCCGGAAACTAAATACCCAGTTAACGGATGATAAATTCCGTAAAGACTTGGTAAGCAGCACATTTGGTTAAATTTACTTTCCTTAGATTACGTATCTGAATGGACTGGGTGGAAGTAAGCTTGATGATTTCGTCAAGCGGATTTTCGCCGCAGTTTTTGATAACGAAATCAGTTTGCACCTTAATTTTAAGGGCAAAAAGTGTAAACTGTCCCTTGAAAAATCTGCATTTTACAATTTAATCATGGGTAAGTCTCCTAATATCATCGCCACAGTTTATTCTTAGACCTATTCGGCGCCTGGAATAGCGAGAGGAAACATAAGGTGTCGGAACTGGAGGACGCCGTCAAGCGGCGTCTGAAAGTGATGGTAGACACCGAAAATCAGCGCCAGGCACGCCTTAAAAAGCACTCTGCGCCAAATGGTAAGTCTAAGTATACATACTTAGCGTTCACATAACTTCTAGAAATAACGGCTGGCCCTTCGGGAGAAGTCGAAGACCAAACGGGACAATAATATCAAGATGCCAAAACTGAGGCCAAGAGTCCATGTACATTTTTATTTTGATAATATTTTAATAAACGTTTCTAATAATATTACTAAACGTCTTCCGACTTATGATTATAACAAATGAAAGGGGGTTTAAACGTAATAAATGGGTCGTTCTGCCACGAAAGGGGCCCACTGCAAAGCGAAAGCCGCCATTATGGCCGATCGCTTTGTATCTCTATAAATAGATATTAGATAGATATATATAAAGGGGTCCAAAATAGATCTCGACTAGATATTAGAATAACTATGGATAGAGATTCTATAGACCTTCCATAGACGTTAACTGCTACTAGGGATGGCCCTTAGGTATTTGGACGCCCGTGTATGCTCGGGTGTGTGTGTGCGTGAATGAATAAACTACGGTCGACAGGGCGGCGGTCTCGAGGCCGCGAGAAAAAAGAAGGAAAGGGGACGCTCGCGCATCTGTTACCAGCGTCCCAGACGCAGCTGCGAGGTCAAGCCTCGGGCATGGAGGTATCAGTGCAAGAGAGCATTGGAACAGTTGGTTGTGGCAACACATGACTTTGGGACAGCGAGCCTTGGCGAACGAAGGGGGGAGGGCACGCATTCTAGCCGTCCACCTCCAATGACGTGCCACTACAATCTCGCTAAATAACAGACGCTTTACTAAAGCACGACAGCCCATAGACTTGACCTCAGCTTGGTCTAGGTCATGTTGACAGACAAGGCTATCTTACGCGCATAGGCCAGCCGGCTTCGTTACATAGAGTGTCTCTTGTTTATGTCCCCCAGACGGAGCATACATTCCATTCGCGAACGCTTGCTTTGTGAACTAATACATCGGTCCTAACATCTGACTGCTTTCTTTCATCAGACGGATCGCACATTTTTGAACGCTAAATTTTCTCTCATTTGTCCAAAGTTAACCCCTGCAACAGAGTATGGCGCAATGAATAGGAGATGAGGAGTATCGTACATTTCAGTATGAATGGGCCGAAGAATTCGCCTTTATGCAGGGAGCAGATTATGCGGTGTTTCTAATTTGCAATGACAAGATGACATCGATGAAACGGTCGAATGTAAAGCGCCGCTTCAACACACGCCATGATAAGTTTGCAGCAAAATACCCTGCGAGAGATAGCCGATAGAAAGCATGCCAAGAGCTAATGAGCAGGATGCAAACCAGCCAGAAGCAACGCCACATATGGACCCAGCAAGGTGACTATAACTCCGCGAGCTTTGCTGGACCTTAAGCAATAGTTAGGAACGGAAAGCCCTTCACAGATGGCGAGTTTGCTAAAACGTTCATGCTGGATGGAGCCGATAAACTTTTTGATGATCTTCCGAACAAAGACAAGATTATTAAACGGATACAAGACATGCCTTTGCGGCAAAAACTGTTCATGAGCGTACCATTATGATGGCAACTCACGTGGAGGAAACGCAAGTGAAATACATAATTGCAGCGCCGTTCATTTTCCTGGCTAAGGATGAGTCAACATACCTAAGCCATTTGGCGCAGTTCAGTGTGATTGCAAGATATGCAACTGGTGATACATTGCAAGAAGAAAGTCTTGCGGCTCTGTCAATAAAAGCATCCACAAGAGGTGAGGATTTATTCAAGTCTTTCATGAATTTTGCTCAAGAAAAAAAAACTACCTATGGATAAACTTATTTCAGTGTGTACTGATCGTGCTCCGTGTATGGTGGAGAAAAACAAAGGATTTGTGGCACTTCTCTGTGAATATGAAAATAGACCCATCCTACGTTTCCATTGCATTCTACACTAGGAAGCCCTTTGTGCTCAGATATGCGACGGGCAGCTTGCGAAGTGATGTCGCTGGTCATCCGTGTGATTAACTTTATTGTTGCTCGAGCCTGAAAAGGTCGATAGATTAAATCACTGCTGGATGAAGTTGGAAATAACTCAAAATATCATGATCTGATTTTGCACAGCAAGGTACGTTGGTTGTCGAAAGGGAAGGTGCTTAGCCGTTTTGCAGCTTGTTTGAACGAAATCCGGACATTCCTTGAAATGAAGCGCATTGGGCATCCTGAGCTAGCCAAAACTGAGTGGCTCCTTATGTTTTAATATCTTGTGGATATGACCGAACATATGAACCAACTTAAAGTTTAATTGGAAGGCACTGGAACTACAGTGCTATTCTTTCAACAATCCGTGTTTGCTTTTGAAAACGAGCTTGAACTCTTTATCATGGATCTTGAAACAGATAGATTACTACATTTTGAAAATTTAAGACAATATAAAGATGCATGCACAATAAGCGAGTCCATTCAACACTTTGATGTCCACCAGCTATCTGGCGTCACATCCAGCCTTCTGCGGTTGTTCAAAGCACGCTTTGGAGAATTTCGAGAGCGCACTCGTCTTTTTAAGTTCATCACCCATCCAACCGAATGTCCACTGAACACAGCTGACCTACGTTATATTCCTGGTCTCTCCGTTAGAGGTTTCTAAGAAGAATTGGTTGACCTTAAGGCCTCAGACATGTGGGTGAATAAGTTTAAGTCACTCAATGAAGATTTGGTAAGTATCGCACGACATAAAGCGGAGTTGAAAAGCAAGCACATGTGGACAGAAATAAAAAAACTTCAACCCGAAGACCAGCTGATAATCAAAACTTGGAACACGCTTCCGATCACATACCACACACTGCAGCGAGTGAGTATTGCTGTACTGACCCTGTTTGGATCTACGTATAAATAAATAATAAATAAATTTTATATTTTAGGCCCAGAGGGCCTCATCATTGCTAACTTAGTGCTGTGGAAAAATAAATACACAGTTGATAAATGCTGCTCTCCATGAAACAAGCACATAGACAGCGGGAGCGTTTAGTAGTGTTGGTAGATAAATTCAGATTCACCAACATATCGTCGTTTTAAAATAGTAGTCAATGCATGGTGAACTAAGAAGGAAGCAGTGAAAAAAAACTCCTACCATTTAAGCTGGGGCGGAGTTCAGCGAACCCCTGCTTAAAAAAAACAAAACGTAGGAGAAAAAAACTGCTTCAAAAAAGTTAAGGGGTTTGGTTGAGAGGATTGATTGTAGTGCAAATGAGACAGGACTGTTGATGAGAACGAATGAGGGTGGGAAACGCTTCTTGTGATTGGAGAAATCATATAATAGCAGAGGCTGTCTTTCACCATTGTTACACCGCCCGACTGGCTTCATGATCAACCATCAGGGAGATGAGAACGGAGGAGACCATTGCGGACAACAGAGTCAGGAAGATGATGGAATGGCAGAGGTCACCTGATCATCAACGAAACGTCCGAGCTGTGACCTTGTAGACTGCGGAGTTTAGCGACGAGCTGGCGAAAATAGCAGGACCGCCACGAGCATGACTAAGGACCATGAAGCCTATCGTCAGGGTAGTAAAACGGAGA
Source organism: Ligula intestinalis (assembly GCA_036362985.1). Taxonomy (NCBI): domain Eukaryota; kingdom Metazoa; phylum Platyhelminthes; class Cestoda; order Diphyllobothriidea; family Diphyllobothriidae; genus Ligula; species Ligula intestinalis. The sequence continues at coordinate 6,139,972 of JAYGXS010000007.1, read as the reverse complement.
ATAGAGAAAACGGCAATGATGACTGGACAGAGAAGTGGACGAAAAATCGTTGCAAATATCACTGAAAGAATGAAGAAATAGACATGTATGGAAAAAATTTGATATAAACATAACAACCTCAGATACCAGGGGGACCCTTTTCAAAGTCCAAAAGTTGTGTGTTTGGGAAGGAGATGGATAACAAGGACTTTATATCTTCCGAAGTTAAGTGTTTGCGTAATTTGCCTTTAAAACCTGCTAAGTTAGACGACAGCCTAATTTCGAGGGGAATATTATTCCAGAGGAAGGAATATTTGGAGGCAAAGAAGTGAGAATGGTTCGAAGTGGAGCTTAAGGGGGGTGCAATAATCCTGGAGGAATTACGGGTGGCATAAGGCCTATCTGCGGGAATGAGAGTGTTTATTCGTGGAAGGTTAGGGGTAGAGTTAACGCGAAAGAGGAAACAGAGGCCCGCTTCGAGTCTTCTGACCCAAAGAAATGTCATGTTCGCTAACTGACATCTCTCCGTATAGGAAAGCGCGGATCGAGGAAGAGCGAATATTTTGCGAGTAAATACCCTCTGTACATTTTCAATCTTACTGCAGTCTGAAGCATTCATTAGACCAAAGAGGGGACAGCAGTATTCTAGGATGGGTAGAACATACATGCGATAAAGTTTTAACTTCATTTCCAGCAGGAAGAAATTGTGTGATATAAAACCACATATCTGTGCAGCCTTCGCAGATATTCGATCCGCATGAGGCGACAATGCTTGTTTATTTGTGTAGCTTAGACCTAAGTCTTTTACAGTGGATCGTTCTAAAATTGGAGTATTTTGAAAGACTAGGGGACGAGGAAGCTTGGCGGGACCAAAACACATGAAACTACACTTGGATGGAGAGAAATCCATCTGCCAGGTAGCACTCCAACGTGAGAGTGTAAGTAGGTCCGCATTTATTTTATCAACGCATATGCTTGCCATGTCCTTAGAAAACGAGTATATGCATTTTAGGTCGTCTGCATAAATGAGATTGTGTGAATTTTTTAGAACAGTCGAAATTTCGTTTATGTATAGAATGAAGAGTAATGGACCCAAGACAGTGCCTTGAAAAACGCCACTCGTGATCAGCTGAGAAGTGGAGTAACTATTACCCACTAGGACCTTCTGGCTGCGGTTAGACAAGTAGGAACCGATGAAGTCGAGGAGAGGGGGACGGATGCCAATGGCTTCCAATTTTACCAGAAGCCGTCTGTGCGGTACCTTGTCGAAGGCTTTGCTCAGGTCAAAGTAGATAACAACCACTGATTGCTGCTCATTACGGAGGGAAGTGACGTGGTTAAGAAAAGCTAAATGACACGTCTCGTTTGATCTTCCGGGTAGAAAACCATGCTGCGAGTCACTTAAAAGCTTATTTTTAGGCAAAAATCGAGAATTTGATTAAAAATTATCTTCTCCAGAAGTTTAGCTAGGGCCGGGAATTTATCAGCGCGAAGTTTGAAATTGTTTGCGAATTTCAAGTCTGTCGAGCTTACGTGTTTTTAGTCTCTATCTCAGTATAGAAGACACGCTTCTTGGAAATTATTCAAGAATTGACTATATATTTCCAAAGTTTGGAATTTTCTGCGTGGAAATCTGAATCCGGTCGCTCTGAAAAATTCCTCCGCTGTGAATTATTTCCAAAGTTTGGAAATTGCTTCTTGGACGTGTCGATTTTGTGAAAAACTCCTCTGCGCCACAAAAATCTGCACATCTCCGAATTTCACGCCGAGGCTGAGTCCTTATATCACTGTGTTGTTATATACCCTTATCCGAATATTGTAATAACATTTAGGACAAAAGTGACTTTCACGTTATTCCTAAGGAAATTTTTAACCAAACACATTTCATTGTATCTGTCAGGAACTCAATATTTTACTCTGACTTGCTGTAACCTGCTTGTCTCAGTAAACTTGCACTATCTGGCCAATCGATCTTCTCTCCGCCTCACTCCTACGGGCTCTTTGATTTGGCTTCCGACTTAATTGGCAGTATCACACACAGGTCGCAACACAAAAAAATCTAACATAACATGGAGACTTTAGATGCTACAAGTCCGTTAGCACGAAACGTTTCGCCTCCGCCGGATCTCGAACCCGGGTCGTCAAATCTGGTTATTCGCGGTGTTAGCACCTCAGGCAGCCCGGCCACTTCGACACGGGCCCTTGACAACCATGTTAAGCTACGACCAGAAAGTAACTGCCGATATGGCCACTTAGATAATTTTATGAATTCTCCACCTCCCGCCAAATGCCCAAGATGTCTACTACGTTTACCGAAGTTAGACTGTGAGGACTTTGTCCTCCGCCAGGAGTTTTCGGAGATGACGCAGGAACTTTACCACGAGGTAAATAAACTGAAACAAGAGATAGCCCATCTAAAAACGCATATTTCTTATACAGCGGCTAAAACAGCCCTTGTCGGCCAAAAAAACGGGGATAAATAAAAGTACATATGCTCAGATAGCCTCGGCCGGTAAACCTGAAACTCGCATATCATCTGCCAAACCAAGTAAACCAGTGGGCGTCTCACTCGATCGCAAAGAATCTAAAATAAATCCGCAGTTGACGCCATTGTTTCTCTGCTCAGGCAGCACTAACAATGATCTGCATTTGCGTCCTAGCGTCACATCGTTGCTTGATGCTGCACTAGAAAGCGACGATACAGAGGTCGATAAGATCATGAAGCCAAAAAAGCATAGGGCTAGAAATGGTCAAAAGTCTAAATGGGCCAGGAATGCGCAGTCAGCTAACCCAAAAACCGGCACATCAAACCTTTAGTACCGGATACAGATGGCCGCTTGGTCGGAACTCGTGAGCTCGCAACAGATGCACCAGTGAGTCACAAGCAGAATATAGTTGTAAAAGGGGCTCTAGAGATAGCGTCAACAATTGCACAAGAACGAGTTGACGCTGATATTGACTTGGATTTGGACATGTCTGTCGACACGCCTGAAACCTGCATATCGGACCATGTGTCAAGCCCACGGGCTACACCATCGTCACTCGGCTTAAGCGACAGTAGCAATTATCGGGATTTGCATCCTAGCACCACATCGTTGCTCGACTCTGCACAAGAAAGTGATGACCAAGAGTTTGACAAGATCATAACTCAAAAGAGGCATAAGCCTAAGAAAGCCAAACGGTTCACGGGTTTGCATTCAGCTTACCCAATAGCCAGTACATCAGAACCGCGTGTACCGGATACAATTGCTCCCTCGGCTGAAACACGTGAGCTTGCAACATATGCCCCATTGAGTCGCAAGCAGAAAATAGTTGTAAAGGGGGCCCCAGAGTCAGAGTTGTCAATTGCACAAGAACGAATTGACCATGACGTGGGTCTTATGCGAGTGTACGCCAAACCGTTGCTAAAACCAGG
>JAYGXS010000007.1:6098611-6131578 GCA_036362985.1 Ligula intestinalis | reverse complement strand
CTTAGTACAATAAGGCAGCTTGAGCACTCTCGACGCGCCAGTCATCGAGACGTATTTTTATTTCTTCCTATGGCACGTACAGTTAAGTACCGGCAATTCTTTTCAGTAAATGCCATATCAATCTGGAATAAGCTGCCCAAAAGTATTAAAACCCAGCAAAACTACCCCATGTTTAAGAGAGCTGTAACTAGTTTTCTACATTCAGGAAAACTTTCACGAATTTTGGGTGCTGACTCAGTGGAATCTCTCTTTCACTCTGATGGCGTTCGTGGACTTTGAACCCCGCCAGGCTTCATGCTGAAGATAATGCTGCTGAAGCAGCAGCCCGCAGTCTGCTAACCCTTCAGCCGAGAGCGCGCAACTTTTGCCGACAACCATTGAAGGAAGACTGAGAACACTGTGTTCTTGTGCCAACCCTCTCCGTCTGGAACTAATGTTTTTAAACGATATGAAACAGTTCTCCTGCTGATGAGTCAACTTAGCTTACAACTGTACACTTATACTGTTTGTATCATACCTTTGAAGGCAGGTTTTTTTTCACTTGAAACAAACTCCCTATCTCGCCCAGTATTGACAAAACACAAAACCTGAAACAAAACCAATACTGGCTGCAACATAGGGAGTTTGTTTTAGGTTTTTTCCGGTCTTCGAGGTGTTGGAAGGCGCCCAAGAGGTGCATTACCAACTCTTTACAATTGCCTGTAAACTGGCATAATAAACATTTTATATATTATATGTACACCGCGGTAGTTATTTATTTCTGAACGAGATCCTGATTTAAAGACTGGAAGAATAATGGATGCCTTCCAAGTGTCAGGAAAGTAACCATTTAAGAGATAGACTGAAAATATATGGCTAAGTAATTTGGGAAAGGTCGACACTCTTTTGATAACTGAATTGGGGATACCATCAGTTCCGGAAGAGTGCAAGTTTTTTAGACAAATTATCTGCTTACGAATTAATTCTATGGAGAAATCAATGTTTCCGAGAGTATTGTCTGAGTATGGTTGAAACGACGGGACCGGTTCGGATTCTGTCGTAAAATGCTTCGCAAAGAAAGCATTGAATAATTCAGCCTTATCAGACTCATCTAGTACAAATGTTTTTTTTTCATTAAGCAATGGGGGTATTTCAATTCCTCGTTTTGGGGAGGCCCTACGACGAAACAGTTGTGCAACCGATTTTGCAGAGTTTGGCTCGCTCAGGGTGGAAGATTCCCTGTGCTGGTCACGTGCAAGACGAATCTTTGACGCTAATTCGAAGATCTCTGCGATCCTTAGATGCACAGACAGCGAACTGGTAGATCTATCTTTCAGCTGCCTCCTCAATTTCTTTAGTCTGGGCAAAAGAAAATGAGGGACGGTCGATTCTGGTGTGTAGGGTTTCGCAATTTTAGTGGGCACAAATTCCAGCATTTTAGTAGAAACGACCGACATGAGTTCAGAAAGATATGCAGCGTCGTTAATGGAGGAGTGGCTCTGCCAATCTAATGAGTCAAGAAAATTGTTGATTGAGCTAATATCTGCGAGGTCTTACGCATGATAGGTACGACTAGCACTAGCCTTTTCCGTAGAAGGAAGCGGAAGGCAACAGTGAATTAATGTGTGATCACTTTGGAAGATGTCCTGCCTCAAATCAACGAAGAGAGGGGCAATACCATTTGCGAAAGTCAGATCTAGGATATGATTCTGTCTTGTTGGGGAACAAACCAGTTGAGACCAGTTAGAAAAATTAATGGTATCCAGGAAAGGCTGAAATCTAGGTGGGTAATAGTTTGAAAGCCAGTCGATTTCAGGAAAATTAAAATCTCCAGCGATAATTTTAACTTCAAAAGTGGATTCTGAAATAAACTTGAACATTTCACACAAATTTGCATCTTCTTCAGATGAAGATTTAGGAGGATTATATACACATCCGATTATCGCCTTTTGCCGGGGCGACAGGATAATAGAAGCGAAACAGTAATTTCCAGAGAAGGACGTGCTATTTAGGTAAAACGGAAAATGCCTAAATTACGTTCTAATATAGAGAAGACAACCACCACCACGCTTATTAATGCAATCGTGACGATAGAAATCATAATCGTCTATGATAAGGGAGGAGTCAGAAATGATTGGATGGGTCCAAGATTCTGTTATGCATATAACATCAGGCATCATCTCAAAAGCGATAGCTCGAAGTTGAGCCATTTTATTTATAACGGACCTGGCATTAAGCAATATGACATCTAGTGTGTTTCGAGTGACAGGACTATGGCTATAGTTATTCATAAAAAAGAATTTGAGGGTGGGTAGACAAACTGTAGGCCGTTATTATTTGTGGAATAAGTACTGACGGGTATGGAGCTGTTAGCATACGGGTAGCCAACAATCGATGGCTGATAAGGTCTGAGATATCTAGGGGCCTTGCTTTCTGGCAGGGAATAATCAGGAGTGGGTAAACCAAAATAAGCTTCTGGGGCGTTTGGGAGGAATGGGGGGAGGTGAGAAGACATGTAGAAATTAGCAGGTTTGGGTGGTAGATGATGGGTAAAGGAACTGATAGGGGGAAACGGTGACATAAAATTAGTGTAAGGGCCGCTCGCGTAAGGACTAGCGTTCTTAATCAGTGAATGTCCTGTACGGCAACTCCGATTAGAATTAAAACTATACCAGTTAGGGTTACTGCCGTGCAAATTAAATTTTTCAGGGTTCGGGCCCGGCGTGTTCAATAACGCATTATACGGGGGAATAATATGACTCCCACGGACAAAAGAGGAGCTAGGTTGTGGTGGGGAAGCGCTCGGCCTAAACGCTTTCGACGGTGTTGGCGACATTCTTAATGAACTTGTTGCCGCGTTAGAGGCGGCGGAATTTATCGATCGTTGGACAGAGAATGTATTTAGACTAGTATTAATCGTAGTAGATGATGGACCGGCGGGCCTTGACGGTCCCGATATCAAGAGAGATGGGCTAACTGGTGCACTGATGTTTATGGACCTATGACTAGATATTCGGGAGGTAGGGATAGCAGGTGTACTGACGGTTATGGGACTATGAAAAGACACCTGGGAGGCAGGGATAACGGGTGCACTGACGTTAGTGGGTGTATGACCAGTTATGCGGGGGGGGGAGGATTAGCGAGTGCATTTACCCTATCGGGACTACGAAGAGATTTAGGAATAGTAGGCTGAGAAGTCATTGGTCTATTGGACTGGAGAGCCGTATTTCTTCGCTCCATTGGTGTAAGATCTCGACAGAGGAAACTTTTAGTCCTTTCTAAATATCGGGAAATGCGACCTCGTTGAGCAAAGATTGAGTCCACCTCGATCGGTGAAAACAATTTAACTAGGATGGGCGGGTTTTTGCTACGCGATTGGAGGCGTTTGGCTTCTGAAATTTTGTAGTTAAAACCACCCGAACATAGAAAATATTTTGCGATATCCAAAGGGCGACTGATAATGGAGGAATTTTTCAGTATAAAGTTAAAGCTTCGATTTTGTCTATCAAAAGCTTCCGTGGTTATAAGATGGACGAGGGAGTCTAACTTTTTACAATCTTGCGAGGGCACATCTGATAACTTACCATCAAACAGATTGCCTAGTATTGATAAAACAGAACCAAACTTCATCATGAAGTCATTACAGTTCTGTAATGCAGATAAATCAATTTGCTTAGCCTTGACAAAGGGCTGCATGTTGATATCAAGGCATTGACTAATAGGCGTGGTCAGGCACCGCTTGGGTCTGGGAGCAGATATCTTACGATGAGCTATAATTTTTGTTCTCATAATTTTGATAAAAACTGCTTTAAATGTAAGATAATTTATAAAAATTCAGCCTTATATGACTTACGAAAAATAATTAGAGGGAACTTAACAAATACTGTAGCGATTTTTTTAATAAGCACTTTAAATTTATTTGAAAAAGTGTATTCAATATTGGGAAACGACTCAGCCTTTGAAGGTCTCAAGAATATTCTGATCTTGACGATTTCTTTTACTAGGCAGCGAATTTGCTGGTTTGAAGAGGTTGTGTTCGGTTTAAATAGGTTGCGTCTCGGTAGAATTGGTTGGAAAACAAAATCATTTAAATTCCGAATTCAAAAGATCGTCCACGCAAGAAAAATAATTCCAGCAGTGTAGAAAAAAATTGTTTACGAACGGTTGCAGCCACAATATTCAAGATCGTAATTGATGGGGGATATCGATGTAGAATTGTCCTAGGAGGAGCGAGGGGAAATATCGACTGTGATCTTGTAGGGTCACTTTATTTCCAGCAAGAAGAAATTGTGTGATATAAAACCACATATCTGTGCAGCCTTCGCAGATATTCGATCCGCATGAGGTGACACTGCTAGTTTATTTGTGTAGCTTAGACCTAAGTCTTTTATAGTGGATCGTTCTAAAATTGGAGTATTTTGAAAGACTAGGGGACGAGGAAGCTTGGCGGGACCAAAACACATGAAACTACACTTGGATGGAGAGAAATCCATCTGCCAGGTAGCACTCCAACGTGAGAGTGTAAGTAGGTCCGCATTTATTTTATCAACGCATATGCTTGCCATGTCCTTAGAAAACGAGTATATGCATTTTAGGTCGTCTGCATAAATGAGATTGTGTGAATTTTTTAGAACAGTCGAAATTTCGTTTATGTATAGAATGAAGAGTAATGGACCCAAGACAGTGCCTTGAAAAACACCACTCGTGATCAGCTGAGAAGTGGAGTAACTATTACCCACTAGGACCTTCTGGCTGCGGTTAGACAAGTAGGAACCGATGAAGTTGAGAAGAGGGGGACGGATGCCAATGGCTTCCAATTTTACCAGAAGCCGTCTGTGCGGTACCTTGTCAAAGGCTTTGCTCAGGTCAAAGTAGATAACAACCACGGATTGCTGCTCGTTACGGAGGGAAGTGATGTGTGAGCAGTCATTCGCACATCTTAGATACATCAAGTCCACAATAAGATCACGTCTAACGGATGAAAGCCTCAACGCTTGCAGACTATAAAACCCTCAGCGAATGGCGAACCACAGCAAACGCGTCTACGAATCGCGTTCCCACCCGCCCTCCCGGCAGCCAAGGTCTGCTACACCCATCTCCCTACGTTGGATCAACTCTCCCCTCCGCCCAATTCGTGTTTTTGATGACGGAACAGCCCTTCCCGGCCACGCTGCTCCGACTCCTCCTCCTCGCCGCCGGAATTGAGGCCAACCCTGGACCTCTCTGATACTGCTCGTTCTGCCGAGTCCGCCTGGGCCGCAACCACTGGTCTGTACGTTGCGGCTCCTGCAATGGCTGGTGCCATCTCCGCTGCAGTGGCCTCGCCGCGGCTGCCAATTGGTCGCCTGCCTTCGCGTGTCCCAGCTGTCCCGTGCCCCCACCGATCTCCATGCCTCCAGCCCGTCCGGTCCTGAACCCAAATCCTCTGGTCTCGGACTTGCCTCACCACCTGGTCTTAAGATCTTACAATTCAACGTCAACGGCCTCCTTTGGAAGCTTGACCAGCTCCTGGCCTTCATGCACTCGCACAGCATAGCTATGGCGGCTATCCAAGAGACAAAGTGGTCTAACTCCACTAAGGTCCCTTTTTGTGCCGATTAAACGATTGTCCGTCGCGACCGCGGCCGCAACAAAGGCGGAGGTTTGGCCTTACTGGTGGACAAATCCATTGCCCATCACCAGCTACCCCTGCTTAGAGCCAATCCCACGGAAGTACTGGCGATTTCCCTTGACATTGGCCCGGCGCCGCTAACCGTCGTGAACGTGTACATCCTTCCAACTTCCAGTTGTTCTCCCGGTTTCACCGCCTCTATCGCTCCCTACTTACCTTCTGGAGACAGTCTGGTGCTAGGTGACTTCAACGCTCACCATGACCTGTGGTGCTCTAACTTGGCAGCCGACCCCCGAGGAGAAGCTCTGGCTGATGAACTAGAACACGCCCCTTTTGCCGTTCTCAACGAGAACAGCCAAACGCGGCTCCCGACCAACGGCACCTTCAGCTCGCCCGATGTTTCCCTTGCCAGTCTCAGTCTGGTAGCCTCCACCATGTGAAACACGGAAATTAGCCTGGGTAGCGACCGCCTCCCCATTATGCTCGAATTGGCCACCGCCGCCGAGCGTATAAAGGCCCCCAACCGGCACTTCATTAATTTCAAGAAAGCCAATTGGGCAGCGTTCACGACCGAATGCGAAGCCGAGATCGATGGCCTACCGCCTCCAACCTGTGTCAACACGGCGGAGCGAGCCCTTCGTTGACTACTCCTGGCAGCAGCAAGTCACCAAATCCTAACGGCCGCATTCCTCTTCTCCGTCCTAACTATCCACCCGAAGCCTCCCGCCTTGAACGAGAGAGACGAAATACGAGTGCGTGATGCCAGTGACCCGCGCGTGGGCGAACTTAATGGCTTAAACACTAAGACTATCAACGATGGCAAACGCTAACGCTGGCATGAACTAGTTTCAGATTGTAATTTCAGCGGCAATTCAGCTGCCACGTGGAAGCTTTTACGCAACCTGACCAAACCCCGGGCTGATACATCTAACCAGTCTATTAGCTTTGGGGACGGCAAGTTCATTTCCAACAACGGTAAGATCGCCGCGAAGATAAACAAGCTGTTCTCGCCCCGCTCGGCGCCCAGTCCCAAAAGCCAGCGCCCCCTTCTTCGCCTCCTCCATAAAGTCCCGCCCCCAGACATTCCCTTTTCGGCTGATGCCATCCTCACCGCCGTCAAGCAAATGAGAGCTTTGAAAGCCTTAGGATCAGATGGTCTGGCGCCTATCCATGTGCGCCGCATCAGCCCGAAGGTGGCTGCCTACCTTGCCGCCCTCTTCAACCTTTCACTGGGAACTTCAATCATCCCTGATTGCTGGCGCCAGTTGATCATTATCCCCCTGGTCAAAGCGGGTAAGGACCCCTACCTAGCGACCTCTTATCGTCCAATTGACCTCCTCAGTTCATTCGCGAAGATCCTGGAACGGCTCATCCACCCAATTCTGACGTCTGTGGCGGAACTATCTTCCCACCAACATGGTTTCCGATCGGGTTGTGGGACTACAACGGCGCTTTTCGAGCTCAGCGACGCTATCCTCGAGGGCTTCAATCAACAGAAGCCCGCTTTGCGAACCGTGGCAGTCTCAATTGACCTGTCACGAGCCTTTGACTGCGTCCGCCACGATCAGCTCCTACAGGATTTGGTCTCGCTGAACGTCCCGACGGGCCTGGTCCGATGGTTGGCGGCTTACATCCGTGGCCGTCAGGATCGTGTCCTCTTCCGGGGCGCTCTCTCTAAGCCCCGTCAGCAGACCTGTAGCGTCCCTCAAGGGTCTGTGCTCAGCCCGTCGCTCTTTAACATCTGCATGCGAGAGCTCCCACTATCCCGGGCACCTGTGCAAGTGGTATCCTATGCGGACGATGTTACGTTCTTTTTCCGGCACCATGACATCGATCAGGCTGTACAACTCCTCACGGAGTTCACGCCTGTTGTCGAAAACTTCCTCCCCCAGCGCGGAATGACGATCTCGGCAGCCAAGTCGCCCGTAACTGTTTTTACGCTTGATCCGAAGGAGTTTAATCGTCACCCGGTCATCACCGTCAATGGGGCGTCCTTACCGCTCGTCCGCAAGCCCAAACTCCTTGGTGTGCGTTTTGATCCGCTTTTCAAGTTCGCAGACCATGTCAGGGAGACCGCAAGCAAAGTTAGCCGCTGCAGCAAGGTCCTCAAGGCTCTAGCAGGCACATCCTGGGGCTGCGCGAAAGAGACTTTGTCGACTGCTTTCAAGGCGCTGGCCAAGCCGCACCTCACTTATGCGGCATCAATCTGGTCTCCTACGATGAACACTTCCAGCCTCCGCCGCCTCCAGTCAGCACATAACGCTGCCCTCCGCACGATCACGGGTTGCTATAAAATGTCGCCTATAGATCATCTTCATGCGGAGGCTCATGTTCTACCGGTCACCCATCACAACACTCTCCTTAGCCAGCAGTTCTGGTGTAGTTGTTCGCAACCCGGCTATCCCAAACATCACCGTTGCACCGCTCCCGAGCCCTGCCGCAACGTCCGGCCATCTATTCGAGCACTCCACAAGGAAGCTGTTGCCTCGTCTCTCGCGGATCTACCTGTTGATAGCTCTGACACCAAGACAGCCTTCCAGCGTCTCCACCAGAGAGTCGTTGTCGAGGGGAAACGAGGTTACCGTCCCCCGGTCCTTTTTGGTGGCTATCCACCTCCGATTGCGGCCTCGGAACGACATCTGCCGAGGGTCACTCGCTGTATCCTGGCGCAGCTACGCAGTGGCTACTGCATGCTCCTTTGCCAGTACCAACACCGGCTGGACCCGCCTATACCCGACTGCTGTCCCGACTGAGGAGTCTCGCCGCATGACTGCCGCCATCTGTTCGCTTGCAGTTCCCGGCCACGCACCCAACTCACTCCCACGGACCTGTGGCTCAAGCCGGTCGAGGTCGCGGCTGTTCTCCGTCTCCCAACCACTCCCAGTTTGGATTCTAGTAAGGATTCCTGATTCAACTACGGGCTACGACACACACACACCCTCAGCAAATCCATGCAACGCCAGAAATCACATAAATAATCTGTATAGAGTAGTCACCATTTATTAAGCCAACCTCGGGCCCAGAGCAAATCGGGCTTTATAAGCGGCGGGCGCACTAACCGGAGAGTCCTAGTTCTTGATTAGCAAACACAGGATAGGCACTATACATTAGGTACGTACTGTTTTATGTGTAGAGCTTGGTTACCTTCAAGAAAAAAAAATGCTGTTTGTCTATATTTTACGCAATAACAAAAAAATGATTTGCGACACGTTTACAAACAGCGATTTGAATTTGGACTTGAATTTCAGGCTTCTAGATAAGACAAATAATCTGATATCTAACATTCTTCCGACACTAATTTGTCAAAAACAATGTTACTTAGACATATATTTAGCATTTAAACATCCCTTACCTGAAAATTTTATTAGAAACAATGACTAAAGCGATCGCTTTTGAAAGTTATTTTGGATCAAATCGATCTGTCAGCCCTCTTAAATTTAACGAACTCTATTTAAAAGTTTGAACCTGTATTTAAGATTCTTAATTCACTTCTGGATTCAAATTCATTTGAAAGCAACCTCAACAATTTGCCTCAGATAGAGTCTGTGGTGCATTTAGTATCATAAGAAGTTTCAGATGGATCAAAACGTAGCTGTAATTTAATCTTCCGCAACTTTCCTCAAACTATTAATCCGATATTAGCAATACAAAACGTTTTTCAACAATTTGGGATAAGTATACTAATAGTGTCTATCAAAAGACTAAATTCGCGAAGTAAAAACAAACCAATTTTGCTTACTTGTTTTACCCACGCTGAAGCTCAAATGCTACTACAAAATTCTGAAATAAATAGGAGTTTCCTGAGTTTTAAAGCATATATAGGCCCCGACTTGACCCCGATGCAGCGCAGACAAGTCTTGCATAAAGACAAAGTGCGTCAACAAAATCGGCCACATATAGTCGCAGAGGACAAAAGCACTCCACAAAATGCTACCTCAGAGGAACAATTACCGAGCTCCTCCTCCTCTGGGAAAGAAAACGAAAACTATACTATGTTAGTATACTATGTTAGTATACTATAGTATACTATAGTATACTAACATAGCATCAGCTTAGGTGACTCTACGGCGACTTCTTCTAGTTATACTAATGACAACCAGAAGGCACATAATAAACCTGCCGAAGCAATTATGGGACAGAATAAGGCTCAAACAAAAAGACCCCGAAATATTATAACCCAATTAGACATGAACGACACAAATCCTGGATCTAATCACGATACACAGATAAATAGCAACACAAGTCTAAACATGTCCATAAATAGCAACACCAGTCTTAACTCAACGAACCAAAGTAGTAAACCAGTGGTAGATTATTCCCCCCCAAAAAAATACCAAAATAGACCACCATTCCCAAATAGAACTGCATATCAAGACGAATAGCCTTATTTAAATGCACACCCTCAAATGACACCTAACCCCTTCACTCAACCCATGTATCCTAGCCCATACACAAGACGAACACCACACACCCAACCCTTTCAATATAACACACACACTCAAATCCCACCTCGCACAACACCATACCCTCCGATATTTACACAATGTCACCGAAGCCCATCACTCTCATCACCATTTTTCCCACTAATGCACAATTCGCCACAAATAGTCCAACACGACCATATTATCCACCAATAACACAATTTCGGCACATGAGACCCCAACACAATCAAACAGGTAATATGAATCCATTTTTTCACAACAGATACCGGCTTCTGTATCCGACACTTTAAGTATTGCTCTCATTAATGCAAGATTGATAGTAAACAAAGTCCCACGACTTAGGACTTTTATTGAATCCTACAATCCCGATATAGTCTTTTTAACAGAAACATGGGCAAACGAATTAACATCTAAAACTTCACTTTTTATATCAAACTACACCTTCTATAGACAGGACCGCGTTAATAAACGAGGCGGAGGTTGTATGATGTGCATTAGATCTAAAATAGAACAGAGTAGCTTTGAGGTTCTACAGGAAACGTTCAATGGTGAAGCGTGCTTCGCTATAATAACATCAAAGACCCTTAATAGCATTCTAATTGGATGTTTGTACACCCTTCCGGAATAAAGTAATGATGACACTGGCCTAACAAATCTACTAGATACTATATCAAATATCCAAACAGAATCTAAGATAATTACAGGAGACTTAAACCGTCCAGAAATAAACTGGACAGAACTATCAGCCCCATCCAGACATGATGAATTATTATCATCAATTGTGTTTCACAACTGGACGAAAATAATAAGCAAACCAACCAGGGGAAACAATATACTCGATGTTATTCTCACCAATGATATCTGGACATTATATACGCACTATGACAGCTTAACCTTTGATAGTGATTATAAGAAAATAATAGCAGTGCTCCCTCTTAACATTAAAATAAGACCTGATTCTAGTTACGCTTCTATTAACCCGAAAAATCTTGACATTGAATCTATGAATAATTACATAAGGTCATTGGATTGGGGCTCTTTCCTCCTAACAGCATCCCCACTAGAAGCTGTTAACATATTAGATGCTACCCTTAATTTAATTCGAGATACTCTAATTGATGAGAGATCCCAATGTAAGAAATCACTTATCCCAAACTTCCTTTCCAAACGGCTAAAAAACTTAAAAAACAACTCCACGACCCATGTATTAGTTATCTATCCATGCTCCGACGCATTACAGAGATTCACCAGTTAGCCCAGAAAATTGACACAAATAAGACCATAGCAGCAGAACATCGGGAAATCGAGTCCCCAGAAAGGACAGCCCAGATCTTCCGGAAACAAATAAATAACCATCAAAAGTAAGGCCCCCAGATCATGCTTGATGACCAAGGAATAGTAATAACAAATGACGACCAAATAGCAAATCTTTTTAACGAGTATTTCTCAACAAACTATTCAGTCGAGGTAGAACCGATCCCCCGCCAACAGAAATGACGGCGCTCGTATTAAAAGAGATATTTTTCAACGAAAAAACTGTAAGGATAGCTATCCGCCAGATGTCCGATTCCACAGCATATGGAACAAATAGAATCCCACCTTGCATACTGAGACATATGACATATGCCTCAATACTTCTGTCTAACATTTTCTCAGTTTACTGCAGTCAAATGGTACTTATCCAGAAATATGAAAAAAACGTGTATCACCCCAATTTTCAAAAACGGAAATCGGTCCAATGCCCAAAACTATCGTATTGTTCACCAAATATCGGTTTTAGCAAAAATCTTAGAAAAATAATTGATAACCAAATGCTAGACCATCTGACGAATGCAAATCTCATACCTCCCTCTCAATATGCCTTTTTACCCAAAAAATCATGTCAGTTCTGCCATCTCACTTTCTTGGAATTCGTCTCTAGAAATAGAGATGACGGGAACATGGTAGCTAGAATTTACTTTGATCTAAAACAAGCCTTTGAAAAAGTTCCCCATAAAAGACTGATCGTGAAGCTAGTGAGTCACGGGATTCGGCCCCCCTCCTTGATTTCCTCAAATCCTATCTTCAAAACCGATTCCAAGTAGTACAACTTCGAAATATAGTATCAGAACCAGCTCATATAAGCAGTGGTGTTTTTCAAGGCACTATCCTAGGTCCCCTCTTATTTCTCATCGACATTCATGAGTTATCCACGATATCAACCTCTGCTAAAACATTCTTATATGCAGATGACTTAAAACTCGCCTATGCCTATAACAAAAATTCAATAAGTAGTGTGCATAGAACAATTGAATTAGACCTTCAAAAACTAAACGACTGGAGTGTTCAGTGGCAAATGCCGTTTTCACCAACAAAATGTCTTCTCATGATTTTTGGACCACTAAAACTTCCCCCCATAATGTTTAGTGGTCAAGAAATAAAAGAGCTAACATCTTTAAAAGATTTAGGTCTTAGCTATTCTAATACTCCTGACTTATCCCCACATGTTAAACAAATCGCACCAAAAGCCAATCGACTATGTGGCTTCATAAGTAAAAATTTCCCATTAATTACACTTAAGACTAAACTTTACAAAATGTACGTTTTACCTATTCTAGATTACTGCTCAATATTTTTCAGTACCATGTCATCAGATGACAGACAGAAACTAGAAAAAATCCGGCGAAGGTTTACCAGAGTTCTGTGTAAACGCGATGACGCCCGAGACTCCTATTCAATAATGTGCAATAAATATGGTCTTAAACCCCTCTGGCAAAGGTGACTCCAAAATGGTTTAACTTTCCTATTTAAAGTGACACATAATCAGAACATCCTTAGCAATAATATGTTAACAAATCAAAATGGGTCCCGTCCCACTAGAAACAACCAGCATACAATTCATAACGCTAAAGCTAGGACGGCCCAGCGATCAAATTTCTACACCATAAGATATGCGATCATATGGAATGCCCTACCCAACGATATTCGCAAAAGCCACAGTTTAGCCGAATTTAGAAGAAAGACCAAGCAGTTCTTCTCAAATGACATGACGCATATATTTCTGAACAAAATAGGACACTTTGCTAACCAGTTCTTTGACGTCCAATTCGGACCAAAAGAGATTTAACGGTCCAGGAGAGTTTCCGCACATTTTGGGGAAAACTGGCCACTGTTGGAGGCTCTCCAGTCGACGTTTTCCAACGCTGATCAAATCAAAGCTTCAGCAAAATTATGCCTTGCCTCCTTTTCCAATCCTTAAAAATAAAACAAAAACAAAAACTCAGAAAAATTTATCTATTCCAAGATTCTTCGACTAACATCTCAATATTTATAAAAGATTATTATGAAAGAAAATAATTTTCTCCAAAACTATACTAAATTGCATATTGTTTCCTCTTATAATGTATCAGAAGTATAAATGCTAATAATGTAAATCTCAATCTCACTTAGATATTCGACAAACGAAAGGCCAAGTGTCTGCTGCCGATGCACTTGAATGACGATGGTGCTTCGCAGCTGCCTCGACCCACCTCAGACATCTGCAACGTCCCATCTAATTAACAAACTTGTGCCACTGGACAACGATTGTAATCTCCGTATCGAGCAGACCCATGCATACGGTAAATGCGATGTCCTCAGCTGATTTTTCGCCTTCAAACTGACCGCGGCTAAGTATACCTAAGTTAAAGGACATGACAGTTTTTCCAGACCCCAATTATTCTTACTATAAAACCGTAACACGTACAATGTATAGATATTTTATTTCATGTTTTTCTTGATTTTTCCCCTAGAAGTCAGGTTTTTTTCACTTAAAACAAACTCCTTAATTCGCACACTATTGACCTAGCAAAAGACCGAAAAAATACAATAGTCACTGCGAAAGAAGGGGTTTGGGTTAGGTTTTTTCCTGCCTTCCGGGGTTTTGACGGCCCCAAAGATGTGCTTTACAAATAAACCTTATTATTATTATTATTATTATTATTATTATTATTATTATTATTATTATTATTATCAGATGACAGACAGAAACTAGAAAAATCCAGAGAAGGTTTACCAGAGTTCTGTGTAAACGCGATGACGTCCGAGACTCGTATACAATAATGTACAATAGATATGGTCTTAAACCCCGGTGGCAAATGCGACTCCACAATGGTTTAACTTTCCTATCTTAAGTACTTGTACTTGTTACGGCTGTGATCATGCCTGATCTAGCCGGCCTCAATGAGGTTTCGAACGGTACCTCTCCATGCGTGGCGATTGGCGGCAGCGGATCTCGAAAGCTCCACCCAGTCCCTTCTCCAGCGACGGAGGCCGAAGATAGAAGTTCCAAGAACTGCTTCCGTGTCTTGACGGACGGTGTCTAGCCAAGTCTTTAGTTGCCCTCCTCATCGACGTTTCCAGGTGGGCTGCGGTGCCGGGTCGATGGCAGCATAGGTAAGCTCGTGGGGCGGACGACGGAGAACGCGTCCAAACCACCTCAATCGCCTTTTTTGAATGGCCTGAGATATCCTCGTGATACGATGGCAGCGGATGCGGACTGTCTTATTTGCGATGAAGTTGCTATACTTAACTCGCAGGATCGTCCTCAGGCACTGGTGACACATGATCATAAAATCCTCAGCAATAATATGTTAACAAATCACAACGGTTCCCGTCCCACTAGAAACAACCAGCATACAATTCATAACACTAAAGCTAAGACGGCCCAGCGATCAAATTTCTGCACCATAAGATATGCGATCATATGGAAGGCCCTACCCAACGATATTCGCAAAAGCCACAATTTAGCCGAATTTATAAAGAAGACCGAACAGTTCTTCTCAAATGACACGACGCATATATTTCTAAATAAAAAAGGACACTTTGCAAACCAGTTCTGCGACATCCAATTCGGACCAAAAGGAATTTAACAGTCCAGGAAAGTTTCCACACATTTTGGGGCAAACTGGCTTTCCAGAAGATGGTCTCAAGAGCTCATAAACCCACAGACTAAGCAAAATAGTGCCTGGCCTCTTTTTCTAGTTCTTAAAAATAAATTAAAAATAAAAACTAAGAAGAATTCATCTATGCCAATATTCTTCGACTAACATCTCAACGTTTATAAAAAAATGTTATAAAGGAAAATAATTTTCGCTACAGCTATACTAAAATGCATATTGCTTCCTCTTATAACGTATCAGTGGTATAAAAGTTAATCATGTTTTAGCAAAAATGTCAATTTCACTTCGATGGGATATTCGACGAACGAAAGGCCAAGTGTCTTCTGCCGTCGCATTTGGATGACGTTGGGGCTTCGCAACCAGCTTCCAGCTGCCTCGACCCACCTCAGACATCTGTAACGTCCAATCTATTTATAAAAATCCTGCCGATGGACAAAGATTTTAATTGCTGTATCGCGCAGACCCATACATACAAAAGATGCGATGTCCTCGGGTGATTAATTGTAATGCTCCTGTGGGGTCGAGGTTGTGGGATAACTGGTATACACTGCGTGACGTTGAATGCCGGTGGTAAGTACGGTCTAAGGCAGGTCTGAACGGAACTGTCAAAGTCGTCACAGCGCATACATACGATAGAAGACGGTAAGTCTGTGAAGGAGGTTAAGCATATACTAAGAGTAATAAGGGGATAATATCTAGGGGAAAAGGGGTGTACATAAGGACAAGTTATGGCGTCTGGATAGAGAGCGTTACTGTCAAACAAGCTATATAACCGGTGGGAGCACAGAGCACGTTGCAACTGCAGGTAGAGGATAGGAAGCCGGAGTCGTTGGATGGGCGTTGTTTCAGCCAGTTGTGGGGAGGCACGATTAGAGCCAGTTGTAAACAGGAGATCCTGCATAGAAAGTCTTATAGAGCTATCTCTGGGACTGTGGGAAGGGTCGGCAGTTTAAAGGAAGGGGCACCGGTCATTTTCACTCACACACGAGCTTCACAGAGTCATCCCAGGTTCGCGAGTAAACAAGTCCCACCTCAGTCGAACAAACCCATTCAGTTTCCTGGGATCGTTACATAGTTCGCCTTCAAACAGACCGCGGCTATTTCCACCTCACTTAAAGAACATGACAGTATTTCCAGTATCAAAATATTCATACTATGAAACAGTAACACGTACAATTTATGGCTATTTATTTTATTTTTTGCCAACATTGTACCTTAGAAGTCAGGTTTTTTCACTTAAAACAAACTCCTTATTTCGTACACTATTGACAAAGCAAAAAACCCAAAATAAAGCCTATAGTGATCGTTAAAGAAGGGGTTTGGGTTAGGTTTTTTCCTTATTTTCGGAGTTTTTGACGGTGCCGAAGATATGATTTACAAATAAACCTTACTTTTATCATTTCACTCGCAAGTGCTGTGTGAGGTTTTTCTCCAGGCACCAGAAATCGTCAAATTTTGTGAAACCTGATGCCTTTAGACCACTATGCAGAGTGTAGAGTGCAGCTCTCACCTGTGCGGGAGTGTGAACTGGCTATTCGTCCTCCTCCTCCTCCTCATAATCATCATCATCAACAACAAGGGAGCTGGCAGTTGAGGCTTGAACGCGAGTGTGTCAGTGTAATCGTGAAAACCTGGATTATGCACTGAAACGCCTAAAAGGTGGGGTGAGCAGATAGTCAAGTCAAGTCAAATTTATTAAAGGAAATATAGGCAAACGCCTTTGAACTCCCTCTTGGTACATAGGATTTAAGAAATGCATCGGCAAAGCCGAACATTCTAAAGAAGTCGTTGACACAATTTCAAACGACTACTCGCTTGTTTCAATTAAAAAACTCACACTCAGATTACACGAGCCAGCAGTGTAACTGAGGAAGAATAGCAGACAGTGAAAAAACTCCTAAGGCTGGCTCATAATTCAAAATGGAATGTCATTTTTGGTTTTTAGGAGAAAAACTGTCGCTCGTGGGGAAGCATGTGAATGATAGGGGCATGATGCTTCTGTGAATGTTGACGGTAGCCATGGCATCCATGACGAGTAATATCTACACCCGAAGGACCATACGAGGAGGAGACCTCGGAGTCACGAGAACGTCCCGAAGACCGGAGATGCGACCATGATACGCCTTTGCTGTGTCAAGAGCCGAGGAACCTACCACGTTGTCAGCAGTCGGTCGATACGAGAAAGGGTGTGACAGGGCCGCATAGCCTAGGACCATAGGTGCGATAGGTGCGTCCTCAGACACGATCGGCGCAGATCGCATAGTGAGTAGAGACAACATAGGTAGATAATGGCAGAGACTCATTTTGTTAATTACTAATAATAATAATACTACTTACAAATTACTATTAGTATATATTTATAGCATTTCTAGAATTTCAGGTTTTCGATGTAGAGCGCTTCAATTTTTAGAATCGGAATAGTTCAGTGATTGGATTTGGAGTACTTAATCGTGACGATACTCATTATATCGGTCTAGGTTTGCCTTAAAGACATCCACGGAAGGGGACATGA
Organism: Ligula intestinalis; assembly: GCA_036362985.1. Taxonomy (NCBI): domain Eukaryota; kingdom Metazoa; phylum Platyhelminthes; class Cestoda; order Diphyllobothriidea; family Diphyllobothriidae; genus Ligula; species Ligula intestinalis. Next base: position 6,114,115 of record JAYGXS010000007.1, on the reverse strand, counting down.
CAATATCCGCAGGAAGAGCATTCCATGCCTGGATTACCCTCTTAGAGAAAAAGAATTTTCTTGGGTCAAGTCTTGCCCCAGTCACACGTAATTTGAGGGGGTGTCCTCGCAGCCTAGAGGTGGTGGCCCGCTCAAAGAAGTCATTTTTTTGGAGGCAGCAATCCTGACCACGCAACATGCGAAATGCCTGGATTAGGTCCCCACGTATCTGCCTGTAATCCAGAGGAAACAAGTCAAGATTTACCAATCGGGTCTCATAAGGGAGGTTCCGTTCTCCTCGTACTAATTTTGTTGCGCGTCTTTGTACCCTTTCGAGGTTTTTTTTGTCTTTGGCTGTCCAGGGTCTCCAGGCTTGGATGGCAAATTCCAGTTGAGGTCGCACGAACGTGCCGAATACCTTGCCAAATACAGCTTTGTCAAACTTAGCAAAGGCTCGCTTGATTAGATACAAGCACGACATTGCGGATTTAGCCACTTTCAGGACGTGGAGTGATGGCTTCAGTGAAGGCGTGAACCACACCCCCAGGTCTTTCTGAGCCTCAACCTCTGGCAGCGGCGTGTGATTCAGGTAATACACCCTCCGAGGCATAGTGCTGGTTCTACCAAAGCGCATTAGGTTGCATTTTGCCACATTGAATGGCATGAGCCAAAGGGTCGACCATTGCTCTAGTCTATGCAAATTTGCCTGGAGGTTTAATTCATCGTCTTGGTTGCGTATGACCTTCCAAAGTTTTATGTCATCAGCAAACATTGCGATTTCGCAGTCTAGTCCGCTTATGCAGTCATCAATATATATAAGGAAGAGAATAGGGCCAAGAACAGATCCCTGTGGAACCCCGCTCTCAACTGCTACCTCCGCCGACCGCTGTTCGCCAATACATACGGTCTGGGTACGACCAGTCAAGAAGTTTGCTATCCACTGCAAAAGGTTTCCCCTTACCCCTATGCGGCTGAGCTTGTATAAGAGACGTTGATGGGGCACCGTGTCAAACGCCTTCTTGAAGTCTACGAAGACTGTATGCACCGTATTCCCTTCATCGATCGCTCGGGTCCATTGTTCTAGACAATAGAGCAGATTGGTCAAGCAGGATAACTGTTAACTCACTTCTTGACAGAAGGCAGCTATTTTACCGCCTGCTGCCCTTGGGAGGGAGGGGGGTTGGGCAGGGAGGCCTTAAGGCGAAGCCGGGCTTTTTCGCTAGTATTATAATAAAATTATCGAAAATAATATATTCAGAGGCTTGGCATGTTAGCATTTAATATAATTTCATTTTAAAAGGAACTATAATGGCTCATTCTGAAATATATTTTCCAAATATTTGCTTTTGGTTGCTTTTGGTTGCTTTTTGGTTGCCGACCTCTGGTCTAGAGTAAGGGACCGTTGACCGAACGTGGCGATATTGGTGTTATTCGCAGCCTGCAGTGTAAACTGCGATGGCTGGAGATTATGACGTCGAGGGGGCGGCAAAACGCTCACCTCGGCACCGGTACCGATCAAGAAACGGAACCCAGTGGACTTGTCGGTCACATAAAACAGGCGACTGGGTCACGATTGGCCAGCATCATTCGTCGCCATTACTGGCTGGCGGCGCCGTTTCCCGAATGGGAAGGTCTAGCATAAGTGCAAGGCGGGACGCATTTCATAGCATCCGGGCCAAAAGTACGGTGATACCTGCAGACCTTGTCATCTGCACGCTCTTTTGAATTGGAGCGATTGCAGTTTGTAGCTGGTTGAACGTAGAACACATTGTGCTCATTTGAAAGCACAATAACCTGACAGTATCTTTAAGATCCTGCAGGTCGTCATCTCTATTGGCTGGAACATAGTGAAACGATTAGGGTGGGTGAACTCGACCAGGGTGATGATGAACCACGCGATTTGGTCGACTTTCGGGGCGTACGACTATCAGGTCAATGATCAGATCGTGACATGGCAACCTGAGAGACAGCATGGTTAGGTATTGACGTCGATGCTTGATGTGCAGAGTACGAACTAGCACCGCTGTAGCATTGCTGAATGTGATCAGCATGCTCCGCAAGTTTGGTAAGCGGTACAGTGTCATCCAGTAGAGCAAGGACTTGTTGCATTAGATTGGGCAGTTTATCCATCCAGATGCGGCGGAAAATAGAATCGTCTAAAGTGTGACCAGCAAGCAAGTGACGCATATGGCGCATCAGGGCAGAGGGCGTTTGATCACCTAGCTCCACATTGTTGAGGAGCTGATGGAGCTTACTATCGGCATATTGTGCCGCGCGATTAAGGATAGCTTGTTTTAAGCTACAATAAGGTCTATCCCTAGGAATAGGATCAAGGAGATCCGGAACTGCAAGACGAAATCGAAGGATAAGTACTGAACGACGTACGCGTAACGCGAACGCTCGCTTATAATAAGACGTGAGGCAAAAACGGCCTAGATCTGTTTAAACGAGACTGAAGCGTCAAAACCTCGTACTGGGGCGTGAAAAGCATGCGATTCATCCCAATCGACTGATACGTTAGCCCTGGCGGAAGCAGAATCGTCTGAATTGACTTCGCAAAAAGGTTAATCTTCTCCAGCCATATTGAAAAAAAGTGTGAACGGCAAAATCAAACGTTAAAAACAGGTGAATGGAATAACTAGCAAGACGTGAAAAACAATAAAAACGGAGTCACCAAATTTGTAGTGGAAAAGGCTCTACGAATATCTAAAATGTCTTAGTAAAAATGCAACGGAAAACTTTCTGGTGCGGGCAAACTACTAGTGAGTAATCTACCAGACCATTCTAGTAGAAAATTGGTGCAAAAACTGTATACGAGGATGACAATGAAGATGAATAAATGATACGACTCACGTAGATCTTCCTCGATCCTTGTCAGCAGTAGCCAAGAGATTGACTTGCCAAAGGAGAGGTCAGTGAAGGACCGGGTCGCAGTTTGCCAAGTTGCGCTCGAGAGAGTTGAGAGAAATCTCGTTCGTAAGTGGCCCTTAGTTGCTCCTGAGCCCGGGACTGATCACCAGAGGATGGCCTCGTTGAAGGGCAAAGAAAAAAGCGGCCGATGAGGTGGAAATATCTTGAAAAGTGCAGTGGCCTAAGCAGAGTATGCGAGAAGTCAGCACGCCATATAAATCGAAACTGTATTTTTCGTGCTGCTTGCGTTAAAACGAAAATTATATTTGTAACTGAAATTAAACAAACAGAGGTTAGGCTAAGGGCCTAAAGTAGAAAACGTTCCACCTTACACCACTTCGCAAAAACTGAAATTGGTCATCAAAATACACTGCAAAATCACTTATCGAAGTCACACAATGCACACAAAAATTTGAAGTAAGCTCCGTTTGACGACATAAGTGCTAGATTGCGATTGGTTCGGTGTAACTGGTTTTGGTGTGCGACTTGCATCCTCTTTTAATGCAGCGTATAATTTATCCGGTGCTCTCCAATGAAGTCCGCTAAAGTGGAAGATTGGGTTTCTTCTTTCCCTGAATTTTCGTCTGCTATTTTATATTTTATTCCTTCAAACAGTTATCCTATTTTCTTCCCTTAATACGTTTAAAATGCAAACGCGAAGCGAGCTCGATCTCAAAGTGTTGTCACATCTGCGTACTTCAGTCCATTTATGTTTAAAAACTGGTAACCTGAGCATAGGGTCTATATATCTTGCACGTGAACTTCGCGGCCTTATTATTTTACCTTCCTATGAGTCCGGAAATCTTAGGACCCCACACCTCCCGAGAACTGTACAGTGTCAAAAAGTGACTGTTGAACAAATTTAAGCATCAGCGGAGACCTTGCATGTGTTAACTGAGTGCTCGGTCCTTGGCCTCCTTAAGAAAGTCGCCATTAGATTGAATAATTTGCAGTACTAATCTGGCGAACCGTACTTTTTGGCCTGCGATCGGTTCCAATGATACTGTATACATGTGTCAGGAAATAGTATCTGACAGCTAATCTACATAGTGAGCGAATTTTAAAATACCCTCAGGTCAAAGTTGACCCGAACGAACAAAACACGGCTGTTCATAAAGTCTATCGGCAAGTAGATTTCTAAAATATGTTTAGTGTCAGACCTGCCCAAATCTTCGTAAATGATCCTATGAAAATTTTTTAGCTTACTCACCAGGTACAACGGTACAGTTATAGGCAAAAGGCACGTGGACATGGGGTTAGCTGAGGATACTATTATTTTGAGGTGTGATACTGAGAGCATGCAAATGATAATCATTATAATCGCGTGTTACTCCCAAGTCTGTGAGTATATTGTGCACCTTAAACCTGGGCTTGATCTCGTCAGTCCAAGACCTTAATCCGACAAACTAAATCTCTCGCTCATAAAGTTAACGAGGCTGCTTACATTCACTGTGACAACATCCTTAGGATATCCCACACCATCCAAGAAAGAAGACTTGAAATAGTTTGGGCACGTTTTTCGTCGTCCACTTTACGAGGTCAGTGTTAATGCCCTCGATATGACACTACTCACGTCAAGGCTTAAAAGAGGGGGTCATTTGAAAACCTGGGACGACACAGTTCGTCGGGATATGTAATTTGTTCTTGGACCTTTGGTATTCAGCATCCGTCTATGGCGAAGAGAATGTTTTGATCTGTCTACGCCAGCTGCCGCGTATCGTCGCGCGTTTAGAATTACAATTCGTGATGTCATGGAGAATGGTTAGATCAGGCATGATCGCAGTCGCAACAATTACAAGTTCGCCCACAAAAACGTCAATCGTACAGGTTTTTTTAGGCACTGTCACAGACCAGCCTGGAACAGACTTCTCAAACACAACTAGTAAATATCACCCGCGCCGCCTATGCCACAAGCAGCCTCTCAGTAAAATAAGGATTTAGCAAGCTAGGTGGACCTAGTATACTACATTTTCACGTGCCACCTGTTTGCGAAATAAAGCAATAAAGATCCTAAGTTACTAAAGGGAGCTTATTCTTCTAGCACGACTCTTCGGCTCAAAAGTCATATTTGTGATCCCAACTGAACTTGCGCTATAAATTAGTTTGTTTTTATTGTAATTATATTAACATCGGACCAGTTGTCTGCACTGAATTCCAAAGAACCCTCGTCTTTGCTGGTTAAGATTTCCGCCTGTCAATTGCCGCTGTCGATATCTTATCATCACAACCCTTTGGTGTGAGGATGCTCTTCGACTTTTGAGCTCTAAAACTTCGGAAAATGTAGATGGTCATATCGTCCGTGCGATCCGAATGTGGCTTAATTATAGGTATATTGTCTGTAACAAGTATGGTTATGCCAGGCTCCATGTTCGACGTTACCTCGGCCTTGGACGGCCAACCATTTTCGGTCAGCAACTAAACGATATCTGTCTAGCCGGGTTTATATTCAATAACAACAAAAACCGTGGCGTCAATCAACCCCTTCAAGTCTAGAGTTTATGACACATGAGGGACAGTCGCTAGCCATCCAACGACCATTCACTTAATCTCGCATATAGTTTTAGTCGTAGATGTTAGAACTCTAGGTTCCAGTCTTCTCTAATTAACAAAGCCGAAGCATTCTCCGGAACATTACTTCTCAGCTATCCCAATTTTGAATGATACAACAATGCGTAGTAACCTGGTTTTGTAACCATAATGCCATTTTTCGTCATTTCAATCATCGCGGTACTTGTTCTCTTCTGAGCCTCATGGCATGGCCACAATCATTTTCGGGGAAGAAAGAACATGCTGCGTTTTATCCTCCCTCGTCTAGAAGAACCGAAAAAGTATACCGTGCAGGGTGAAACTACTTAGAAGTTCTATGGTTTTGTCGGCTATTAGTCCAATTAACAGGATTAGCAACAGTAGCGATTAAAGGCTGATCACTTTTTCATGGGGGATATTTCGAGCAAATAATTGTCACCCGCATTTTCAGAGTTTGGGTTAAAATGTTTGGTTTCCGATCAATGTCGCGACCCCAATGCTGTAATCAAAGCTCTATCTCTGACATAATTACATTATATTCGGATAAGACTTCAGCATTTTCAAATGCCATTATTGTTGATTCGGTATCGACTCTCCACCGTACACCCGAAACGCCATTTGCGAAGGCAAATACTACGCCTTAGTCAAGTAAAAGGTTTTCGGGCCGCACAGAGAGCCCCAAGAGTCTCTCAGTGACCAATTCTATTGACCTAGTTGAACGCCACAATGTGTTTATGGTCAGACAGTCATCTGTTGAAGATACGGCCGCTGCTAACCCCAATACCTTTTAGGGCAAAGCCTGAGTTTTTTCTTGTCCTGGGGCTCCGGGGTGGCTTAGAAAGCTGAATCAGTCATTTTGTTTGCACTATAGGCATATCATTTACCCCAGGATTTATGGGGTATGATTTGCGAATGGCGAAGCTACTTTTAATTTCCTTTCAAATCACTTAACCGCTTAAAAATTCTTTTATCCGTCCTTACTTTCCAAGATTGCTTTCTTGGCGCATGTGACCGAAAGTATGCATATCACAGTGACGGCGTCTAGTTATAAACCGCCTGCTTTTTAATGCGAATGAACTACATGAATATTTCCTCCCTTTTAACCTAGGGCTCAATTAATCGCCCGAAAATCAGCCGCACATAGACACGAAACTGCTCGTAGGTACATGAAAAGTACACCTCTCAAATGACGGATGATAAGTGGATTAAGGTAACCGCATATCTAATTCCTTAAGATATGTGCGTCTAGTTTACAAGTGAACTACGGCCTCACTTGCAAACAACCGACGAACGCATACTGTTTATGCTACTGCGAAAATATGAGAGCACTAGTGAAGAGTTTCGAAGAACTCAAGCAGCGGACGTCTTTCACGACTGTCTCGCTCAAATTCGAGCCCATCCTTCGCGCACCTATGTCAGCCTCGTTGAACTGAAGAAGAAACTAAAAGCCCATCATCAATGTGGTGACGACGAGGTAGACTTGTCCTGATTTCATAAACGGCACATGTTTGTCTAGACCAAGGCTGTACCACCACCATCATCACCATTTGAAGCCAAATCTCCGCAAGGGCCACCGCAGCAGCTTTCAGTGCGTTTACCTTTAGTTGTTGTTTTGCTTGTTCTCAGTAGCTCCTAATTTTCAGTATTGCTGTATTTTACAACAGAGCTCTTGATCCAGTATTCTCAGTGAGCTCACTCTCTGGTTCTGAGGAAAAAAGACATTTCAATTCTTTTTGTGTGTGTATTTTTATATCTTGTGTGCAATTATTGTTACATAGGTTGTGCAAAACATTTTCCAGGATAGACTCCTTCAGGGTCAATCGTAAAAGCACCTAGTCAGCGCTTGTTTTTATGAAATAACAAAATTAGAGCACACAGTGAATAAACGTCCGCACGCGCTTTCGCCTACGCTGCTGTATCCTGTGCAGGTACAATTCAGATTCCAGGAAATAAGCTTAAATTAGCTGCTACACAGTCCAGTCAAATACATACGTCGTTATTAATTGTCCCTGTGGCAGAGTGAGACGGGTCAGAAAAGTTAAGTCCCGTCTTTTTCCGTCTATGCTGTGTGTAATTATTGTCGCATAGGTGATCGAAAAGCCATGTCTAGGATAGACTCCTTCACCTAAAATCGCAAAAGCACATCGTCAGCACTTGTTTTTACGAGATAGCAAGATTCATACACACTCTCGTAAGTAAGAGTAAGTTAAAGTTCACATGCGCTTTTGTCTAATCTACTTACCGTCCTGCATACTGTCATTTGATAGAAACGAACAGGCGAGTCCCAGGAAGCAGTTCAGAAGTAGAAGAAGCGGTCGCTGGAACAAGAAGTTTAGTTGCCTGACGTTTCGGATTCTCGCTTGAGCCCTTTATCGGCGATCACCGCAGGACGGGGTAGTAAATGCACAGATTACGCAGTATTTATAGTCCGTAGCGGCCACGCGATCACATGCACACGGCAATTACCAGCGTTGGGGTCGCAATTGATGTGGTGATAGACTGAAAGTCCGCTTCCAAGTCATTAATTGCCGTGATTTCGTCATCCGTGTTGGATTTTGGCTTGCTAGTTACGTCAAAACTAGGTTGGTTGTTGCTGAGCCGCGCTCTTTTTACGTGACTGGCTCTTCTGCTCAAACAAAGTCTCATCACGGAGTACGGGAGCGACAGTTTGTTTTGCTTGTTGCTTGACTGTAAACCTGAAAAAAATGACTCCAGCAGCTCGTGGCTCACGCGTTTTTCACCTCCTGCCAATGTTTCGGCCTCGATAAACTTGAAAATGGGGTTGGGTCCGTCAAGTAAGCTGCAACCTCGGAGCTAGCATCTTGCTTCCTCTCCGCTGCTGCTTGCTCAACCATTCGCGTCTGGAGTATTCTCCAGGCTTTTTCGACGTAATTGCTTAGTGCACAACTGTACCAGATCCTATAGACGGCTCCAGCCGTTTTCTGTCGTAGCAATGGGTCTTTCGCCTTCGTGATCCGACTCCTGATGGTTGTTTCCGGTCTGTGTGCAATTCCAACTCCAAGTGGAGTGAGTAGGTGGCTGACTGTTTCTTCAAGTACGGAAAAGCCCGCCAAATTGTTAGGCCGGTTGTATTTGGCCTCTTGTCTCATTTGCCTACACACTAGTTGACAAATTTGCGCGGGTAGCCCTTCACTCTCAGTACTTGTAGAATAAATTGTAATTCTGCAACTTTATTTTCCGTTTCGTTGCAGTGCATCTAAACTCGCGAGTTTATCGCTCTTACGCAACCGCGTTTGTGACTGATCGGGTGGTTGGTGTTGAATTTCAGGACTTGCACAATGTTGTCGCTTTGCTGAACACTTTATTTTTTTAGGCCAACAAAGTCTGCGGCAAATGGGGACATCCAGAAGGGCTAACTGGTTATTTTTTTCCTCCTTCATCGTAAATTGAATGTTCGGAAAGATGGCGTTCAGATGTTCCTTGAATATCAACACCCGATCCCACTTTATTACGATGAAATGTCATTCACATACTGAACCCAGACTTTTGGTCTATGGTGTCGGAAAACCAGTGGCTTCAGTCGTTGCAAAACCGTCTCAGCTATGAGTCCTAAAACTGACAAAACCATAGGCGTGCCTTTCGCCTGCCCGTAGATTTTACGTCTTGAGGCAGAACTTTAGGGGTTGAAGGATTCGGGCGTGTACGAGGCGATTCTCCGTTTCATCATATTTGTGTCGTAAGAGTAATTGGACGGTCTCGACTGCCAGGTGCTGTGGGATAGAATTAAAAAGGGACGTAGCATAAAGACATACCATGACATCGTTTGGCAGGAGGCTTACCCCTTAAATTTTCTCTTATAATTGTGTTGATGACCTGGCTGTTGTGTCCAAATCAGCGGTTAGAAAATTCGGGCCGTCAAACCAGCCACTTTGCCCGTCCGTAGGTTGGAGTTCCTTTGAGAGATACGATTGGCCGGAGGGGTGCGCCCTCTTTGTGCAACTTAGAGAGATCATAGACCATGCTGTCGTTTATTTGTAAGGCTGTGCAGATATACCCGTGGATAGAGGTGCCTTAAAGAGTCACTAAAAGTGCTCATTTATATTAAAAACCTACTTATATGTCATCAGCAGCCCGACTTACGCCCTTTTTCAGTTTTTTGTCGTGCGATCTACTAAGTAGCAGATGTACACATTTTCGTTCAATTTATTTGTTGTGCACAGGCGGCCTTGAGCCTCGGGCCTTCCTGACGGCTGCTGATACACAATTTTAGTAGGTCGATTTTTCACAAATTTCCCCCTTTTTGTCGAGCAACTGAGTAGATCGCGCGACAAATCAGTAGAAACAGGTGTAAATCGAGTTACCGAGTAGACGGAAGTAGGTTGCTGTATAGAGTAGTCTGGTCCATACATCATCTTACTCGAGCATCGCCATATCTTCATTAATTTTCCTCGTGGCAGTGAGAGGCGGTTGGAAAACTTGAGTTCTGTAATAGCCCCGTCTTTTTCCGCGAAATGATCAAATGCAGCGCATTTTTTTTTGAAAAGTAAAAATACCAGCCTTATTGCCAATACAAGCGGACATGCGAGTCCTAGGAAGTAATTTAGAAGAAGAAGAAGAAGATTTGATCGCTGGGCAACACTCCCGACCTTCGGACATCCGTCGCGGATTCTTCCTCAGAGAAATGGGTGGAAAATAGCATCAGAAACGGGGGATACATGGACAGAAAATCGCAGTATCCATAGGACATCGTTATTACTGCACATGCATGACAAATAACGATAATTAACAATAATTGCCCTCTTGTGGGTGGATGGCTTGATGACCGGCATGCGTCCGTGACCTGCTGAAATTGCATCACGCGTGATGATTGTTCGGTCATGGCTGGCTGGCTAGCAGCCCTTTTTGGATCAGGAGTTCCGCCGCATTGACCTTAATCCCGGCGGCAAGGAGGAGGAGCAGTCGGAGCAGCGTGGTTGGGAGGCACTGCCCCGTCATGAAAAACAGAGATGGAGAGGAGGGGAGGTAGGCCCGCCGTAGGGAGATTGGTGTAGTAGACCTTGGCCGCCGTATGGGGCGGGTGGGAACGCGATGGAGACGCGTCTGCTTAGGTTCTCCAGTCATCTTGTTCCCCGGTGTTGGCGTAAGACGATGCGGTGGCCTTTGCGTTCCCCAAGTGCCCACTTGTCTTGGCCAAATTGAATCTCAGGATTGAATATGGATTGGGCAAGAAGTTGCACCTGTTTATGGACTGGGGGCCCGTGAACGATGACTCAAGTAATTTTCGGCTCACCCGATTGTCACCTCTTGCGAGAATTTCGGCCTCATCGAGTTTGAATGTACGGCCGGGTCTCGTCGAATGAGCAGCAACTTGAGAATTGGCATCATTTCGCCGCACTGCTGCCGCGTGTGTCCCAGCGATCGAGTTGTCTTCTACTTCTCAATATCGGTAGTGTGCCTATTCGTCATCAATAGGGACGAATCAGTATGGATGAATAGTCGAAACGTCAGGTGAATAAAAGTATTGTCCCAGCGATCGAATTTTCTTCTTCTGATCAGGCTTATTACTTGGTCGATCGCATTTTAAATGTGCATTATTCTTCTTGCAAAACCAACTGTCGAAATTGTACTAAGGATATACTGCATAAAATCTGCGCTTCTTTACTGCCTCATTTATATTTTTATGGTCTCTTTTTTTTCTTTTGAGATTTCAACCTCCCCGTTACTGCGTACACCACGGACGCCCGTGGAACCTAATGGTACGTTCGTTTATTCCTTCAACTTGATCTGATCATTGTTTCCCGGATTTGCAAATGACGCACGTTAGCATACTCCTGTCAGATTTTCAAGATAGGAAGGTGTGCATTGTTCACTTATCGACAGCCACCACCACCACCCGAAGAAACCGTTGGTACAACAAGTGATGAATGTCTTCGGGAGAGTCACAACAGGAAGGAGTGTGGAAATTGCGTGGATTCCCAGCCATTTGGGTATCCCCGGGAACTAACAAGCAGACGCTGAAGCATCAGCGGTCAGGGATGCACCGGACGTTAGGCCGACATCCTTTGCGGTGACGATAAAAGCAGTCAGGTGAATGACTACCTGGCCACAAATGATACATGCATGCGGCCGAAGAAGGCATACGGCCCCCATCAACTCGGCTAGATAGAACGACTCTAGTGAGATTTAGGACTGGACATTGTCTAAAGCTGAATCACATCAGGAGGCGGTTCAAGATGACTGATGATTCCACGTATGCAGCCTGTGGGGAGGAAGAGACAAATGAATACCCGATGGAATGCGCAGCTGGGATGGTCGCAAGAGTTCAGAAGTTTGGTGTCGACTACAGACTGGGAGCGCCGATCGACCTAACCGTCCGAAGACCCTCTGCCACAGTGCGGTATTTGTAGAAGACCCGGAAGTCATGGTTCTAAAGCCACTTTTCTTGCAATTAATCCTGCAATAACAACAACAACCATCACTACCACTACCACGACAGTTCGATCGTTGTATCCGACGAGGTCCACTGTGTGTTCGATAGAATAGCGGTGCCGGGGCGCTGGATTTTGCACGAATTAGTTTGAGGTGAAAGTGGACTTGCGCCGCATCCACACGCACGCACACCATCCTTGGTCATATTTCGTACTTGAAGCCTGGATTCATTTCTCCGGGTTATGTAGCTCCCAAATTGTATTCAGCCATAGCTTTTCTATCCTTGGTACCGAGCTGTGGTCTTATTTGCATGTGAGAGAACCCAGATGCGCATGCTCGTTTTGTGCTTTGCACTATTACTTGTACTCGATACGGCTGTGGCCATGCCTAATCTAGCCGGCCTCAGTGATGTCGCGGACGGTACCTCTCCACGCGTGACGGCTGGTGGCAGTGGATCTGAAGTGCCCCCTCCCCTCCCCCTCATTCTCCTGCCCGGCGACGGCGGTCCAAGCAACACTTCCAAGAAGACGGGTTACCCATTATTCTAACTGCTGGCTACCTGGCGCGTCCACATGTGGTGGATATTGGAACGACCTTCAGCGAGGGTTCGCTGGGAAATAAGCAGGTTCCCAGGCCTAGCAGCGAATAAACCGTGGTGCAATAGCAGAGATAATGTTATTAGGGTGCTGGGGGTTGAGGTCTGGCTCACCGACTGCCTTATAAAATGCCGCAAGCCCTTATGACGACACTGCGACAGGGCAAGCGTGAACCGCCATTAAATAGGTTTGTTTGCCGCCACCACCACCAGCACTGCCTTGTTCTTGAGCCAAAGTGCTAGAGGAAACAACCTCGAACGAAGAATCCGAGCGGCTGTTAGGGACCCGTCTGTATTCAAAATTCCCAAGATTCCTCATGCAAAGGGGCGAGCTACTAGCGGAAAAAAAATATTTTCAGCTTCCACTCAGTTAACGAGTTGTCAGTGCGTGTGTGTGTGTGTGCCTATGTCCGCCGTTGCGTCCTGTTCCCGGCGCATGGGTCCTCAGTCCCTGCAGCCAATCAGTGAACTGATACAGCTTGATGGGCTGCGTTTCGCAAGGCGTGTTTCCCATGACGAGGAAAGCGGTGCCCGAACAGATTAAACTTGTTAACCAAGGTTCCACTGTACTAGATTTATGCAGCCGTTCCTTCTCTATTGAGTGTGTCTTCTTAAAAATTCGTTTTTAAATTTGGTGGATGTACTGCTGTCCAGCTGTTGGACTTCCTCCCTCTTCCCCGGATAACCGACAGGGATTAATTTTTATTTGCAAACATTGCACTTTTAACCTTTTGCGCTTCATCATCACCTTTTAAGTCTGCGTTTTGTCTGCTTTTGTTGTTGTTAGCCAAGCCCCTACCTTCATTGCCTTCCCTGGGAGAGGTCGATTCTTCCTCATCCCGAGTTTCCGAGTCCCTCCAGCCAGCCTCGGCCACTGGAAGCACTGATGGCGGCTCCACGACCGTTACTTCCCTCCACAAAGTCGAGTCTCCAGAATGCCCGGATGATGATGCGATCGATAATCCTAAGCTCTATCGTCTCATGGTGCAATCACTGGAGCACAAACTCGAGGTAAGACTCAGCTCCCGCTTTCGCCTTCTCGCACTTTTGGATTACTCATCGAAATCGAACAAGAGCTATTCGCCACATTTGGCGGAACTTTCCTAACTTTTAAAAATAGGTGTTACTCAAACGTAGCAAGTAATACTTTACCAAACGATCTTTTAGGGAATGACAGAATGACTTTGATCTCCTAGAGTTCTCCTCGGCCTCCTTTGTTTTAGTTTATTTCCTCCGAAATCCGGAAGCTGGAGGAGGCAGAACTAGATCTGGCCGACTTGGACGATGCAGATTCGCCCTACCTGCGCTTAGATCGGCTGAAACGGCAGCATCTGCGCGTTTGGAATCAGCTATGCCGAGTACGCAAGATTTCACCCCGATGTGGTCGGGTTCTGCGTCGTCGGTTTGCCTACAACGGTAAGTTCCAAGTGCTTACCTAACCTGTTTCTGCTTAAAGAGCAAGTGGGCAAGCCCATGCCTTCACAGGATGGTTGAAGTACGGGAAGCAAAACGTGCAATAGTTCTGTTAGAAAGTGTGTGTAGCTTACGATTGCTCTGTTACGACCCGCGCCTGGCACTTTTAATTAGCACGAACTCTGAGCTAGCCTGGCCGTTGCCCCGAACGCCAGCACGAGAAAGAGCAAGAGAAGTCAATCGGCCGGGAGGAGAAGTGCATTCACACAAAGCACGGCAGAGCAAGTCACTTCAAGCCAAGGTGTAGCGGCCGAGGAGGTTGAGGTTGGCACTCACCTAAAGGAGTAATTCACCTGTATAACTCTCCGTGTGTAACATCGGATGGGGTTGCTAGTCACCCTAAGCACATATACGCACAGGGAAAGAGAAGAATAACGAGATAGAGTACAAATAAAATCTGTTGGGATAAAGGAATAGGTAAACAGTAAAAAGGGAAAGAGCTACCAAGGAACTGTACGATCGATCCATTTGGAATGAGGAGTGGTCACAGAATGCGAGTTAGATACCGGTGAGGAGTGCAGCGCGGTGGGCAACTGCGGGTGAGAGCCATGAGGGTGCTGACGGTAAGAAGGCATCGGTACAGAGCAACACGATACGATACGGTCACAGGGGGAGCAGTGCCAGCAAGGGAAACGGAAAAGAGCACTGACATCTTCACCAACAGACGATTGCACCATCCTCATCCGGGTCCACGCGAAAAGTGACCTTGGCACATTCAAGCACCCACAGTACGAGATGGTTCGTTGCAGAAGCAACTCATGCTCACAAATGACTGTAGGGTATTTATTCATTCAGGTTAATGAGAGAGCATTGGCGACAATGGGACAATCAGCGATAACCAAAAATCAATAGCCACGGTGCTCGCTTTCATTCCCGTAGCCTGACAATTGCGCTCCGACGCCATCCTGTACTGTGAACCATTATGGGAAAGGGCGCATTCCCAACATGATGAATGTGTGCAAATCCGTAGACTATGAAGATAAATTCGTGAAAAGAAAAATGTAAGCAGTCTTTACGTGGCAAAGTGACTTATGGACTATTCTGTATAATGACTTCCGATGGGCCTCTCTGTGTGGCGCGTGCTAAAACTCTCTTAGCGTTGTGGAGAAGATCTTTTAGGGGCCTTTGACCTTGAAGCGAAAGTTTCCGACAGCTGTGTTATCTGCGGTAGCCTTATTTTGATTCAACCGATTAACCGCCCATCATAACTCGCGTATTGTTTTTGGGATAGGCCCTATTTCAGAATTTAAATTGTGATACGTTTACAGTACCAGACTGGCGCCCTTGATACCTCCATCAGGTAGTTGGAGCAATCTATCAGAATAAAATGAAGAGTTTACGAAATTGACAGATGGCCTTGTGATTCAGTCAATGCAATCAGTTCTATGATAAACACTACTAAACAAAACAATCTGCGTTCTCTCTTGCTGTAGTATTTGCCATAAGGAAGACCTACACTTCATATCCTGATGTTTTCAGTGTTTGGTTAACTGATTACCTTGCGCTACGTAGACCTTTCTAGGCGGCGCTATTTATAAGGCAATGTGTTTCTCCACATGTATTCTCTCTCTCTCTCTCTCTCTCTGACATTCAGGCTCCCGATTTGCCTCCGTGAATAGGGCGGTGGAGAA
>JAYGXS010000007.1:6086527-6098511 GCA_036362985.1 Ligula intestinalis | reverse complement strand
TGACATTCAGGCTCCCGATTTGCCTCCGTGAATAGGGCGGTGGAGAATATGGTGAATGCGAACAAAAACTTTCCAGACTTTGTGGACATCAGAAGGCTGGTTGAAGATGTCCTTGTAAAGAATCAAAATGTCAAAATGAGGTGAAATTCTTCATCTATACTTTTATTCACTCTCTCTCTCTCTATCTCCTCTGTTTCCTCCATTCTCCATTATCATAGGTGATCGAAAAAAATGTTTTTTTTTTCAACATTTTCTCCACTCATCCAGCATTTTATGCTTACGCTATATACTCCCTGCACATTGTGTGAGAGGTTATGATACTTGTGATTATGATACTTGAGGACGTGGATGGTGATAAGACGATGTCTTCTGTTTTTTAGACTTCCACCAGTAAGGGTAGTGGTCGTCCCCATGTGAGGTTTATCAATTGCAGTGCAAATTATTTACCTCAGTTTGGTTGGGCTTTACAACGGGGAAGGTAGGCGAACGCCTTTGAACCCCCTATTGGTTACGAAGAACATGGTTGCTCGCAAAATGCAGACATCCCCTGAGGGTCCTAAATAGAGTAAACATAAAAGGCTACTCACTTATTTCTAGTAATATAACTTTCGATATCTATTTACGTGTGTTTTGTACGGCTGACAAGTGCGAGTCGCTTTTGGACGTAAATCAATCCAAACAGTTGAGGAGAATAACATCAGTGGGCAGCCTGGAACCACACGGTGGCAGATGAAGACCGTGCATTCACCGATTCTTTACCCTGAGGATGGCCGCGCAAAGCGGGCGTGTGAAAAAACCGCTGGCAAAAAAGCAACAGTCCAGGCCACTCATACTGTGAAAGGTTAATTTGAGCGCCCTCTCCCCCACCCCGTAGTCGCCCGTAGGAAAGGAAAAATAGGTCAAAGGTCGACGGTCTGTTTTTATAGGGTGGCGTCCGTCTGTAACCTGTTCTTAAAGGCGGTTCAGCCCTTGGCGACCCATGATCTCAACGCTTCTATGGCGTGTTCTAGATGCGGCAGAACGAAACTTACAAAAGGCTTGGAAAAGCTGTCTTTGCCAAATTCCATCAAGCCTCGCCTGATGAGTTGCAATATACACAGGGCCAACTTGGCTGCCTTCGTGCAGTTTAGTGATTATTTGTCTGAAGATGTAATCCACACACCCAAGCTCCTCTAACTATCAATTGCTTGTAATGGTTTACCGTTTAGAAAGTAAATCCTCAGATTGGAGACTCTATGAAGAAAGTTGCATTCACTTACACTGAGGGTCATAAGCTAGCGCTTTGACCAGTCTCTCCCCTCCCCATAATAATAATGCTCCCTGTCCCTACGTTTTTTGCACTTTGCTCTTTTTGCAGCCAAAACGCCCTAAATTGCCTGGCGAGGGAGGTCTTCATAGACGTGGGACGTCTACTCAAGGACCGACGACAGAAGGACATCATGACTGATTTTGGCTGTCACCTCACGGATGCGGCTCAGTAAGTCGGCCTGTGCTTATGATAGTTATGCTAAATTTCCACGCCATTGTCAGGTCAGAACCTCAGTCATAATCGTTGGGGGTTAGTGCTGCTGTCTTCTGTGCGATATCGCTCACCGCAATGAGTCGCAAAAAAATCGGGCCTCTATAAAATTGGCTACACTGTTAAGTGGCAAACCTACCTAACCGTTTCATCCGGGAACGATCCGAGCTCAGATGTAGCCAAGAAGACAAAACTAGGGTTTTTATGTTAGGGCCCAGCTTAACTGCGAGTGCACACCCCCTAAAGAGTCGTTCCCACGACAAACGACTGGTCAGCCCATACAATGTGCACGTAATGACGCATGTAGCTGCGCCCAACCTCAGGACTCTAACGTGCCAGCTGCATGAGTCACCAAGCCAATGAAGTTGCTCCCTTACTTAATCCTATAATCTGATTGATCCGATTGGACATGGCTTGTACACGCGTTCGCTTGCCTCAAATATGCTGTAGTAGGCTTACCTTAAGACTGCTGCTTTTGTCCTCTTCTTGTTCTGTTCCTCCTTGGGGGATTCATGCAAGGCATAACGTAGACAGTGCTATCGCAGCTATGGCCACATTTACGACAGGATAGAGGTGTTTTTCGATCACACCTTCGCATCAAAATGAACACCTGACTGCCACCATTCTTCCATTCTCCAATCTCTCGCAATGCATTGGCGATTGACTAAAAGTTGTTGAGGCCTTGTGCCTCGTATAATGTAGGCTCCTTGCATTTCGTTTGCAGTAGTTAGACCCTGTCAGGCGGTTCTCCTTTTGGTTCGCCACATATCACTGTCATCGTGCGGGCTTTTGAAAGTAAGCCGTCCTTTTTCTACTAATTATTGGGAGGGAAATTTTCGGTAGGACTGGCTTTAGAGGTCCTAACTGCCTTTAACTAATAACAATAATCTTTTTTTACATTGTCACTAACCCGCCTTTCCATTTTTCGTTAAATTCCGCAAATATAAGGTCAAATTTCCTATTCCGTTAAGTTCCACCAATATAAGGTTACATTTCCCTGCATCAGTTTACTGATTGGCTGCGGGTGACCGAGGACCAATGAGACTAAATTATGGTTGCAGGCAGGGACAGATCGTTAACTGAGGGGCAACTCGCTAGGCGAAACAAATTTTCTACTAATAGATTGTTTGCTATCTGAAATGCCCGTAGACGGTGCTGCTGCTCGTTACTGGAGGTCCCACTGTACGCACATCGATCGGCCTATTTTTATCATTTTATACTGATTTTCATCCTCTCTTTTGTCATTGGAACTAAAATAATGCGGTCCTCTGACACCGGGCTGGCACTGTTTGGTAAAACGCAAAAGCTGGCGTAAATTTTGCGACTTATTCACTGCCGATGGCTCTTACGGCTTTTTGGGTCATTATTAATCATTTTTGATTTTCTAGTGTTATCGGTTTTGCGTATCTATTTTACTCACGATGCATAGAGGACTATCTTAGTTTAAAAGATAATGCACGGCCTCGAAGAAGGATTGTGTTTTGAGGACATATTTCAGTGGCATCTTTCATCTCATCTCCGTGAACCCCCAATGAAGCTGCGCACGAAGCTGTCCAAGCTTAATCTCCGCTCTGAATTCTTCACACAACGGGTCATACAACCCCGGAATAACCTCTGTCAATCAGTCATGGGGGCAACTTCCCCAAAACTGTTCAAACAACGCTTAGACTACTACATGTTGCCTCTCGACAGCATGAATTCGGACCAACACCACACGAGAATTATTTGTAAAAATAATGCTACTCATATTTATTCAATACCATTTTAATAATGATAATTTTACGCATACATTAACTGATGCATATTACGCATTCACATGTAATCAGTAGGGTTTTCAAAGGCTGTTGTAACGGTGGCCAAAACTGCAATATCAGCCGTCAAACTACGCCTCATATGAGCCCGCAAAAAGAGAAAGAAGACGACAAGAAGTAGGCTAGAGTAGAAGTCCTCGAGAAACTTACTACAACATAATTTAAAGCAAGCGAATGCGTATGTACAAGGTTTGGACCAACTGGATGGTAGTCACAAGAAAGACATGACTCCATTGGCTTGTGAGTCATGAGAGTCGACGTGCTAGTCTACCGTTTGGCGTGAGCGGGGCGCAGGTGCGTCAGACAATACACTTTGTGTGTGGGTGGCCCGGTTGTCTGGCTTTCGTTAGTCCTGTGCCGGCCACGCTGTACGCGTCGTTTCATGCACTCTGCGTGGGTTGGCCGGTGGTCTCACCTCGTCAGGGCGGTGTATACTTTGCTTTAATCTAAGCCCTAAAAAGGTATTTGCTTATTACCCTCACCAAAAAGAATGATACGTTCAAAATGAAACATATCCCTCTCTAAAGGTTATTGCACGCTACCTTGCTGCCTTTTGCCTTTCTTCGCAGAGATCAAGTCGATCCGGCGGTTGCGGATCCCGAACTGCGTTCACTGCTGCGGAGCAACAGGAAGCGAGGTGCTGCCAAGTTGGAAGAGGTCAGTTAAGACCGTAGTCTGTTGTGCATTAGTAAACTTCTTCATCAGCCTGTCCCTAAAGCGGTTCCGCATAATGAATTGTTCTTACAGTTTTCTTGGTCTATAGGCTTTCTTTGCTAGCCAGTAGGAATTTCCTTGATCTTTTTTTCTTTTAGCCAACTTATCACCTACATTTTTAGTTTATTAAAACAATTGCAAGCGGCTTCAATTGCTACTCTGCATGCCTTACCGACGCATTAATCGACCTCTAAATCTTTACATACGCAATCCGTCAGACATATGGGCTAGAAGGCTTTAACCATTGACCGGCGCTGCGATTTATTCTTTACCTGTCGTAATCAGAATAGATGGAACCACGCGATTCAGTAGGTACGAGTCAAACGGACAAAGAGTCAGACTTAAGGCCTATCCTGGAATTGGGTTTTATTAATCTTACAATTGGCGTATTAGAACTGAAAGGGGCATAGAGCACGGTCAAACTTATATTGTCAGAGGTGAATGTACGCCAACGAGGGTCAGAGTAATGTTGGCATGACACTACCTTTGCACCTTCCCTTCGCGTTCATTCGCTCCTCTGAACTCGTGTTCGCTTTTCTTGTAGGTGTTGACCAAGTATTCACGCCTTCAGGAGGCCTATGAGGATGGCTTAGCTACCACCACCACTGAGCTTGCTTCGGACGTCGGCGGCACCACCGCTTCTGAGCCAGCATCTCTTGCGCCGACACCTGCCCTGCCCCCTGTCTCCTCGCCCGCTCCTGCCACCGATTGCATCCCAGCACCCCTGGCACGCAGCCCCCTAGTACTACACTCGCCGCCCCTCGAGGAGCAGTTGAGCTTGGTGGAGTCGGCAGCCACCTTGGACACTGTCATAATAATCGAATCGGATGACGAGGTGGAGGAGGAGGAGGATTTGGAAAGTCATGCGAGCGATACTGCTGCCGCTGCCGCCGCCACCACCGAGGTCACGGTGGCACAAACAGCCAATCAGAGATCGCCCCTGCCTTTGGATCACCTGCAGTTGCCCTCGGCCTTCATTGCTGACTCGGACGATGAAGCTGCTGCTGCTGATGACGGTGAGGGGACCGCCGTCCTACCTCTCGATCCAGCCAGTCAGGCGGAAGTCTGCGAGTCCATGGCATCTGCCAGTTGTGTCCCTGTAGCAGCCGCAGCGGCCGCAGTAGCAGAACCTGTAAAACCCGCGCTGCGGGGCTTCGATAAAGAAGAAGAAGAAGAAGTATGCATCAGTGTGGACTGTGACGGCGTAGACGACAACGAAATGGTCGACTTCATGCAGCAGCAGCAGCAGTCCTCCGGTGCCGCTGTGGTGGCACCGCCTCCTCCGGACATCCAGACCCCTGATGACAACAACAAAAAGAGCGGCGATGAACCCCTGCATTCGGAGGTGTCTCTGCTGGATTCTGATGATGATGATAATGACGGTGGCGAGAAGGAGGTGGACGCACAGAAGACAAAGCCACCGTCACCGCAGCAGCAGCAGCAAGATGATGATGATGCCGCCGCCCCCGCAGTCGAGCCGAATGCGGCCACCATCTCCTCCTCCATGCCGCCAGGCACTGAGGTGATTAGTATAGATAGCGACGGGGAGGAGGAGGAGCGGAAGGCTGATGATGATGACGATGAACCCCAGGTGGTGGGCTGCTCTCTGCCGCCAAAGGCAACGGCTCCTCGCAGTTTTGACACGCAGCGGTCTTCTGGCCGCTTTGTCCCTCCCAACTTCCACCCATCAGCCTTCTCACTTGGCAGCCCGCAGATGGTGACCCAGATCTCGGAGCAACGCGTCATCAGTGTCTCGACAAATGTCTACGGTGGCCCTGTGACCTCTGCACGCATTGTTCAGCAGAGGCAGGACTTTGTGTTCCCATCACAGCAACATGACTCCTTCTATCCCCCGCCGCTGATGATGCCGCGAGGGTTCTTGCGTTTCCCTAGTCATGCTTGGCACCCCTCACCGTATCAACGCTTCTTCCAGAGCAATTTCTAACCTCATTGGCCTTGCTCGGTCAACAAGCGTACCGTCGATCACCATGTGGAAGTGTACGATTGTGGCGTAAATACCTCTCCTCTCTCTCTATCTCTTTGTCTTTTAGTTTTATCACTATTTTATGTTGGAACAGGGAGCGATTGCGTTTCATTTGTTTTAAAGCTGTTCTGAAATCTGTCTGTCACTTCTAATTTCGTTGGGAGCCGAAGGCGCGGGGATGGTTTTGTGAACGTCGATCTCTGCAACGTATTATTTTATTGAGGAGAAGACGGGCGAACGCCTTTGAGCTCCCTATTGGTAGCAAGATGGCCAGGAACTATTTAAAAAAAACGTTACTTACATGCTTGCAGGAGAAGATCAAGCAGCGCTCGTTTGGTCTAGATACTAATAAAATGTGGCTACTCGTTTAAAACGAGTAGTATATTAAGTATGCGTAATAGTCCGTCCTCTGGTTTAGCGAGTGGCTGGTAGAGGTATTTGGTGTATGTTCAGTTTACTCTGCGGAAAGAATGTTCAGCGTTGCGACCACTCTGTTGCTGAAGGAAAATGTACGTCCATCGATCTTTGCTTTGTCGGGCCGTTGTTTTGGAGGATGGCTGTGCAAAGTGGTCGTGTAAGCCTGGGTAAAAAAGTCATCGGGAACAAAGCAACAATCTAGGCCATTCAAAACGCGGAACGTTAGTATGAGATCCCCTCGTAGTCGTTTGCAGGAAAGGGGAAATAGGGTGGTGGTGGACAGTGCTTTCATAGGGCGGTGTTTGTACTCCGCTGAAAACTGGCCTCTTTTTCTATCTCATAAGCCAATGTAGGAGTTTTAGTTGTGTGTTGGAGGGCTTATTAGCGGTGGTATCAAGTTTTCGTGTTTCTCCTGTTCAAGTGCCCTGCGAAAGTGTCAAACAAATTTCTCTGGCCCTCTTGGTGGCGTCAGCATCATTGGTGTCGTCTCTTAGCTGACGTCGAATTGGTGCGATCAAGAATATCCACTCTCCGGAGGGGCGCTTTCCACCAGTTCGGACTGATTACCTGTCGTTTGTTGTGACTGGGTCGGACTTTCAAAGCAGAATTAAATGGCCCACGACTCTCCGTAATAATGTGAGACTATAATTTAATTGCTATTGAAATGACTTCAATAGTAACTTTACCGAGACGGAAAGATGAGGTAGGAGGAAGTTGCCACTCAGCCTAGCATGCAGTTCGACCATGACGGCCGTTTGAAACCATGGCGTCGGGAAACCGTCCAACGACACTGTCTGCGTACACTCCCTGACGGGGCGGAATCAGGAGTGTTCGTCAGCGCGGAAATTGTCACAAAGGCCCGGAGTGGGCTTTGCTTGAGACAGCCGCAGGAAAATGATTGGCCCGACCAGTCTGGAGTGCGTGTGTGTGCTCCAGTTGCGCGAGGGCAAAGATTTCGCCTCGCACGCGGCAATAGGCCATTGCGCTGGATCGAGCGCGACTGGGCGACCAAGACTGCCATTACGAAACCATGCCTGTGGTGTCTTGCGTTAGGAGGAGATGGGCTGCAGAACCGCTACAAGCCTTTTCAGCAGGAAGAATTTGGGTATTATTCTCAACCAATCCGGTTTTGCACGGAAAAGGTAAGCATAGGTTACGAGCCCAAACCATGTGCTTGTGCATCTATTATTTTCCTTTACAGCGTTTTTGATCGTAATCTCCGCCATACTATCGTGCATTTCTTTATCACTACTGCCCCACAACCGTTCAATGCTCCGAAATATTCCGAGTAAACCTAAATATGTTATCATTCCGTGAATTAATAGTAAATTGATGTATGATGTTCTTCCTTATCTTTTTGACGTTAATTCTAACCGCAAGTTTTGGCATCTGGAGCCTGCAGCACTGTGGGTTTGTCTGCATAGCGTTCATAATCGTTTGTTCTGTATGTCACCCTTCTACTTTGAGTACAATTTATTTTGCAAAAATCTAGCGTGAGACAGTTATCGGAGCCTCGATCCGTGGGAGATTTGTGCCGCAAACAGGATGGATATATGTGAATCCCGGTCCTGTATACGCTTCGAGCCGACGATATATGATCGTTATAGTGGACCACACCTCCAGGCTGTAAGAGCTAGACTCCGAACTGCTGCCCTTTTTACCTTGTGCAAAAGCTTGATCAAGTAAAAGCTATGACCAGCTGGAGTATAGTGTGATGAATGGCACGGAGCTGCGATCCAAACTAGGAGTAAATTCCAGTGTTGAAACGTGTATGTTTTACTCACTATTTTACAGTAAAATGTGTATTTTATGTACTTTATGTTGGGATGATCGAGCACGTCACCCAGACAGAGACACAGACAGTCCGAGGTCACGTCGGAAGGGACAACTCACGCGACCTTCAAAGGGTGGAGATTATGCCAGGACAAAGAAAGCTTGCGGAGTCAGGTGGCCACTGGAGGTGGACTGCTGCCGGAGCCGGCCAGGAGCCGAGTGAAGTCACGCGAGGACAGACGCACAGACGTGCGTAAGCGAGCGTGCACACTGGGACAGCCAATGGGGAGCAACGACGACTGCCCCTTAAACAGCGAGGCTGCCAGCAGAGCGGGGACTCTGTTGTGGACAGGTGAGATAACCAGTGTTGACACAGGAACACACTCGGTTACAACAGTGGTGACGCAGGTGATCACTACAGACGCGGGTGAAGACATAAGATCATCACAAGGACTACACAAAATGATCAGTTTCGAACAGATGAGGATGATGTTTGAGGCCAGACAAGCCTATTTCATCGCCCTCCTGGCAGTGCTACAGGAAGATGAGTTGCAATCAGGCCGTGATGGAAAACAAGGTTGGAGAACAGGATCAAAAAAGGAACAACATAGGCCATGGCAGCTGCAGCAGAAGCATCAGCAGTAGAAGCACCAGCAGCCACAGAAGCGGAAAAGACCGAGCCGCAGAGGACGACAGAGGCAACAAATGCAGAAGCAGCATCAGCGACAGAGGCAACAGCAGCAGCAGCAGAAACTGATTCGGATGAATCAGCAGCAGAGGTGCAGATACTACTGAGCAGCAGGCCAGACCAAAGTGCAGAACAGGCCGAGGTGCAGATACTACCGAGGTTTAGACAAGCCCGAGGTGCAGACACCACCAAGCTGCAAATCAAGACGGTATGCAGACAACGCCGCGCCGCTGAATGACGCTGAAGAAGACGGTGAGGACTCGCTGCCGACCGCTGAGGAGAAGATTCAACCAATAATATCTGCCATGGGTCCACTGACGAGAGCAGAAAGGCAGTCCAGACAGGTTGACGATTACCAGGACTGCAGGAGGCAATCAGGCACGTCGTTGACAAAAAGGGCAAATAAGAGCGGTCCAGGTATACCACCCTGAAAATTTCCACTCCTCACATGTGTGGGGTTAGAGATGACATTGGAAATTTTAACTCGTTTTGTACGAGCATCCAAATAGGAGGATATTAAATTCAGGACTTTGTTACCTATGCCGAAGAAAGCAAGTCTGAGAAGGAGGAGATTATGGTCAACACGATAGAAGGCCTTAGTTAAATCAAAATAGACTGTATCAGGGGCAAAACCACTGTCTTTAGATTGTAGCACATAATAAGAAAGAGAGCTAGCAGATGTCACAGGATATACTTTTTTCGAGGAAACCATGCTGAACTGCAGTAAGTAGGTTCTTCCCTGTTAAATGACGCATCAGCTTTTCGTTGGTCAAGGTCTCCAAGATCTTTGAGGCATCGGGAAGTGTATTTATTGACCTAAAGTCGTCAAAAGACGTCGATCGGCTGTGCTTGGGAATAGGCAGTATGTGCGATTCCTTCGACAACGAAGGAATTGTATGTCTGTGTCACATGCGCTCACCCTCGGTCTTCATGACTCTGTGGTAGCCCTTTGCCATATGTGTACTTATTTACAATTTTGTCGTACTGTCATTTGTGCACAACTTCCTACATTAATTCTAGTTATTACGCATTTCTGTAACCTGTATTTATCACCTTTTGTTTAAGTTTGTTACAAATGTTACCCGCTAAACTTCAACCATTTTGAATTACGATTATCAATAGGGGACATCTCGCTCTTTTTGTTCTTCTTCACTAGACGGGGTGCGGAGTCGATTTCGCTACATTCAGGGTATTGGTCTCGATTTACCTTGACGTGTTCATGGCGGGGGATCACAGCATCGATTGCCTTTATCAATAGCAAAAACCCTTGCCAGACACGGGTGGGTGAGAAAGGACAGAGTGCGACAGATGCAGCGTAAGCGTATTGTCACCTAAAATTCACTTACGCGCAGGTCATCCCGTTTACCTTCAGCCTGCTGAAACACAGTCAGAATAGTCGAGCCCGATGGTTGAAATATCATATGTGCTGGGGTTTTTGCTATTTTCGATCCTACCAGGAAAGCGGGTTACCCGGGAAAGGAGGGTTACCCGTTAGCCAAGCTGCAGGCTATCTGGCGCGTTCACGGGTGGCGGATAGTGGCGCGGCCTTCAGTGAAGTTTAGCTGCGAAATAAGCAGGCTCCCGGGTCTGGCGAATAAGCAGTCGCGGACGCAACAGCGACAGTGTTACCCGGGCCCGGTGGGATGAGGCCTGGCGCACTGACTGCCTTATAAAAGACCGCAAGTCCCAATGACGACACTGTGACAAAGCAAGCGTGAACCGCCATTAAGTAGGTTTGCTTGCCACCAATACCACTGCCTTGTGGTTAGGTTCTTGAGCCAAAGTGCTAGAGGAGACAGCCTCAAACAAAGAATCCAAGCGGCCGTTGGGGACCCGCCTGTATTCAAAATTCCCAAGAAACCTTATGATGTCTCCTTACCTTACTACGACCACTGATACGGCGTCCGCGGGAACTGACGCGCTCCGCAACCCTTGTCCGGTGGTGCGGGCGAATAATGTGCAAGGTGGACTGCTAAACAAAAAACGGACTCTTGGTATTGGATGCTGGAATGTGCGAACATTTCTGGAACCTGGTACTCAAAGTCTGACAGCGCACAGTCTCCATGAATATCACGTGGATGTTTGTTGCTTGTCAGATGTTCGACTTCGCGACTCAGGCGCCCGAGAAATCAAAATCCCGGGGGTCAATTCTCAGTTCACCTTGTATCACAGCGGTCCGAGTGCCTCATCTGGTAGACACGGTGTGGCTATTGCCCTCTCGGAAGAAGCTAACCGGGCACTACTAGCATGGGAACCAGTCAACGACCGAATGGCCTATCTTCCACTAAAAGGCCGTTTTACGAACATTTTGGTCATATCTGTGTATGCATCTACGTCGGTGGCTGAACAGCAAGAGAATGGTAATTTCTAGTCGCAGCTGCAGGAGCTAGCCGAACGACTCCCTCGCCGAGATCTGCTAATTGTTGCCGGGGACTGGAATGGCCGGACCGGGCCCGGTGAGCCGACAACCAGCCACCTTCTTGGTCGTTTTGGGCTAGGCTCTCGAACGGACAATGGTGAGAGGATGCTGCAGTTTGCCGAACACAACCGACTGTTTGTTACCAACACATGCTTTCAGCATCGTCACGAACATCTACTGACTTGGTATTCGAACGATGGCCGTACCGCCAGTCAGATCGATTAGATTTTAGTTGGTTCACGGTTTCGCAGCTGGGTCCACGATAGCAGGTTAATACGAGGTGCCGAAACTGGCAACGTCCACGGGTCTGACCATGCTCTCGTTCGCACACGCCTGAAGGTTCACCTCTCATCTGTGCCCAAACTGCCACGTGCGAGACGCGTTGATATCGCAAAGCTCCGGCAAACCAACACTACCGAGGCTCTAAGCACAGAAATTCAGTCCCGCCTTACAACCCAGGCTGACAAAGAGGGCAGTAGCAAGTGGCCATCACTGAAGACATTCATCTATGGGGCAGCTGAGAAGATTCTCGGATTCACTCAGCGGCGCCGCAGAGATTAGATCAGCTGAAGAACCATGCAGCTATCGGCTGTGATGACTCGAGCCAGGTCCCGAAACGATGCGTCCTTCCGCAAACTTCGAAAACTGACAGCAAAGTC
>JAYGXS010000007.1:6022469-6077856 GCA_036362985.1 Ligula intestinalis | reverse complement strand
AAATAAAACCAACACTGGCTGCAAAAGAGGGAGTTTGTTTTAGGTTTTTTCCTGTCTTCTAGGTTTTGGAAGTCGCCCAAGGGGTGCTTTACCAGCTCTTTAAAATTGCCTGTAAACTGGCATAATCAACATTTATATTAGTTGCTGAACGCCATCTTATTTGTTCTCACCATCCTTCAGCAGCTGCTTTTATATGATAATGAAACGACTTCCAGTGGTGTGCAACTGGTGTTGCTTATGGTGTCCTCTTTTGCCCTGGCCGAATGTTGGCGTTTTCAAGTGGCTTTGAGGCGGCCTTGACTATCTGGCCACACAATTGTGGGCACGCATGCGCATGTTAGTGGAGTAAAGAGTCTTTGGGTCGGCAAGTTGAAAGCATTTGCTTGCAAAAAGGCATGAACTTGGGGCAGTGGATATTGTACAAGGAATGTGGGGGCGATATTGGTGAATACCCGCCATAAATGCATACCTACCATAATTAACCGTCCCCTCTCGTGGAAAGTTGACTGGCCGTAATTTGGATCGTGACCTCTTGAAGTTCATTATCCTCACTGGACATTTCTATGATGATTTGTAACGAGCCATCCAAACCAAAGGTGTTTAAAGGACTGACTCCCACTCTTGTTTAATTTAAGAACTTCGCTGCTACTCCTTACGCCTACGAGTCTATTGTAATTTCTTTTTCCGCTTCAGTTGAACATTTCTCGCTATTTTTGTACCACTGTATCTAGTTTTCACTATTTTAGCATTTCGGTACCATTCACTTGCGTATATTCTTTTCACATAGTTTTCTATTTAGCGTTTTCGTTAATTGCACTCTGTAGAGCTTTCAATAAATTGCTTTATTTTATTCATTCAGGCATGTTCTACTATGTCGAATCATAGCTAGACGACTGATGAGTCTGACAGAATAGACTTTGCACATTTTCTAGATGAAGCTATGGCTTAAATCAACAAATAAATTTTATATTTTAGGCCCGAATGGCCTCGTTATTGCTGTATGAATTTTTTATACGCAAATGACTACTCCACCCCACTTTTTCAGAACACACCTCAGAACCCAGATTTTTGGTACGAAGTATTGCCTCAGAATCCATTCTTACCAGATTGGGCTATATAAACTAATCCATTCATTGAACCATCTCAACCAGCAACACTACTTCTGACAAAAAAGGCAACTAGAATGATAACTTCTTGGCGCATCGCCCGTCTCACCACCATTCGGCCAGTACAGATTGTTTGGCCATTTGGCATCCTGTCACTGGCTTCCGAAGACGCGTTCACCTTTGGCCAAAATGAGCCTCAGCAACAAATATAAGTTGGACAATGCATCGTATTTGTTTATAGAGTGGAGGCACGTTTATCATGATTCATGTCATTGCAGGTCAAGAATGCAGCTCAGTGAAGAAAAAAATAAACAAAAACATAAACGGTACGCGAATCTGCATAATTGCGAGCCGCTGATGGACACACAAGTAGCTGAACCACAAGCGGAAATAGCAATAATCAGCTCAACCATTTCATCCGCTCTATCTGTGAATGTGAAACCGGATGAACGTATGAGCGCAAGTAGGATTACTGGCCTGGGCTGACAGCTTCGGTCGATGGCAACTCGCGTGCCGATGAGGGTCACACACATAATTGAGCCGCAACTGGCAATATCAATCATCACCTCAGCCAGCTCATCCGGGCAGCCTGCAAGTGTGAAACCGGATGGACTTAGGAGCGCAAGCAGGATTCCCGACAGGATTTCGACAGGGAGTGAAGCACCTGATTCAGGTCTGGTTGGACTACTGCAACGCCGCCATCGGCTCTGATTGGGGTTACGAACCTAGGTGTCATCACCGACGCAGACTTCGAACAGAATGCTGCCTGTGTGTGCTGCTACTGTCGCTTCAATCCAGTCCGGGAACCCAGCTCGGAAGTCACGAACGAAGAGAGATGTTCCAGCCAAGAGCTTACCACGAGAGACATGTGGAAGTGACTAAGAGGACGGCAGATTTGTAGGCAACAGTTCATGCAACTTCGTTCGATGTTTCCGGTCCATTTAATCTTCCGCAGCGGAGACACCACCGGGAGACACCGCGTTAAAAGTGGTCCTGAAGAAGACAGGAATGTCTGGAGCATCTCGTCCGTAGTCCCCTTCCCACAAGCTTCGAAAGGGCTCGTTTGAAGGTGTCAATAAAGCGTTACGCCTGACCGTTTGATTGTGGATGGTAGGGCGGGGAGCGAAGATGCTGGACGTTGTGTTGGCGACAGCAATGCTCAAAGGTCAATGAGGTGATTTGCGAGGCATTATTTGACGAACCAGGTTGCTGAGATCACTTTCAATACCTAGCCAGTAACCAAAACTGCAAGCGATGGACTTCCTTAAAACTGATACCAGGATGAGCAACATGGAACTGATGTAGCTCATCCGTTTGAAGCGAAGGGAGAATCACCATTTGGTCTACAAAAGTGAGGCAGATATCAACCGCAGAGAGCGTTGCTCGACACAGAAAGAGCTGGTGAAAATCGCCAGTTTGAGAAGTTGCTGGCCAACTGGTTTGCCCATAGGTGATAGCTTGACGAAGAACGGGATCCTGTGCGATAGCGCGTTAAATGTCAGCGGAAGCTAAAGGTATGCCCCGTATGGCATCCGACAGCTAGCGGTGCACATCGTCCTCAATCGAAATAGCAGCAATCACTGTATCTTTCTCTGCAGATGAGGCGGGAAAGGGCGTCAGCTTGGCCAAAGTCGGTAGTGCGACAGTAGTGGGTATCAAAACCTTAACCGAGAAGAATGGTTACCCATCGTTGAAAGCGGCCGCCTAAAAAGACTGGGATGCCTTTCTTCATAACCGAAGATGGACAGTTTATGGTCGGTCAACAGCGTGAAATGACGACAGTATAACAACTTGTGGAACTTTTAGATGGCAAAGATAATGGCTTATGCCTCTTTCTTGGTTTGGCCATAGTTATTCTCAGCAGGGGTTAAAGTTTGAGAATGTTTTTTTCTGACAACTCGGGAAAAGCATGCAAAATGACGGTACCAACGACATGATTGGAGGCGTATGCAATAACGAGGATCAGCAGTGACTGATTATAGTGCAAGAGCAACAGATCTGAAATTAGCATCAAATTTGGCTTGAAAAAACCTTTTCACAATTGGAGGACCAGCACCAGGGAGCATCCTTCTGTAGCAGGTGGATAAACGGGACCCGAAAGTTATACAGCGACAGTAGGAATGTGCTATAGAAGCTGATTAAGGCAAGGAACGATCGAAGTTGTGATAAATCCTTGGGTGCAGGCATCCGTTGGATGGCGCGAGTATTTTCTGGATCTGGATGAGACCATTGACACCAAAGATAATCCACGATACTTGATGGAGTTGAGGAAAATTGACAATTATTGGCCTGCAATCGGAAGCCATATTCCTGCACACGTTCAAGCACTGCGTACACTTAGTCTTGGAGCTCAGTCGAGAAACGACCCATGATGATGATGTCCTCAAGGTACCCAGCCATACCAGGAACGCCATTTGCTTTCAGGCATTTAGAACCTGTGATCTGGCACAGTTGCGTTAACGAAAAGTTTTTCGTAATCAAAAGAATAAGGCTTTCAGACTGCCATGGCTATCATAACAGCATCTTCTGGAAAAGAAGTATTTCTGAATCAGAAACCTTGCTTCAGTACATACAGGATATAAAGCGTAACTGTCG
This sequence comes from Ligula intestinalis, assembly GCA_036362985.1. Classification (NCBI taxonomy): domain Eukaryota; kingdom Metazoa; phylum Platyhelminthes; class Cestoda; order Diphyllobothriidea; family Diphyllobothriidae; genus Ligula; species Ligula intestinalis. Next base: position 6,074,155 of record JAYGXS010000007.1, on the reverse strand, counting down.
TTCCCAGAGCACACATTTGATTCAGTGCTAAGCAGCTTAGTCTATAAAGGTCGTCATACTTCTGTTATGTTATGTTGAAAATAAGTCAACTTATTCCTTGTATCGGAATAATCCCAGAACTTCCTTCTGAGGCTTAGACACATTCGGGTTCATTCCTTCATCTGGTAGCTTAAGCATTCTATCATATATAGAAAAGGAATTCTAAACTTTCGAATAAAATGATCCTTCCCATTTGTTCCGAGTTGAACAATCGTTGGTAATCTATATAACGCCTTACCTAGAATGTCCCTTCGACTAACTGTTGGAATCAAAAGCACAATACGTAAGCTCTCTCTGGAGATACTGTATTAAATATTCAACAGTAAAAATGAAATAGAAAAATATAATCAAGCAGCAAAAAGATTTGACTGGCTCTCTAAAACATGGGATATCCTTCATACTTTTCGTCCGCGCTATGCTCCAAACGCTTTCCGGAAATCTGTTATAGGTTACATATTCATTCCACCTAAAAATTTATTTATGTAGACCAATCCAAAATATATGGCGAAGGATAACATTATAAGTAGATTTTTGCCCGAGTATTATATACATTTGAGAAATAAGGTGCGATATTTAGACCTCATCGTGGCGTTTGCCTATATTTCCTTCAATAAATTTGACTTGACTTGACTTGAGTTGACTCCCCTGAGTCCTAACTGAGTAGAGTGAGAATTTTGCAGATTATAAATTTTCCATCTGAACCTTTAACGTCTTAGGTATTTATTTTCATCAAACTGGTTGGGAAAAAATTTGAATATAAATCTTTGAACGCGGCCTCCATAAAGGGCCTATATGTACAGATCAATTGAAAGGCGTGTTTTAGTAGGCTATTATGTAGTCAACAAGATTGATTATTCGCTAGTTGCACGTAGTGACCTGTGTGGATGTTTTCTTTTTGATGATTCAATTGCCTTTATGGTTGTATTTAACATATATTTATATTTTTTCCTTTAACCCACATTTAAAGTTATTTCGTACACAAAAAGAATGGAGAGTATCATGCAAATTAACTTAATCGTAGCGATTAAATATTCGCGTCTTAGCAACGCATTATTCAGCTCGCAGAGGGATTGTTACGAAGACATGCAACTCATGTCCAGTCAGTCTTTGTTTAGTGGGGCTAGTTTGGTAACCTCGGTAATTTACAGGATGGGGCTGGTATGTCAGCCAATAAAGCGCCCCTTGGCTGTTCAGCGTTGAATTTCTGCTGCAGTTGCCCCGTGGTTGCTAGGTTTTGCTATCAGGATGCCTCAAATTGAGCTTTTATACCATGCCAATTAGGGGAAAATAACCGCAAGGGTTCTTATAATTCTCATTTGACCGAAAAATCGAGTTACGTTGTCTAATCAACGAATGCTTTAAGTTTAGGATAAACCCGTAGACCTATCGATTTTTTGGTTGCCTTACAAAAAGTTTAAGATTGAAAAACTGAGGTGGCTAATAATAAACTCCTTGGCAGTGGTGAAATAGCGCTGAAAAAATGTAAAAAAGCCTCAAAGAGAAAAGCATGGTTGATGAAGGGCTTTACAAAATATAGTTGAGTTTCCATGAGCATCGGAAACCTTAAGATACATGTTTGTTTGCTATATGTTTCCCTGTGTTATACATAGATTCTCAGGAAGTGCCAGTGCGTTACCACATGCGCTTATTAAGTTCATATTGTATTTGTTGTGGTTTGGTAATTTTCACTGGAAACATGCTTAGTGCAAGTACGTAAGTAAGTATGTTTGTTGCATGAAGTTCAGCACATGCTTAAATGCTAGCCAGCTAGTTGAATTTCTCGCTCATTTCTTCGTACTTCCTAAGGATGTTTGAATTAGGCTTTTACACGTTACGGTCTGCCGTCAATAGCAAATCTAATTTCCGTGCTTTACTCAATGGAACAATTAAGTTTGAATAGGGAAACCGTGTTAGTAAAGGTCTTGTCGGGCTTTTCATCTCACGGATGTGTTTACTGCTTACATCGCTTCATGAATCAATCCAGTATGTCTGCAGATTAGTCTAGTTTCATGTATTTTTTTCCTCGTGCGCCTCATCGTGAATCAGGATGATGATATTCAACCTGCATTTCTGCTTGCCCCTGAACCGTAGGGCAATCGAGTATTTTGCCATTTAAACCGTGCAACAAACACTTATTTAGCTACTAAACATTCTATGTTATCCAAATCTTATTTTAGACATCCGTTAGTCTTTTAAGATAACGGCTCGTGAACTCGTTGAATACTGACGATGACTTCGTCCTTGTACGTCATCCAAGCCCTTTTGCTGGTGCATGTTCATTCCATATCAGCGAACCTTCTGCCCAGAGGCGTCCCGCCAGAATGTAAGTCATTACCTTTTTCTTCCATACGACTTCCGTAGTTGCTCCATTCTACGTGCCCGGCGAGAATTTTACCTGTCTGGATAAGTCAGCTACTCATCCCTGGAGCCGGGTCAATGATGACTATTGCGACTGCCGAGACGGTTCCGATGAGCCCGGCACATCAGCCTGTATAGATATGAAGTTCTATTGCGAAAACGCCGGTCATAAGAGCAAATTTATTTTCAGCAGCTTTGTGAACGATAAAGTTTGCGGTAAGCGATTGCTCCGTTTTTTCAGTATCTAACCCCATTACGCAGATTGTTGCGATGGCTCCGATGAATACCTGGGATACGTCACCTGCGCCAACACTTGTGGGTAGGTTGGCTCTTTCGATTTCTACTCCCCACCACCTCTAATCTTTATTTTTGAGAACTTATTTCCTACTGCATGAAATCTAAAGCGCCCCAACTTTGCAAATATGGACAGTTGGAGCGCCTTCGTAAAGTCCACTTGATTTTAGAGCTGCTTGAAGCTGTGTGGTTATCTGTAGCTAGCACAATTTCCTAAAATCTGATACGCTAGACGCAAGCAGTGCAAACATTGAGGTGATCGTTATCCTTATGTAAGTGCTTGAGGCGCAGTTGTTGCTGGTCCAAAGGAGGATGGATTAGGGGCATAGGCGACCAGTAGTAGCACTTTTGTATCCAAACGTTTTTAGGGAAAACCCGAACAAACTCAATAGGCTACATTCTTCTCTGGTTGTATTTATCTGACATTTTGCCCAGGTGTGGTGGCTTTTATAATTCGAGTTTTTTTTATAAGAGAAGAAAATCAGGTACCTGTGTTTTCGCTACTGCACTACATGTTTTGAGAAAGGCATTTAATGCTCTAAACCAGGGGTCGGCAACCTTTTTAACTCAGAGAGCCAAGAAAGCAAATATTTGGAAATCTATTTCAGAAAGAGCCGTATGGTATATTTTAAAATGAAATGCTACTAAATGCGAGTATAATAAGCCTCTGAATTTATTATTTTCAATAATTTTCTAATAATACTCATTGTTAATGTGACTTCTGGCGTTGCATGGATTCGCTGATGGTTTTATAGTCTGGTCGGTAGTTCGTGATGTTAAGCTTCATGCAAGCGTTGAGGCCTCCATCCGTTACATATGATCTTATTGTGGACTTGATGTATCTAAGATGTGAGAATGACTGCTCACATACATACGTAGATCCAAACAGGGTCAATACAGCAATACTCACACGCTGCAGTGTGTGGTATGTGACCGGAAGCGTGTTCTAAGTTTTAATTATCATCTGGTCTTCGGGTTAAATTTTTGTGAATTTCTGCCCACATGTGCTTGTTTGCCAACTTCGCTTTATGTCGTGCGATCCTTTCCAAATCATCATTGAGTGACTTGAACTTATTCACCCACGTGTCTGAGGCCTTAAAGTCAGCCAATTCTTCTTCGAAATGTCTAACGGAGAGGCCAGGAATGTAACGCAGGTCGGCTGTTTTCAGTGAACACTCGGTTGGATGGGTGACGAACTTAAGAAAACGAGTGTGATTTCGAAATTCTCCAAAGCGTGCTTTGAACGACTGTAGGAGTCTGGATGTGAAGCCAACTAGCTGGCGTAGATCAAAGTTTTAAGTAGACTCACTTTCTGTGCATGCATCTCTATATTGTCTTAAATTTTCGAAATTTAGTCATCGATCTGTTTCAAGATCCATGATAAAGAGTTCAAGCTTGTTTTCAAAAGCAACAATGATTGTTGATGGGATAAGATCGTATTTCCATTGCTTTGAAATTTAACGTTATGTTGGTTCAGATGTTCGGTCTTATCCACGGGGTGGTAAAACATGAGGAGCCACTCAGTTTCGGCTAGCTCACGATGCTCAATGCCCTTTATTTCAAGGAACGTGCAGATTTCGTTAAGGCAAGCTGCAAAACGGCTAATCACCTTCCATTTTGACAACCAACGTACCTTGCTGTGCAAAATCAGACCATGATAGTTATTTTCAACTTTATCCAGCAGTGTTTTAATCTATCGACCTTTTCAGGCTCGGGCAGCAATTTAGGTGATCACACGGATGACCAGCAACATCAATTAGCCAAGCTGCCCGTCACATATCTGAGCACAAAGAGCTTCCTGGTGTAGAATGCAATGGAAACGTAGGATGGGTCTATTTTCATATTCATAGAGAAGTGCCACAAATCCTTTGTTTTTCCCCACCATGCACAGAGCACCATCAGCACACACTGAGATAAGTTTATTCATAGGTTGTTTTTTTCTTGAGCGAAATCCATGAGAGACTTGAATAAATCCTCACCTCTTGTGGACGCTTTTATTGGCAGAGCCGCAAGACTTTCTTCGTGCAGTGTACCACCAGCAGCATATCTTGCAATCACACTGAATTTCGCCAAATGGCTTACGTCTGTTGACTCATCCAAAGCCGGGGAAAAGAACGGCGCTGCATTTATGACTTTCATTTGCGTTTCCTCCACGTGGGTTGCCATCATGATGGTACGCTCATGAACAGTTTTTGCCGACAAAGGCATGTCTTGTATCCGTTTGATTATCTTGTCTTTTTTCGGAAGATGTTCAAAAAGTTTATCGGCTACATCCAGCATGAACGTTTTAGCAAACTCGCCATCTGTGAAATGTTTTCCGTTCCTACTAATTGCTAAAGATCCAGCAAATCTCGCGGAGTTATAATCACCTTGCTGGGTCCATACGCGGATTTTCTTCTGGCTGGTTTGCATCCTGCTCATTAGCTCTTTGCATGCTTTCTTTCGGCTATCTCTCGCAGGGTATTTTGGTGCAAACGTATCCTAGCGGGAGTTGAAATGGCGCTTTACATTCGACCGTTTCATCGGTGTTATCTTGTAATTGCAACTTAGACACGCCGCATAATCTTCTCTCTCCACAAAGGCGAATTCTTCGGTCCATTCGTCCTGAAATGTACGATACTCATCTCTTTTTTGTTTCGCCATACTCTTTGTTGCAGAGGTTAACTTTTGGTAAATGAGAGAGAGAGAGAGAGAGTGTAGCGTTCAAAGATGTGCGAACCGTCTCATGAAAGAAAGCAGTCAGATGTTAGGATCGATGTATTTGTCCACAAGGCAAGTGTTCGTGAATAAACTGTTTGCTCCGTCTGGGGGACATAAACACGAGGCACTATATGTAACAAAGCCGGCTGGCCTATGCGCGTAAGATAACCTTGTCTGCCAGCGTGATCTTGACCATGCTGAGGTCAAGTTTGCGGGCTGTCGTGCCTTAGTAGAGCGTCTGTTATTTAGCGAGCTTGTCGCCGCTGTTTGGACGCGGGAACAATGAAAGCAATTGTTGTCGGCAGGCCGGAAAGGGACCGCCCAGGTCAAACCTAGGGTTGCCGAACCTCCAGAGATTGGTCGCGATTAAATTGATTCTAATACGCGTCTCGGTGGCGGCACGTCATTGGAGATGGACGGCTACAATGTGTGCCTTCCCCCCCCCCTTCGTTCTCCAAGACCCGTTGTCCCAAAGTTAAGTGTTGCTACAACCAACTGTTCCAATGCTATCTTGCATTGACACCCTCGTCACCCGAAGCTTGACCTTGCAGCTACGTCTGGGAAACTGGTAACAGCTGCGCGAGCGTCCCCTTTCCTTCGGTTTTCTGGCAGCCCCGAGACCGCCGCCCTGGCGACCGCAGTTTATTCAGTCACACACACACACACCCGAGCATACACGTGCGTCCAAATACCTAATACCAATAACAGAACAATTGAACCTGCTCCGCAATCCTACTGAATCAGCTGTCACCACTGTGTCAAGCTCTCTCACGCCTGGCTGGGCGCAATCAACAGTAGTCCTAGCTTCGCCAGTGGCCACTGCCACCTGGGACAGCAATTTGGAGTTCTGTACATAATAAATCACTCCTTCTGCTGACTTGTGTCTTTTAAATTCCAACCTGGGATTCGGGTTGATGATTGTAGTGCTCCGAATACTACCCACATCTTAGACCCCTAAACAGTAACCAACATCATAAAATCTGAAGTTTCTGAAAGAGCCATACGCGATCATCAGAAGAGAGATATATGGCTCGTGAGTCATGGGTTGCCGACCCCGGCTCTGAATGAACCGCGCTAATTTTCCACTAATTCGAAACCAATTTCATATTTACTCATAGCACACGCCAGTCAGGTTACCCTTAACTGTTTTCTTACTAGGTGAGGGGCGCATGTTAGACGAAGGCTTACTCTACCTCAGCCCCTGCGCAGAAAGTAATCTTCAGTCGAGATAACTAAAATAACACCCTGTGGCATGCGAGGCGAGGGAGGCGGTCGAGAAGCAAATCAGTCCAGCTCGCATGTTGTGTATGCTCTTTACTGTTAACAATCAACAGCTGATTTAGGCTACCACGATGCGCTAATGATCGTAGCGTAAGCAGTTGTTGACATAAAGTAATCGTACCTCCACTCCCGCCAAGGGGGTAAGAGCCAGATCACAATTGTTTCTGAATGTAGCCCTGTCGCTTGGGAGTGCTCTGGGGTCCCTTCAGCGCCAATGGCCTAGTCAGCCACCGCGCTCATCTCCACCTTCGGCTTCCTTGACTGTGCATTGTCAGTGGAGCATAGTGGGAGACATAGCGAGATAGATGCAGTCCAAGTCTGCCTAACTACCAAAACTTCACGTGCAAATCACCACTGCATCATCCGAGTAGTGATGCTCCTCTTCGTTTGCGATGCACGAATTAGCGGGTAATCTTCATATCACTAGCTGCAGTGTTCTGCATAAAATTGGCCAACCGTTCAACTTAGAGGGCTATCTTCTGATTGAATGCGAAATCACACGTAAAATCGCTCAATATAATGCCGTGTGCCAGGTTCTGTTCACTCCTGCGTTCTCCTAAGATGCCTCTTTTATACAAAAGAGTGGTTTACTGGTTGCTCAGACAGGGAAGGGCCCGATCAAAGATAGCTGGGGCAGGATAGAATAGCGGCGATAGTAGCCGTTTTGGGTTCTTCTTATGTTGTCTCTAACGGACTTTACTCCTGACTAGTACCTGCACCGGTACACAGTCTGGTCCGCGCGTGAAGACAAACCTATGAACCAGCGGCATTTAATGACCAAAGTCGCATCTGTGTCTCCCCATCAGCTGGTTGACAAATATTTTATTACCAACTAAATAATTTTTGCACCTAGTGACGGCTTAACCGCTAGAAATAAAAACTCCTAATAGGATGACGTTGAGTTGAGTTGAATCACGGCGCTTTGCTTCGCGTGTCAGAGCCAGCTAGCTCCACACATTTGCAATATTTGTCATCTAAGGGTAAAGTTAGTTTGGCCTGAGACGCCAATAAGGTAGGCGCGGATGTATATTCCAGTGTAAATGGACTACATTATCAAGTGTACACATTCTTGACGTCCTCGCTTTGTGTAATTTACCTTTGTCCATGTAAAACGGCACTTCGTGTGTTTTTGTAGGCACTTGGCTGAGGCTCACAAGGCTGACCTCGTTCGTGCCCGTCAGAACGTGGAGAAAGGCCATGAAATCTACAAGGAGTATGTAGCCCGGGTGAGTGATTTCGCTTCAATTGTTTCTCCTCCTCCCCTTTGTTTTCGCGCAGGCCCGCTCATTGCGAGTGAGTTTTTTGTTTCACTCGAAAAATATTTCGCTCAGCTGCACCACAGGCCCCTGGGTGCTTTACTGAGTTTTTTTTCCACTGCTTGAGTGAGGCGGTACTTCATTCCAGGTAGCTTAGGCTAGAGAGAGGTAAAATGTTGTTGCAAATTTACAATACTGCATGCGCACCTGTATCGATCGCTGTCATCTCTCAGCGAATGTCAGAAAACCACGTCTAATTCAGGTTGTTCGAGGAAGATGTAGCATCCGTCCTCTCTCGAATGGGCTTGGACGTTACAGTAGTCGCCGGTTATTAGGCCCACCTCGGGTCCAGACCAAATTGGGCTTAATAAATGGCGGGCTTATTAACCGTGGGCTTAATACAGTAGTCGTCGGTTATTAAGCCCACTTCGGGCCCAGGCCACATTGGGCTTAATAAGCGGCGGGCTTATTAACCGTGGGCTTAATAACCGGTGACTACTGTATTCAGGGAGAATTTCTGGCATTTCTATCGTAAACAAGCAACTGCGGTCACTTATTTGGCTCTAAACGAGGAGCTTTCTTCGCTGCTCGTGTCTTGGTTGTAGATACTCCGGTTGGTACAGCTTGTCCAACCCAGTCCAAATGCCTATCTAGCCTCTTACAGACCACTTGGCTGCATAATTGACTCACCGTTAATGTTCACGCTGACCGCACCCCAGAAACTTCTTGACCGGCGTAACCAGTATCTTATTAACGCCTTAGTGTAAAATCTTGTTAGCTTGGCATGGTCCCTGAAACCTAGTGTGCATTTTTAAGAAGTTAGGAAGAAACTTTTTCTAGTTCTTCCTTCAGCCTCAGCGCTGGTAAACGGCGGGCCAACTACCTGGGCATCTTTTGCTCCCAGGACATCTAAGTCCATATATGTGGCATGCGTTTTATGACGATTTTACTTCACGTGAACATCTGCGTCCAATAAAATCTCTAGTTAGCGTGAGATTCATTCAGCGCCTAATGTCTTCCTTGCATGCAATCAGACGTTCTTGTACTTTCACACGGCAACGTGGTAAAAGTCGTGGTAGTTTGGTATGTATTTATGCATGCTCCTAGTAAGCACAGTTGGGGCAGGTCACTGGGACATAGAAAGAAGTAGGCTTGCCGCCGTTTTTCCCTGCAAATGACCAAACATGCCTTTGAGTCTATCGCGATTGACTGGCGGCAACAAATGGTTGTACGAGCTTACTTCTCGGCAGCCAACTGTTGTATGGCCCTATTCACGAACATAGTCGATAGGTGGGTGTGTATAATACGGGAACAGTCGCAATGGGCGGTAGAGCCGTTTAAAGGACGAAAAAGGGCGGTAACGCTATGGCAGGGAAAGTAAGTTTATGTGCCCACTGTGGTCATCATTCAAGTGAACTCCATTTTAGCACTGAATTAGACACGCCAACCTTGCATTTTTATGCGTTGTTTTCCTTGGGGTTAATACTATTTGCCGGGTCGAACAATAGCCTCCAATGTCAGGCGTATGATATTCAGTTACATGAGATCCGGGCCCCTGCAGTTCAGTGAAGCCTGGCACCTGTAAAGTTGTTTTTGTTGGGAACTATGCTTTATTTTAGAAGTATAATTTCAAAAAACCTTTCAACAAAACATCGTCCATTCAGTGCAAAGATAAAAAGGTTTAGCAAAGCAGATAGAGTAGTTGCCGGTTAATAGACCCAGCCGCGTATTAAGCCCAAATCAGCTTGGGACGAAATTTTATATAGCAAAATCCGCCGGCTAATAAGCCCAGTCGCCGGCTACAAAGCCCAGTTTGCCAGAGGAGAGCTGCACTCTCCAACGCGGTCTACAGGCATCAGGTCGGGTCAGGTTTTATTGAGGGAGATATAGGTAAATACCTTTGAACTTCCTATTGGTACAGGACAGTTTTTTCAATGCATTTGATCTGTATTTGATCAGATTTCACAAAATTCGACGATTTCTGGTGCCTGGAGGAGGACATAAAAGAGCACTTGCGAGTGAAGTTTCCTCCAAAAAAACTGCCACTAGACCGCTTTTTTAAACGTGTCGCAAATATTTTTTTACGTAAAATACAGACAAACAGCATTATTTTCTGGTATATAACCAAGCTCTACACATAATGCAGTACGTATATAATGTATATTGCCTATCCTGTGTTTGCTAATCAAAAACACGGGGTCTCCGGTTATTGCGCCCGCCGCTCATTGAGCCCAATTTGGTCTGGGCCCGAGGTGGGCTTAATAGCCGGCGACTACTGTATAATTATTTAATTTTGGGTGGTCGATACTTTGTTTGAATTTCTAAAAGTTAGAGTTACACTAACACTGACTTGAAACTTGCCGGTGAGGCTGTTATCAAGGATCCAGTAAACGGGTATTTACTTCCCTTCTTTTGTCGTGAGTACAGTATCAACCTCCGCCCTTTTTCGACAGATGTCGCGAGCCAAAATCGCCTCTCACAGGTCTCGAAACATCTCATTTTTAAATGAGCAAAGAGTACCGAAAAAGTTAGGCACTAATCAATCCAGGTTCTGTCCGTGTTGGTCCTGTTCCTTTTCTGTGCATAAGCCCCCGGTTTCGCTAGAAAAATTCCTTCTGTGAGTCCCAGCTTATATTGGCATCTTCGCACTGAACCCTGTTCTAATGTCATTAGCCAACTCTGTGGGTTACAGAGAATCTGGAAAGCATTATGGGTGAACCTCTCTCTATTGCTCTATGACTACGTTCCCGATCACACGTAGTAAAACTAAATATGCCTACTAAAGTAGTGGCCGGCTATTAAGCCCACGGTTAATAAGCCCAGCCGCTTATTAAGCCCAATTTGATCTGGGCCCGAGGTCGGCTTAATAGCCGGCGACTACTGTAACATGACAGAGTTCGACCGTTGGTTTCGACAATGTTCACCGCGTGCTTCAGCATGCCGAAGGCAAGTCCGGTGACTTGCGAGGAGATTATTTGAAGGTGATAGTAGACTTGCGCAGCATCTACCGCACTCGCCAACTTAGGCCGCGGAATCGGACGCGGATGGCTTGCGCGGCCGAGGCCGTCCCTCCAGTGCACGCCACCACACCTGGGTAGGATTCCAGAGTTACATAGGAGGGCCATAACGGTCGCATTAAGAACGAGACCTAGCAGCCTGACTCTCAGTCCGCCACTGCACGCAACAGAACACACACACTGGACTGATCGCGGGATTCGAATTTCCCTTCATTTGGCAACCTTCTAGGGCATGGCTTTTAGCGTACGGTGATAGTTAGGAATAAAAATGTGCCCAGTCGTCAACTTCACGCTCTCTCTTCCACCGCCAGCATCAGGCTTAAACAAACAGCACAGGAAGATCACTAACGATACCTAATGGCGGAAAGCGGCAACTGTCGACAGCAGGAAGAATCTTCGGCGAATGAGTCGCCAAATTAGTGCGAGGTGCCACGCTCTTCAAAGCTGCGCTAGTGTCATGTGCAAATAATCTCAAGAAGGATAAAAACCCAATGTAATACATAATAAGCTAATAGGCTAACCGGTGTGCATGCAAGAAACTTCTCAAGAAAATAGAAAGCAGAGAAAAAAGTGGTGGCTGAATTTCAAAAGTTCGTTCGTAGTACGCATAAATTATTTAGCTGTGTCATCCACTGTACCCACGGCCATCACTCCTCGTCTTGGTTTTTTTCCTGCGGCAAGTTGGGCTTTGGAGTAGTGAAATGGATGTGACTGCAAGACCAGTCGTCAGCTCCATCATCAAAAGCATTCTTTCGCGACTTACTACAACCTACCTAAAAGACAGCGGCGGTCTTTCGGTGCACTGATGATTATTTATGCGCGACCCGAAGAACTGTTATGTGGGGCAGTGCTGTCTATCAGTAGCACACGAGTCCAAGCACGTTTGCCTGTCTGGGACCGCGTGAACTCTTGTTGTTGTTGGTGCTTTTGCCGTGTCTGGTAGTCTGCTAGCCTGTTACGAACCCTCAGCTATAAGCAAGGACAGCGATTGGCCACTGTTGTTCTGTTGGTTTCTCGGCTAACCTTAACTGCAGCCCGCACTATTACTATTACTCGCACAGAATCTACCTCACCCCCTCTTTACTCCCGCACTTGCACCCAGTGGCAAGACCAAGTTAAGAAAACCGGGTATGAGTGAGGGCGCAGGCGGCTGGCGCGGCCACCACTTCAATGCGCGCCACGACAACACTTTGTCTGGCTCCTGCTTTTGTGGGAGTGCAATGAAGGCCACATTAAGAAGGAGCCATTGCAGCCTGGCTATCAGTCCGTCTGTAAGCCACTCAACACAAACACACACTGGGCTGGCCGCGTGGTCCAAGTTATCCCGTCAGTTGGCAACCCTCCAAGTCGCGCAGTTTTTAGCGCACCGTGCTAGTTTCAAGTGCGTCAGATTGTTTATAGTGAGGAGAACGAAATGCGCTGAGTCGTCGACCTCACTCCTTTCCCCGCCTGACTTAGAATGGATAATAGATCACAGTCCAGCTAACAGGCAGCTCTCGTTTTAACGGTGTTCTGGTCGTCCCAGAAATTCCTTTTCGTGCGATCAAGTTATCAGTACGTGTTGTTCGTGCAGAAGAATGCACCCGAGAAGTCTCTGTAGTCGCGCCTACCTCAAATCAATTCGACCTCATTTTTTTCCGTTGGAACAGGATGAGTGTAGAACCGGACAATGAGGTCGATTGTCAATACAAGCGAACATGCGAGTCCCAGGAAGTAATTGAAAAAAAGACGACTCGATCGCTGGGACAATACTTTTATTCGCATGACGTTTCTGCTAGTATATCTGATGATGAATCCGCAACGGATGTCGAAACGTCAGGCGAATAAAAGTATTGTCGCAGCGATCGAGTCGTCTTCCTCTCAATGAGATCAGTGTCATGCAGGGCTCTGATCCTCGCCGATTTCAAGCGATATTCCCATATCGAGTGCTCTTGCTCGAGCATGTATGTATTAGGGAGGGTTTGGCAGATTTTAATAATTAAGTTGGCCCAATTGTGCAAAATCCTGCAGCCTCGGTGGGACTCGAACCCATGCCAGCAAGGGAAGACTTGAGTGCAGCCAACTGAGCTATCGAGACCCCAACTGCAGCCGTGAATTTAATTGTACTTGGATCCTAAATGCTATAATTTCACTGCGTTCTATACAATGCATGCTTATTACCGGCAATGTCACAATGGGAAGCACCCACCAACTCATACGAGATTTTCCTGACAACCACCCTCCGAACTTTAGCTGGTGCGCGGCCTCTATGGAGATAGCGGACACTTTTTCACCACCAGTGTCCGTACTTTGCGAATTACTTATTTTCTGTTTTACAGGTCTTAGTTATACCGCCCCCCGCACCCCTGTCCACTCTTATGTATATTTGAGGGGGTTTAGGCAATTAATGCCCTTAATGACCGTATTAATGCGAAGTAACCACTTCATTTTTACAGTCAATATGAAGTTATGGACATTTAGCATAACACACTTTCGAGTGATTTGTCACGGCAAACCGCGAAACGGTGTTTAAACAAACTAGAACTATGACTTTTTTACATAGCTGGCAATAAGAAGTCATATTGTGAGAGTCGCCTTATGTCAAATATGATGCCATCAGGTCTTCTTTTAAAATCGGTAGTGGTGTTGGCGGTAACTGCCTCGCTTGGTAGCGAGTTCCACTCGTTGGCTGAAGAAAATATTTCTGAGGTCCAATTGAGTGCGTTCGCCTGCGACCTTGTAGGGATGACTACGCAAGTGAGTTGTGATGGCAAACTGGAAGAAATCCTCTGGTCTCAAAGACGAACCATGACCTCGGATTATCCTTAATATCCAGAGCAGACTACACTGTAGGTGCCTGTAAGACAAGGGCAATAATTCTACCTTTATCCTGGCACTTTATGTCCCTAAGGCCATCGACCATCTTCGTCGTCCTCCGTTGCACTCTTTCGAAAAGTTCCACACCTTCTTCCTCTACGAATTCCAAACTGGCCTTCCGTAGTCTAGGTGTGTTCTCACGAAGGCATCAAGTTCGTGGTTATCCACATGCCCAGATCCACCTCTTTAAATCCGGTGCCATTTATACAATAATTGCGTCTCTGCCACATTTTTCGACACTTATTACCGTGCTGCTGAAGCAGAGAAGAACAAGCCCGCCGCGACCTCCGGGCGGAACGTCTTTTTTAAAACTATCGGTGTCTTCTAATGCATTTGGACAGGTATCGAAGTACGGTAAGCCGAAAAGTAACCGCATGTTGCTAGTAAAACTAAACTAAATTTAAAGTAAATAATAAAATTGACAATAAACTAAAGACTACACTGAACAGAAAAGTGACCTAAATTTGAACTGATTTAAACTAACCGAACTGGAAAATAAACCAAACGAAAATTAATTAACCTTAAAGTAACCGCAGCACGCTAAATATTTCCGTGTGGGTAGCGTAATGGGGTACTAACCGCTGAATACTTACACAAAAACGGGTTTACTGAAAGTAAATAAGTAGTTAGTTATGTATATTACTGTACGGTGTTATACGTAAGGAATTCTTACCCGGACGTGCACGGTCGTCCACAGTTTTCTACCACCAGTACCCGTACTTTATAAATGGCACATTTTCTGTCGTATCTGCTACTGCTCTCTGATGATGAATCCACGACGGATCTCGAAACGTCAGACGAATATAAGTATTGTCCCAGCGATCGAGTCGTTTACCTCTTAGACTTAATTTTACCCCCCGCAACCCCTGCCTGCTCTTTGACCGTGCTGTTTCGTGTTCCCCAAACAGAAGACAGTCGAGTTGGAAGAGCAGGCGCGTCGCGATGCTGAGGCGGAACGTCTGCGGCAGGAAGAGGAGGAGCGCCTAGAACGTGAAAAACTTGCCAATCCACCGCCACCTCCAAGCGAACCTCCAGTGCAGGTTGAAACTGAAGCACCAGCGCCGGAGCCCAGCCCATCACCGGAGCAGACTGAGGAGTCTTCTTCTAGCCCGACTTTTGAACATAGCGAGCCTTTGGAGGAGCCTCTAGATCCCTCGGAGTCGCCTGAGGACACGAATGAGGGTGAGTTTGTGAAGGGCATGCTTACTTATAATGATCTTCAATACACATTGAGTCATTTCAATCCTATCTTCGTTTTTTGTTTCCTTCTAGGTCATGAAGAGTACCCCGGGTAGGTTCCTTCCCATTATCTCTCTCTTTTACCAACTTCCAACCCCACTTCTTTTGGTTTCGGTTTCTCTGCGGCTTGCATACTGCAAGTCCCCTACTGCTGGGTGGATGCAAACTGCTTTTTTGTAAAAAAAATAATCTAGTTTAGTAGTGGTTTATTGTACGCCGATCTGTTTCAGGATGTACCCAGCCTGGTTGATGCCTTTGCGAATCTTGGTACCCCAAGTGTATATGTTGTAAGGCGAATAGTGATGTTACTTATTAAGTTTTAGTAACATATTTGTTTTATGTATTACCGACAAAGACAGGGACACCCACAACGGATTTTTCTGGCTTATTTGCAGTCGTCAGGTAGTGATACTCAACTGCAGTGTCGCAGCGGAAATTGCTGCCACACTCGAACTCGCATCTCTCCAGCCAGAGGCAAACGCCCTAACCACTGAGCCACGATTCCGCTGTCTTGTCGGTTTGTGATCGGGAGTATAGATAGTAGTGGGTAATTGTACACCGATATGATTCATGATGTACCCATCCTCGGTAATGCATAAAGCAAATAATATATTTTCTTTCACGTATAAGTCGATATTAATGCGAGTGCAATTTTGGCCAGTCTAAGGGTAGGTAGACCGTTTGGATTTCGCATTCATCCGCCTCTGACCTTATACGCATGCTCTCTTTAAATGCCATGTATTCACATGACCTTCGACGCTAGTGATATACTCTACAATATGTGTATCGGTTGGAGCAGCTAGTTTTATCAAAACTTCAGTATTACAAATTTCAATTTATCTCATTTTCCCTAGCATATCATTCGACGTGTATGTACTGCCATAAAACCACTTTCGCATTAAAACGGTAAGCAGTGTCTCCCTTTCAGATAGTTTGCCGATAAAGACATGCGGGGAACTGGAGTGGCCGTTTCTGGCTTAATAGCCGTCGTCAGCTAGTCATACCCGATCCCGGCAAGTGGTGCACCAGCCGAGGCTCGAACTCGCGACCTTTCTCAATCAGAGTCTAACCTAGGGCGGTCGGGAACGTATGGCTCGCGAGCCATGTGTGGCTCTTTTGATGAGTGCATCAGACTCTCTCAGATAAAATTGGACTTAGAAACTTCAGATTTTGTGATTTTGGTTCCTCCAATGAATAAATTCAGAGGCTCATTATACTCGCCTTCAATTGAATTTGATCTTAAAGTACATTATATGGTTCTCACTCAAATACATTTCCAAATATTTGCTTTCTTGACGCTCTGAGTCGAAATCGTTCCCGACCTTTGGTCTAACCGGGGAGCCAGTAACTTGTTGTCTTGCCGGTTTAAGCCAGGAGATATTAACACTCGTTGGTGAATGTCCACCGACCGCTAACATAATTCACTTGTCCCGCTCTGTGAGTGTAACTGGCTGAAGAAGGCTGATAAACCAGAAATAGCCATTCCAGTCTCCCTTATCTTGGCCTGGCAATACTATTTGCCTAAGACTACTAGCCGCTGTGCGGCTGCTGTCAGAGCCCGATAAATAAAACCCAAGGCAGAGAGGGACAAGTGAGTTCCGTTAGCGGTCGCTGAACGTTCCTGTGCTGTCATATAACCTTGTTGGTCTAGCTGAACCAGTAACTGCATACGCACCTTCTGACACCATCAACGACTTACAGACAAAGCAGTGCTTTTATCTACGGCCTATTTGTCTGCTCCAGTTTCAGCGGTTTGCTGAGATGTATCATTAACTGGGACTACGTCCTGGTTTGAAACACTATTCACAACATAGGTTGAATACCGGGCTGTGGAACCCCAATCTGTGCATTTCTCACACCATGCTACAGCTACCTATAATTAAGGATTCTCGACAGAATCCATAACGTCAGGAAAATAAAGCATTTGTTCCAATGACCACATCTTCTGATCTGCTTCCTGGAACTTGCATATTTGCTTCTATCGGCCAGCAAAATGCTGCTTTTAAATGTTGGGTTGTATCCTTACCTGAGACACCTGATGGTTTCTGAGGCAGACTAAACCTAAAGGGCCGCCTGCGTTCCCGTTGGGCCAGTTTCTGGAGCATGATTTCCACCTTCTGGTCGTCGGTTATCTCCTATGCGAACTGGCTTCCATATTCTCGCAAGCCGGTGTCCAGACTCACGCCTCCTTCGGTGCCGTAAGTCAACTCGGTTACGCGTTCCTCGCTTTGTTTCCGTTGTGTTCTGTTCGTCTGCCAGTACCCAATTCCGCCGAATTTCTGTTACTAGTGACATGAAGGGTTACCTGTTGCGTTTCGTATGTTCTTTTGATATCATATTGTTGCACCTGCGTCGCCAGTTGTTGTAGCTCACAAGAGACGATCAGGACAAGAATTTATTCAGTCTAAAATAGGGTCAAGCGCTGGCTTACCTATGCGGGCCTCTTTTATTGCCTTTGGCTGCGCATGCGTCGCTGCACGCGTACGTGGGGCACTCGGGGTCACCAGATTAGTGCTGCCCAACTCCTGATTGGTTGTCTGAGTATGCCCTTTTGGGTTGATCTCTCGCCGTGGTGACTGCCTGTCCAATCAAGTAGCGCGCATGGTGTGTTCTCTTGTGCAGATTTAGGTCTTCCATGGGCGTCCTCCGCAACAGCTGCCCTCCTACGTTCATCGTTATCGTTGATTGGTTGTTTTTTAGTATTGTAGATCGAAATTTAATGCCTCCGAGATCGTAAGTCAACTCCGTTACGCGTTCCTCACTCTGTTTTCCCTGTGTTCTGTTTGGCTGCAAGTTTCGCCGTGAAGGTAACCTGTTGTGCTTCATATGTTCTTCTGATGTCATATTGTTGCATCTGCGTCGCCAGCGGTTGTAGCCCAACAGAGACGATCAAGGCGGTCGTTTAGAAGACAAGCCCTTTATTCAGCGTTAACACACGGCAAGCCCTGGCTTACCTACGCGGGTCCATTTTATCGCCTGTTGCTGCACGTGCTTCGCGCACGCATATGAGGCACGTCGGGGTTACCAGAATAGTCCTGTCCAGCTCCTGTTTGGTCAATATTTTGCCAATCAGGAAGCGTGCATGGTGTGTTTTCTCGTGCAGATTTAGATTGTTCTCGTCTACTACGGGTGTTCGCCACAACAGCTGCCCTTTCATGTTCATCGTTATCGTTGGTTGGTTTGTGTTACTACAGTACAGTCGATATTTCATGCAGAATGCTGAAATGTGCGAAGGACTGATAATCATTCGCAAACCGGCATTAAGTGGGGTTGTAACAGTAATTATTCTGCAGCCTAATCTCAAGCCATTTCAGCCATGTCGGCTTTTTAACGAGCTTCTTTCCAGCCGCTTACAAACAACACTTTCTGTAATAAAAATGGATGCTTAAGCAGTATGCATTTAACTCATCGATTTTGACTTTCCTTATAAATTCAAATGTATTTTATAGAAAACATTGCCAAAATCATGCTTTCTTGTACTCGGTTGGTAGCAAATTACGCCTTCTTAAGATTTATTACTTGAAAAAGGGTACCTTTTGTTTTTGAAAAAAAAAATTTATAATTGCGAAAGTTTTACGCCTCTGAAATGTTCATATATAATACGTCGTATCCCTCAAATTATTAATGTATGCAGCATGATTCATATCTACAGTGTTCGCCATAGACCACGCAATTTTCCTAAATTTGTATAAATTTGCTCATTACTCGAATACCAGTGTGAATGTATTTAGGAAAACATAGAAATAATAATGAACAGCATAAGGCATATTAAGTACTTAAAAGAACTATAGGAATGACTAAGTGTTCGTAAAGAAAAGTAAAATTTTCTCGATAATCCCGTGGTTCTAGAGACGTAAAAAAGAGCTCTTAATTAAAACAGTAAATTTAGATACTGTGTTAAATTGAAAACTTG
Source organism: Ligula intestinalis (assembly GCA_036362985.1). Lineage (NCBI taxonomy): Eukaryota > Metazoa > Platyhelminthes > Cestoda > Diphyllobothriidea > Diphyllobothriidae > Ligula > Ligula intestinalis. The sequence goes on along the minus strand of JAYGXS010000007.1, from coordinate 6,055,202 downwards.
AAGCAACCACTTTCTATATAATGAAAGAATTTATCTTTAGTCAAAATATTCTGTAAACTGTGTTCTTACTGGTTAGGTATTTATTGAATGTCATCGCAAAAAGTGTCATCAAATTCCTTATTTTCACTATCTTCGTTGATCAATTCATAAATTGCGCATCTGTTCGACGTATATATAACGAGTATTTACCGAAAGAAAGTGTTTTTGGATATTAGTTCTTAGAATGATGACCATGTTGCGCCTTTGTATAAATGCCTCGAAACAGCAAACCACATTTTTGAGAGTAAATCATGTCAGCAGTGGAACTCTGAAACTACTATTCCTAAGATTAATAAAAAAGGTTCCATAAAAGGTTACCTCTTAGAAATTGCTTTGATTAGATAATCGGCTGACGAACTTCTGTGTATATTAAATTTCTCCAACGTAATGTCACAATGAAATTTGATAATTTTGAGAATTTATTTAAGTTTCCTGAAGATAAACGATTCAATTTGACTGGAGATGAAAGAACTTTTTTTTCTCTTTATAATGGATTACCTTCCCCATGAGTAGATTAATTCCACGTTCAGTTATAAACTGACGAATTCAAAAAAAACTGGCAATATACGTTGCCATTTTTTGGATTTCTTATTATTCTTGCGTCTCTTCCGTTTCTAAATAAAGCAAAAGGGGAACGTAAAGTATACAAAAAACTATATTTCTTCACGACTTATAGCCAATAATGGCTTCATTCTTTTAAATTAGCGAGAACATGTTAGACATTTGGTTTTTATTGAAGGACATTTGAGGTTCGTTGTTGCATTCAAACAAACACTCTTCTGTTATTCCATTTTGTGCAATAAAACTTAACAGGATAGCTAAAAATAATTTCTTAAAAAAGTGTTCAGTGTTACTGCAAACCAATGTGGTTCCTTTAACTTTGCTTCACTTCAATCTGAACAATTTGTATGAACTTTTCTAGTTCTGGAAGGGATATCTTCTATACCTATTTTACTTATTTTGGAGTTCATTCTTAGTATTATCAACTTTAACGTGTGGTTTGGTTCGCTCTTTCGTAATAGTATAGGAAATTCCTTCCATATGAGACTACTCCAAATTTCCCCGAAACTACTGGTTATTTCTCTTAATAAACCTAGCTAAAAGGATGAGTTAACTAAGTAAAATGCTTTCGCAGAATTCAATAAACTGAATGAATTAAAATAGTGTTGCTAAATATGCGCTAAAGTGCCAGGCAAATTTCATGATGAACGTTGCATGGTCTTTGTCGACTACTGTATTGTAAAATTTTATGAGAAGCCTGAGACATTTTTTTATAACGTAGAGAAATGCGTGGTTCTCCTCAGAGCATGCAGTTTGGAAATCCTACTTTTAAGTGTAACTTTCGGTAGGTTTCAAAATTATTCGGCAATTTAGAAACATTTTAAACTGAAAGATTCCCTTTCTTTGAGTATAAATTTAAAAAAAACGTTATTTGCTACCAAATGAGTACAAAAAAATAACAATTTTTGAGCGCAGTGAAAATCAGCAAGGTAACTGCGTACTACTTTACCGACCTTTTTTTGCAGAATAAAGCTCTTGTAAGCAGCCAGAAAGAAGCTCGTTAAACAGCTGACATCCTGTCCTGGCTTAAATGACTTGAGATTAGGCTGCACAGTAATCAGTATCACAACCCTACTAAATGCCGATTTGCGAGTGATTATCAATCTTTCGCAGCTTTCGACATTTTGCGTGAAATACCGACCGTGTACTACTGCATAAGCTATTTTCCGTGGCAAAAACTTCAGAGGAATAAAGGCAATCTCTGTGCGTGACAGCTTTGACAGTGGCATTTAGTTAACGAACATTTTTTTAGGACGGAGGGACCTCCACCACCACCGCCTCCCCCACCACCACCACCACCAAAACCTGTCGACTACGGCCCCGAGCAGGGCTTCCTCATGCTGACTGAGCCTAATGTGGGCTGTCTGGAGCTAGAGGACAAGGAGTACGTCTACTCCCTCTGTCCCTTCAAGGACGCCCACCAACGTTCCCGCAGTGGTGGCTCCTCTTCCCTGCTGGGCACTTGGAAGGGCTGGGTCGATCATCCCGAGGGCTCAGAGACCTGGGACCGGGAGGCCAAAATGAGGCTGCCCTACAAGGAGATGTTCTATGAGAATGGACACTCCTGTTGGAATGGCCCTGACAGGTCGGTTAAGGTGAGCTGCTTTAGCCTATCCTCCCTCCCCCAGTCAAAAGGCCTTCATCCTGTCGCCGCCTGGTGCTTTTCAGTTTTTCTTACTGTTCCATCATTATTCTCGTTGTTATACCTGTTGATCGGCATTGTCATTCAGATGAAACTGGCGCTCCTTGATATCCTCTCACTAATAAGGATTTAATGTAGTGCCACCCAATGGCAAATGTCACCCAGTCCATTAAACAGCTTTAAATACCTGAGGGCGAGGCTGCTAACCGAATGCGCAAAGCAAGGACGATATTGTCTCTCCTATCGATGCTGCTCGTTGGGTTTTCTCAATCCTTGGAAAGTGCCTATGGACCCGAGGTGACGTCTCCATTGCCACGAAAATTCATGTATACCGTGCATCCATCCGGTCATTCCTCCTCTATGGGTGTGAATGCTGGGCTGTGCGCGCTGAAGATGAGCGAAGACTGGAGGTCTTTGACCACCGATGCCTGAGGACCATTCTGTGAGTTAAATATAGCGACTTCATCTCGAATGAGGCAGTCCGCATCCGCCGCGATCGTATCGCGAGGGTATCTCAAGTCATTCAAGAAAGGCGCCTGTTGTGGTTTGGACACGTTCTCCGTCGTCCGCCCCACGAGCTCTGATATGTTGCCCTTGATCCGGCACCGCAACCCCTGAAAAAGTCGAAGAGGAGGGGAACTGAAGACTTGGCCCGACACCGTCCATCAAGATATGGAAGCAGTTCTTGGGCCTTCTATCTTCGCTCTCCGTTGCTGGAGAAGAGACCGGTTTGAGCTCTCTAGATCCGCTGCCGCCAATCGTCACGCATGGAGAGGTACCGTTTGTGTCATCATTGAGGCCGGCTAGATCAGGCATGAACACAGCCGTAACAATTACTAGTAGTACCCAGCCCAAGTTTCTTACTTAATTCTTGGTTATAGACGAACGGAGGGGTTACGCACACCACGAACCGTATAGGTGTGTGGTAACTACTTGTGCTTGTTACGGCTATTATCATACTTGATCTAGCCGGCCTCAATGATGTCACGGACGGTACTCTTTCACGCATGACGATTGGCGGCAGCGGATCTGGAAATTACTACCCCTCCCCCCCACATTCTCGTTTCCAACGACGAAGACCGAAAATCGAAGTTCCTTGTCTTAACGAACGGTCTCGCGCCATGTCTTCAGTTTACCTGCTCTTCGACGCCTCCAGGGAGGTTGCGGAGCCGGATTGAGGGCAACATAGCAAAACTCGTGGGGCGGACGACGGAGAACGTGCCCAAACCACCTCATTCGCCTTTCTTGAATGGCTTAAGATATCCTTGTGATACGATCGCAGTGGGTGCGGTCTGTCTCATTCGACATTAAGTCGCTATACTTAACTCGCAGGATGGTCAAGGACCTCCAGTCTTCGTTTATCTTCTGCGCGCAAAGCCCAGCATTAACATCCATTGAGGAGGACTGACCGGAAGGATGCTTGATATACACGAATCCTCGTGGTGATGGAGATGTTGCTTCGGATCTATAGGCGCTTTCGAAGGATTGAGAAAACCCAGAAAGCAGCATCGATGCGGGAGACAATGTCGTCCTTGATCTGCCCATTCGGTAGCAGCTTCGTCCTGAAGTATTTAAAGCTGCCTGCCTCTTTCATTTGATGGCCATTAATTCCCAGGGTTGCTTTCTTATGTTCAGGGATGCTGTTAGATAATAACTTCGTCTTGACCGTTTTTATGGACATGCCAACCGACATAGCAATCTCATTCACCTACGGCACTATGGACTGTAAACCACCAAAGCTTGAGGGTAGCAGGGCAGTATCATCGGCGTAGTCGAGATCAGTCAGCCAGCGTCCGGGTATAAACTCAGCACCGTCCTCTTCATGTGGGATAGCAATCCTGTCGAACACCAGAGCAGATATCGAACGGTTGAGATAGATTATTGTGGGCCAGAACTCCTGCGGTGGTGGAACCATAGTTGGTTGGTTAGCAGCCCATGTTGAATCAGGGGTTTCCGCCGGAGTCGAAACTGGGAGTAGTTTGGAGACGGAGAAAAGCCGCGACCTCGGCCGGCTTGAGCCAAAGGTCCTCGGGGGTGAGTTGGGTGCCTGGCCGGGAACTGCAGGCGAAGAGATGACGGCGGTCATGCGGCGAGACGCCGCAGTCGAAGAGATGGTGGAACCATAGTAGGCCTCAATGATGGCAATTAGTTTGGTTGGTACACCATCTAAATCCATTATTCGCCACAGGGAAAATGTAGGTGATAAGGCAATGTAAATGGCAAAGAAGATGAAAAGGGAAGCCTATAGATCAGGAGAACTGATATTGGTGGGCGTGAACTGGGAATGTTCGATTTGTGTAAATAATATCTACTTGTAATTTGCAAGTAGCTGATTTTAATAAACAATAATATCTTTTCGGGTGGCCTAGCATAAAATCCTTCTATCACAATTATCTCCTCTGTCATGCAGGTTCTTGTGGAGTGCGGCCCCGAGAACAAGCTCCTGTCGGCCGAGGAACCATCGCGCTGCACTTACCGTTTTCGTCTCCAAACGCCTGCCGCCTGTCACCACCATCCGGAAACGCTACTTGCTCATATGCACACTGAGTTGTAGTCATTTTTTCCTCATCTGTTTGCTCAGTCCTTTTTTTGTCGGTGTTGGGTTCATTGACTGTGGGAGCGGTTGTTTCTTGCTGTATTTTATCATAGCTTGCGACACAACTTTGTCGCATTTGTCAATGTCATTGCAAACAAAGTGTCCTCCTTTCGACTTTGTATTATCAACTTTTTGCTGAATTACATTTAACTACTTGGGACACTGTGGTCTGGCGCAGAAATGCGTCGCTGCCGGGCGGGTACTATGTGTCCTAGTTTACTCTTCCTCCTTTATAAGTTCGCGCAGTCTTGATTAAACATTACCGGGAAGTGAGAAGGTCGTTTGGGAGTAATGGTTGTGCTTGTATGCAAAGAAGCTCCACGCAGCCATTATTGTCGTGAATTTTGCGATAGTATGGCCTTTGTACATTCCCGAACGACCAACGTACTTCTCGGAAAATACCAGAAGCTGGACGATGTGAAGAGGGAGACTGGGTCAGCAGCACCCAACCAGCAGTGTGAACACTAAATTGACCTGCGTGTATCATGAGACCCGAAGACCCGCTACCATTGACAGGACAATCAGCAATGGTCTACAGCATACCATGCCAAAACTGCGATGCAAGATATGTTGGTGAAACGGGCAGATGCCTTGAAACAAGGTTGCATGAGCATCAGTTCGTAATCAACCGCAAGGATAAGATGTCTATGGTCTATTACCACGTACAGCAGAAAAAACACACGTCCGCCTTTCAGAAAGCAAGGGTAATAGGCTGAGCCAATGACAAAATGGCCAGATTGCTGCTAGAAAGTTGGTCCTCGACTGACGCACTCAAGAGAGTCATGGCCCATCCCCTCTACCAAGCGTTCCGCACAGGGCTAACATCTTTTCAAAAGGGAGCATTAGGTCGGACAAAAGAAGATGCAATTCAAACAGCCACCAGCAGTCGATCGGCGCGCGGGCACAGCTAGTGGTTAGACAGACTCACTCGACACTACGTTCTGACGCTGAAAGCGATAGTGCCTTAAAAACGTCGCAGAACTTGCCCCGTCTTCTTTCTCTTCCGGAGATAATGTAAACAATATTATAACTGGACCTGGAGTATTTTCGCATGTGAAACGTCTGTAGCGAGCAGTTGTGCCGCCTAGACGCGCTAAACTAACACGGGGCCAGATAAGGGCACGGCAGACGTTGTTCAGGTTGCGCTCCTATAACAAATGTCGCACGGCACTTGGTTCTGTCTTGAAACCGCCCACAGGTGGAAAAGTAGGACAGAGAGGAAAGTAGATGCCCGCGTGTTTACTTTACCTTTTTAAATTGAGTACCAGTAGTCGTCGCTGCACCACTGCCGTGAAGCATACGATAGAAATCGAAACCTGTGGTCGAACTGTCCTTGAGCAGTGCCTCCTAGATGGGCCGCGTGATATGTGCGTTGAACCAACACGGAGGACAGCTTGTGCTCCTGTAATGGATGGCGCACATGGAAGCGGAGATGGGTGGCACGCGTAGGTGCAGGCTCACGCCGCGCCTGTGTCCAGTCCCGTTTGTTGTCTTCTTGACGCTGTCCTGACCCAGAGCACAGGAGGGGAGACTGCGATGGATGCAGGGCAGTTCTAGTATTACTTTAAACTAATTCACACCAAGTCACCTCTAGTGCAGTGGCTGATAAAGCTAAACTGCCCATCTATGTGTGGCACGAACAAACCAGTTACTGCGGAATGTATCGGGAATTTACGAGGGTGGCCTGGAGTTCAAGTAGGTGTGTATGGCAGAGGCCATCTTGGGAAAGACTCAGTCCTGAAAGAGACCGAGTCAGCTGGCAGCTGCCCAAGCCGCGACTCTTAACGTGCCGCATCAGTTTCATGCACGCCATGTGGGGAATGTACTAAGTTAGTGCTGGGGTGATCGATTCTTAAGCGTCAGCCTCACAAACTCTTTTCTCTCTTGTGCACTAGCCGATAGTCAAAAGCTGTCAGCCATCCGGTGCTGGGACTGGACGCAGTGGCTGATACCTTATGTGCGTGTGTTTGACGATCGGTTTCGATGAGGTCCACCGCGTGCACCAGCAGATTGGTACAGAAGGTGACGGTCTCAGGCTTTAGTTTAAAGTGATAGAGGACTTAGTTAGCGCTTCTGCACTCTTCACCTTCCCCCGGAGTCTCGAAGAATAAACGGGGTCCGGCGTGGGCTGCTGTATCAAATTCAAGCCCATACACCGCCTGACTTAGTCTTAAGTGACAGTAAACTTTGCGCGGGTACTACTGTGCTATCTATCCTCTAGCCAGACTTAAGTAAACCAGGACTGGTACTGCTTACTTCTAATACTACGTACAAGGGTGTAACTTATTGATAGTACTTGTTGGTACTGGTGCTGACTATTTTGTAAGCCAGAAGTGACGCTGATTAAAGTCAGCTCTGAGCTCATATCCCCTCAATCTCGGCAAGAAGTCTAGTAGTGCTTGTGCTGGCACTGATGTCACCATTTGTCAGAGGTGACGTTAATTAAGCCAACGCTAGGGCTCATATACCCTTGGTCTCAACAAGGAGTGTGACTCTGAGTTTGACTATTTCGGTTAAATACATGCTTGGGGTCCTGAGTACAGCATCGTTTGACTTGGTTTCCGCACTCTCACCTCGATCCATCGAGCTGTGTACGTTTCTGTTAGGTACGGACGAAGATACGGCTGCTATAGGTACGTGCATATGCTGAAGTGCTTACTTATGCTTACTTAGGCCAGTGGCTAGTATAATATGAGCAGTGCCTGTGTGTGCATTGAAAGATTCGCACCCAGTATGCATTCCCAATCTGTGTAAGGAAATTGTGATTAACATTTGGATAATAATAGCGCGTTTGTAAAGTAGTGCGCAAGTCTACAATATCTAGTTTTGCTCAAACTTTGCAGAGTATCATATGTCTATTAGGGAGCAAACTTCTCCACAATAAACTAGTCATGAAAGCTTATTAATTCCTTTAACAGTATTAGAGGTTCAGTAATAGGACATGTACCCTGCATGCGCTACAACTACGATAATAGGGGACAATAGTGTTGCTGAGACTGCAATAGGCCTAGAGTTTAGACTAGGCCTGCTACACTATAAAAGCTAAGCACATCTAACTAACAGACTGGACTACGTAAACTAAGAGGTCAAGTTGTGAGCTAAACGGAGTAATAAAGTTGCAGCCAGCTAGGTTTTAGAGTAAGCTAGATTAGAATTATGTGCGGCTAATAAATCAAAGTTGCTGCTGCAGCTAGGAGGAATATGCTATAATAAAGAAATTAAAGATAAAAGAGCTTATACACGTCCTGGCACTAGACTGCATTAACACAGCTAAGCAAAAAGACGAAGACGCGATCTCTGGAACGATATTTTTATGCTGAGCTTTCGGCTCCACACGAGAAGCCATCGTCAGAGTAAGTGAGAACAGCAAACGTCAGCTACGCATAAATGGGGTTGGTAAGGGAGGTGGCGGGGTAGTGGCAATTATTGATTGGTCTCTGTCCATGCTACGTCCGTTGTCACGTTATCGTATCTCCGACGCGCGCCCCTGGAGTGACGGCGTGTGTCCTTGAGGTGGTGGCCTGCGGGCTTGTAGAGGAACTGGGCCCTGGTTTCTGGTCGCGGGCACAGATGGCAAAATAACAGGGCGGTATATCCACATGCCTGTTAATTGAGTTGGGATTTGACATCCAGGCCTCCAGCAGTTCGCGTCCCGTCCTATTAGCGGCTCGTGCCATTATCCGTGTATTCGAGAAGTCGAATTCGTGGCTCTCTTCCAAAGTGTGGGTAGCGATCTGGGACTGTGGGTTGCCTTTCCGCACTGCCCGTTTGTGCTCATTTATTCGCGAGCTAAGTCTTCGTCCGGTCTGTCCTGCATAATGGCAAGAACAGTCGCGGCATGGCACCTGATAAATGACGCCAGATTGCTCACCTACATCCAGCGGGTCTTTGATTTGCATGATTCGTGCACGCATAGTAGCTATCGGGCGATGAGCAATACCCACGACGAGCTCTGCAGAAATACGCTCGGTTGCTTCTGACACGTTTTTAATGTATGGTAGAGCGTGCCAGAGCGTTGGTAGTCCCCTTTCGTTTGTTCCACATGGGCGCGTTCGGGGGCATCGGTGGATGAAGCTGCTGGGGTATCCATTCCTGGTAAGTTGGTCCCGAAGATGTGATTCTTGCGCTCGTCCTTCCGGTTCACTGCAGTGTGTCTTCGCCCGCTGAAATAGTGCTTGAATACAGCCACGTTTATGCGTTAGTGGGTGGTTGCTATGACAGCTGAGCGCTTGGGTTGTGTTAGCACGCCAATTGCATGTTTGTAGTGCGAAAAGCAAGCAGCTGCTGGGTATATTAAATAATAATAAAACATGACTACTAGCTTATAGAAAGTAGAAATAGTGGAAATTTCATCCGAGGCTTTTGGTGCATCGCGCCTCCCTTGTGTAAGGAGCAAGTCATGAAGACCGTGTCATCTAATGTACACATTGTCCAGCGAAATTATTCGTGATAAATCCAGGTTGCCTTCATGCACTAAAGAAGCTGAATGATCATCGATATTCTAAAAAAGAGCCTGCGTTTTGCGTGGGTTCTCAGGCAGAGTTTTGATAAATGTATCTAGCCGGAGAATTCATTTTGAAGCCATAGGATTGACAATCTGAAAAAATTGCCAAATCAGTTATTTTAGAGTGACAGTCAGAAGTATTCTGCGTCATTCAAAGTCAGTAGCCAGAAAGGTTGATAATCACTTCTTTGAACTTCAACTCATTCGAATCTCTGAGTTTTCAAGTGTTTGGGCAAGAGCAACTTCTGTGAACACCTCCTACGCCGTGGGACTCTGATACGCACACATCACTTCGTACGGTATTGCTTTCAAAGTAATTTCTTTAAATCGACCCTTTGCGGGTGTGTGAAGTTCGGTGGCGACCATGTGCAAAGCGGTGACCTCCTTATCATGTGTTTGCAGATGCGATATACGTATGACCCTGTAGTTATGGTGAACTCACACCGATCTAGTCGGCAACCACCGCAGAAACCGATTCCTTGCAAGCATGACCGCACTTAATCCTAGTTAATCCCCACCAACTTATTTGTCAAACCCTCACCTTATATCCTTCGTATGCGCAGCGTGCCAGTATGGAGATTAACAGGCGACCGGCCGTCCGAATGCTGTCTCAGTTATCTTTGCGGAATAATTCACGCTGGTATAGGAACATAAAGTTCGGATGGATTAAATTCTCTTCAGCCCTGCATGCCCTAACTACTCATCGATTAATTTCTGTAATTTTATTACGGTGATACGCAAAGCTGGTTTCACTTTTCCCTTTTTAACCCAAGAACTATTCCATTCTTACATATTTGGGGCATAATTATTAGGTCCTTACTTTCGCCAGCGCAGTTTATGCGTGTTTCTCATTGTACTATTTTTTTCTCGACCATTGAAAGCAACCCTGCCTTCTGTCTGTGCTCTGGTTTGCATCCGGGATGACCGCTTTGAAGCCTAACCCCACAAGATATGGATGCTAGTCCTCGAGGATAGGCGCTTAAAGGAATTACTGAAGTGATTCCATATTAAATTAGTCGAAGATTGGTCCCTGCACGCTATTTGAACAAGAATACGAAATACAGTCCACAAGGATGGGAAGTAAGGATAGGTTTTAGGTATCACCAAAGTAACCCTAAACTCCATAGTTACCTTTATGGGAACTGGGGCTAAAATGAAAGCCTTTCCTTTCCCATTGAACAACATATTTCAATGGGAACAGAACTTTACAGCTAATTAAAAATCTCTCTATAAATACTATACGTCCGCTGTATCTAAGTATTTGTATATCTACTGTGTAGATAGGTTCATTTAAATTGCTTTTCAATAGTTCAAAAGAATTGTTCACAGTGGACTTAGTACTTATTTTTATTTTCTATCGCTACATGCAAAATAAATATTTTCCACATTACTATAGGTTGCGTATTACACGTTTGTGGGGTTATGTGATGCGTATAAACTATCTTTACCGGATGGGTATATGCAGAGCAAGAAGAATGATAAAAAGATGAAAACAAAGAAACTGCCTAAAGGGATCTCACACAAAACCAATGTGCATAAGAGGTCTGTGCCTCACAAGTTCTGCACTGTTTTAGCTGGAGAAAAGTACCAAGTACCAAGTCCAATTCTGGCATAAGATGAAACAACGATTCTTCACAACAGTCGCCTACTGGAGTAACTGTTATAGCCGGGAACAGGCTTCGGATGAGGTTAGCTGCGTCTAACAAGATCCATGATAGTTTCCCGACTCTGGATGAAATAAGCCACTACACATTCCAGGGAGACTGGAATGACTATTTCTGGCTTATTAGCCGTCGTCAACCAGTCATATCCGTCCCCAAATGATGCAGCATCCGAGGCTCTGACTCTGGTTCATTAACAGATGTCAATATCTCCCGACCTAAAACCCCCAAGACAACCAGCTCGTAGCGGCTCAATGATTAGAGCGTTAGACTCTACTCAAAAAGGTCGCGAATTAGAGCCACGGGCGGGGCAGTAGTTGGGTTTTATGGGTCTGACTAGCGGATGACGGCTAATAAGCCGGAAATGGTCATTCCTATCTCCCTTGTCTTTGCCGGCAATACAGTAGTCGCCGGTTATTATGCCCACGGTTAATAGGCCCAGCCGCGTATTGAGCCCAAATCAGCTTGGGATGGATTTTTACATGGCAAAATCCGCCGGCTTCAAAGCCCAGTTTGCCAACAGGATAGAGTGAGATTGTCATCTCTCTGTGTGCGCAACTGGCTATATAATTTTGGCCAGTCTTACGCAAAACAAGATGCTGGATGTGATTTGTTTTCATTTTTCAAGTTAAATTTTGCGACAGGCTGTTCGGACAGCAGCAGACATTCCATTCGCCAGGCTATTGTTGATGCAATAGATGAGAACGAGCAAGCAACTGGCCCTGAGGTTGCAGAGAAGCTCAATTTGCTCCAAGCACTGGACATGTTGGGAGATGCATGGAAGCAGGTGAAGAAGAGCACAATAGAAAACTGCTGGCGAAAAGGCGGTTTTTAAACCCCTGATGTTGTTGCTGCTCCTGATGTTGGTGCTGCCGATATGTTGCCTCCTCTGCCAGGAATCGATGAGGAAGATTTTCTTAAGTGGGTGGACATCGATGCATGGAGAAGGACATCAAAGAGCACTTGCGAGTGAAGTTTCCTCCAAAACAACTGACACTAGACCGCTTTTTTTAATCGTGTCTCAAATCATTTTTTTGTTTTTGTTAGTACGTAAAATCCAGACAAACAGAATTCTTTTCTTGTACATAAACAAGCTCTACACATAATACAGTACGTATGTAATGTATAGTGCCTATCCTACGTTTGCTAATCAAGAACTAGGACTCTCCGGTTAATGCGCCCGTCGCTTATTTAGCCCAATTTGGTCTGGGCCCGAGGTGGGCTTAATAGCCGGCGACTACTGTACTATATACATAGACAACTAGCCGTTATGTGACTGCTGTCAGGGCAGGGGAAATGAGGCCCAGGACAGAACGGGACAAGTGAGTTCCGTTAGCTGTTGGCGAACATTCATCCAAACGGAGACCAGGCCAAACGCAGCAGGGGTTCTGGAATAATCCTCCAGCTCTCGTCCGTCGGAGGGGAGTGTCTGCTGGATTTCACGAATACGTTTTCCGCACATTTGTCGGCAAAACATTATAGAAACGGGATCCATTGAGACTGTTGCTTTGACTTAATCAACCAGTGGTCATTTCTTAAAGCGTCGCGAAACCTTCCGCCGCTCAAACGGCATCCCCAGTGAGTTCATTTATGTCGGGGTTTGTATTTTATATGGTGATGAATGCATAGGTCGATTGTTTTGATGAGAAGTCGGTTGGAGTGCATCGTTCTTGTGTTTTATTAATAGAGCACATCCTACCCTGAGGTGCACCTGCTAAAATAAGGCTTTTAAAAACTGAACTGTTCTTGGACAGCCTAATAACACATGAGCGCCTTGAGTTGTCTGTTCACGCAATCAAATCTCTCTTCGACCCCACAAACGCGTGGCCGTTCGCGGCCTTCTTATCGATCGCTCAGCTCGAGCCGATAAGGTGCCAACCCCCCCCCCGCTTGGACACCCTTTCGACCCAATCAAATTCAAGACGCGGTCATCGCACCAGTTCTTACATACGTCCACGTGCATGAGCTGAGGTGTGAATGCTGCCGCGAAGGTCAGGGCCGGTTATGGTTTGCACGAAACGGCACAACCTACGTGACCCAAAAAATCATTCCATTTACATACATCGGCTTTCAAATTCTGTAGTCTGCCGATCGATAGCTCGTCGAATACAAAGTTGTCCAGAGGGTCCGACTATAGACGCGCCAAATTTTGGTCGAAAATAGGCACTCTATCTTCTTCCAGTCCCCCTATAAAAGCCTAAGCTTAGATACTAGGGAAGTCAGTAACTGGTAGGCTTAAAAAACTAATCAAACATGAATAATTTGTTATATTAAGAACACGAGGACTAAATATCTGAGGACGTTCTTTGTAATCAAACCACCGTGTTCCTTTAGAAAAGATCTTCGTAGGCATTATACATTCTTGAGTTTCTTGAGGAGGTGGTGGCTGTGCCAAGCTAATCCGATTTCAGGACGAAGTACGTATGTATGTTCTGCTTTGTGCGGACTTTTTCGTCTACAACATTTGCGGACGATATAATTAGGTCGAGCAATGCGCTTTAAAATAAAGGAAATTAGTGGACTCTTTCTGGCTTATGTGCCGTCGTTTAACAATCCCAACTGTAGGCCAGACAAATTTCAGACTTGTAGGTCACCATATCAATTAAGTGAGGGAGTCCGGTCGGTTGATACGTATTGGCAGTGGTGCTCACAAATATTTCCTGAACGCGGGAAGAATTTACAGCTGAGGTGATGACTACAAATGGATCAACAATTTATTGCTAATCGCGATGCAACCGAGCACGAATGCTTTTATTCAGATTTTCAAGGTAAGTGCTCAACGATCTTTGCTAGACGGATGCAGGCGGTTGAAACTTGCTTTATTATATTAAACACAGTATCTGATAAAGGTGAACCGTCAAAGATGAGGGAGTCCGGAATGGGCATTTCTGGGTTTTTAACCATCATCAGTCAGTTATATCCAATCCCAGAGGTGGCAACCTCCAAGATTCGAACAAGGAATCTTTGGTCATTGAGAGTAACTCCCTACAATTGCATTACGGGCTCGTTGTTTTCGTCGGTTGCCATCGGGAAGATGCTGACTGGCTGATGACGGTTAACAAGCCAGAAACGCCTATTCTGGACTCCCTTGCTTTTGTCGGGTCCACTTCATCATATACTGCAATTCGCAATGCGACTGCCTGCGAAGGTTGAGCGGGACCGGCAGGTTCCGCATTCAGATTAGTGAGTGCCTTACCATTCATAAACACAGTATCGCTTTAAATCTATCAACCGTGGTCAGACAGAACACACCACCTTTGAGGGGCACAAGGCATGACAACATACTCATCTCTATCTTCGCAGACTGCACTGCAATGGTTACAGCATACACGGTAATTTGCCTGTCATGAGTGGGATTAGGGTCAAAAAATTTTACGAGTGAGTAGCTCTCTTTCCTCCCTCTCCAACTTTGGCCCCGTCTTCCATGGGTGACAACAACTTCTTAGGACAGAGACTGATCACAGTGCCAAAACGCAGGCTCGTTGGCGCTGTCAACCAACCTGACATCACTTGTTGATGAACGTCCACCGACTACTAAGGGAACTAACTTGGTCCGCAACGTTCGCGGCTAGTAGTCAAGGCAGAGCGGAACGGGCGCGTTATGTTAGTGGTCGGTTTCAATATCTCTCGACGCAAAATGGCAAGCTCGTAGCGGCTCAATGGTTAGAGCGTTAGACTCTGATCGGAAAGAGCACGAGTTCGAGCCTGGGGTAACGCATCACTTGGAGGTTAGCTATGGCTAGCTGATGAGCCAAGAATGGCCATTCCAGTCTCCCTTGTCTTTGCCGACAATACCATCTGCCCAATTGCATAAAATGTGTCATCAAGTGTCAGCTCGGCTCTCTTTCTTTAGAGCCGAATCATCGTGCCAAAGGTACGCTTTCCGCATGCTGTAAAGCGTTGTTGTTCGTTGTTTTCGAAGTTTGACGAAAATGCGGCAGAAATAAGTGATTGCATTTTGCACGAAAAGCAGGTCAAGACAAGGTTTGTAAGACTGAACATCGTGAAGCCCGAACTACTGTGATGTAATAATTGTGATCGGCTACTCTGATGCTACTTTGCCAGTCTTGGTATTCGCTTCAGGACTCGATAAAATCCGGATCGGTTTACCCCCCCCACCCCTCCTCCCATTAGGTTGTGGATAAATGCACGCATGAGTGATGTTCTATTGAGAGAAATCCTACCTGACAGCCCCCACGCGATATCCCTATCGCTGGTCAGATCACCGATCCCAGCAGCTGGACGCCCCGCGTCAGCGGGCTCCAGCCCGTTGGTTCCGCCCCCCCCCCGCACGCTAGAGGTGGCAAGAGTCAAGGGGCCTGGCCCTCCCAGGGGAACCTCCTAATCCCCCCGAGGTCCCGCCCCCCCCCCCCCTAGACCCCGTGCTCAGCGTCCAAGGCGGTCAACCGTTTGAGGGGGGAGGAGGGGAAGGGGGACCGGGGTTTGC
The DNA here is from genome assembly GCA_036362985.1 of Ligula intestinalis. Lineage (NCBI taxonomy): Eukaryota > Metazoa > Platyhelminthes > Cestoda > Diphyllobothriidea > Diphyllobothriidae > Ligula > Ligula intestinalis. Next base: position 6,039,752 of record JAYGXS010000007.1, on the reverse strand, counting down.
AACCAGACGGCCGACACGGCAGGGGCGGGCTTATCAAGGATTCCGACGTTCAAGGAAATATGCCGACACGCCCGCCTAGGTCTGTTATCCCCTATTAATTCATCTGATGGCCTCCGCGTAGACCAACTAATTCTGCTTCTAGAATAATTCGCCGTACAGTTTCTGAACGGGCACTTATTCCACCAGGACCATCTGCGTTAGATCAAGGATGCAAGTAAATTCAATCGGTCGGTCGGTCGATCGATGGAAGTTACGTTGGTTGGTGCTCCAGCCGTGCAGACGCATACTCGCAGAACGCAATGTGTTCAGTTGTACAACCAGACGTTGGTTCGGCCTAAATGGCCTCCTGACAGTTTCGACTTTCACCCTTTGCAGTGCATAGGTCAGCCGTTTGACTTTAATAGCCGTCAGTTGTGCGTATAAAATTCGATTGAAGAGTGCTGTGAGACGTAACTGGAATGAATTGACAATGTCTTTTTTTAATTACCGTAAATATTGCCATGTTCAACTTGCAAATTATATTGGCACATACATCTACGTTTTCGGCAATTCAACATCGAGCCTGTATATTTGCATTGATAATGAAAATAGTTGGACAAGGTTAATCAGTGACTTATAATTAAAACTTGTCGAATTCATGCCGCCCGCATGACGAGATCGAAATGAAGAGGTCATTGTGCTGAGTACGCTCAGTGAAAACCACTGTCACGTGCACGGACTAAACAACTATCACAGGGGATTGGAGGCGAAATGCGATCGCCACCCGGCGTTGGCGTCGGTCACGAAAAAGAGTGTCTGTATTAGTGTCATCTGACAGCACAGCACTAAATTCGCTAGCCGTGTAAGCGCTGACTCGGCTGTTGCTAGCACCTTAGGACGTAGGCCTCTGTTTAATTACATGTTTTCCCTCGTCAAACTGGGCTGTCGGAATAACGGTAAATGCAACGAAATTGACTAGCCAAAGTTTTATCGCCAAGTCAGCTAACATATTCTAGCCCATTCACGTGCAAAGCATATGCAGTAACACACGTTGGGCAGCTGTCTGCAATCCCTGACAGAAGTTTGTTTACTGCATAACGTACGACGCAACAGGGAAGACAGGACACCGGGAAGGCCGTGGTCATAGTAGTATGTGACATGCCTTGGGAAGTGAATTCGGTGTGGCAGGGACAGCACATAAGGGCAAGGGAGGCAATATTCAGATAGTACTGCTTCAGTGCTCATAACGAAAGACTTTGCCTTTTTCACACTCCAGCATAAGATATGCCTTCAGCCTGCTCAAATGTTTGTCACTTGGTCTACAGGTACAACTACGACTCCGCCAGCTGTAACGAATGGCGCAAAAAGAATAGCGACTTTGAATAACAAGGCTTTTATTGTAGAGCTTGGGAGATTGGAATCCGTCCCGTTAATTAATCATATGTCATCCCTTTCAGATGCGCAGTACGGCCGGAAAGTCACGCAAAATGCCGAAGTTTGCGAAGGATTGATAATTACTTGAAAACCGATAATAACGCATATACGAAAACGTAGAAATAACAAACAAATAAATACACAAGCTTTGTCATTTAAAAGAAATATAAAATATACGAATTTTTGCTTACTAAAAATGCAAGTTTCTGAATAATACGTAAGTTCCACAGACGTAAAAATGGCTATAAACTAAAATAATAGGCGTGAATCTTATGGTCGGTTTGATGGATCATTAAAAGTTCTCTCTATATCAAATAACTTGCCCTTAGTCAACATGTTTGTAACTATTTCCGTTATTGGATTACACTTAGTTGAAAATCCTCCTTTAAATTCCGGCATATTTTCGAGCCTTTTAAGTGTTTTCAAGCTTCCGTCCATAAAAATGGAATCTGTTCTTGCATAGCATAATGCAAATAATCAAAGGTTTGGTTCTGTCGTACTTAATAGCGCTTTTGTATGAAAATATTCCAATTACTAATTTTTTCCGCTCAGCGTGCCCTTCTAATTGGGCAAAAAACGGTGATCAGCGTGCGGCGTTGGGAGTCACGACAGAAAGAAAACTGGAAGCCAATTTGCATGGGACGAAGCTTGCATTGTAAGCTCTTGCCCATTCAAAAAAGGCTGCGAGTTTTTAGAAGCCATCAACTCCGACGACTCGTGCATCAACAGGCACGTTGAGTTGGATTCAATGTACGCCAATCTTAAAAAAGCCTGGGAAAAGGGCACCAACCACCAAAACATGCTATTGACCACGGATGACGCAGCATTATCGATTTTTTGACACGTTTAAAAATGCGGACTGCTCTTCACACAATTCCCTCGCGTCCGAAGACAACCTGGTGTGCCACAGTCGAAAATTTACACTAAAGTTTGTTCTTTTTTCCCGAAGAATCTCTCCTTTTTAATGAAAAGAAAGAAAAATATTTGAGTACAGCGAATACTTTAACAGCCGGAGCTATGAGAGCCTGACAAACAGACTTAAACTTTTCAGAAGTAGACCGATATACGGCAAGATTTAGAATCCATTAATTCGAATACATTAGGTTGGAATTCATTCGATGACTGCTGGACTCATATTTTGTATTTTTTGGCAGACTTTACTATGTTGATGGACTCTTCTGGATCGACCAAATGGTTTAAAGCGATACTTTGATTTATTAACAAGTATTGTGTGGAGTTGAGTTGTACTCAAAAGAGATGCTAGGAGGTGTTGCTGATGGGATACAATCCGCCACGCTAAACGAGTTCTACCTCTTCGCGTAAGATTGCCAACAGACCAAAACAGTCACGGCTGAATGTTTAGGATAGAAGTTGTAGTAATAAAGAAAATGATAAAAATTTCCGGCAACGGTAGCTTATGTAGTCCCACTCATATATCCCTATTCCCGGTATGTTGTCATGCAAAAACGGGCGTTGAAAGGGTTTTGTGGGAGATGAATTAGGATGCACAGTGAATTATACTGTAGTAACTGCTATATGAATTTTAGTTTTATTATATTCAGAAAATTCGTTGATTTATATCTGTGGATTTTCCTAATCTGCAGTACCGTTTAACGTATTGCGGAAAAACCCGATTATCAAATTATAGGTTTCTGGAAATTTCCGAAAATAGAAATGGCGGTTAGGAGGTCGTTTACTTCAACTTACCTGAGGTCCAACTTACCGTTTTGGAGTTAGATTAGTATAGTCCACGGTGCGAAGCGCTGCGCACACCTTCACTTTACGAGTAAAACAACTTACTCCCAGCGGTTGCGTGAAGCAAATTTGACCACATTTTTTTCACTTAACACTTGCTTCTAAAAATTTCTTTCTCTGCTTATCCTATTTCCTTACCCTCCTCATTCTCCTGTAACTACCGTTTTTGTAGGACAACAGGCTGGTACTAGGGATATATGAGTGGGACTACATAAGCTACTTTTGCTAAATTACCAGTAGAATTGCATGGAAGCGGTGGTAGTAAGGTCAGTAAATTAGAGCTAGCGAAGGCGTGAAGAAGAGTGAACCAGTTGATCATGCGGTTTTTAAACCATGTCAAGCATAAGTGACGGTGAGTAATCTCCAAGTGACCTACGCGCACTGCCAAGGACTGTCGATATTCTGATTACCGTATCTTGCGCACTATAGGGCGCACAGGATTGCAAAGCACGAATGGTTTATTTTTACATTTTTCGTTATATAAAGCGCACAGGAATATAAGATGCATTAACAGAAACGAAATAAAAGGCATTCACAATAATTCTCAAGATTTTGAGTTGTAACACATCAAATAACACAGTTTGATAGCGCTAAATCAAATTCCACGACACTCCTGATTACGGGGTAACGAAGCGTCGTGTACCACACAAAATCACTTCAATGTCAGTAACAAGAATATGTCGATATATACGCTGCTCTGGGTAAGTTGGCACCTTGTTGTTTTTCGAGAAAAGTAAAGGTTTCTAAGTTCACTCTATAGTCCGAAAAATACTGTTTCTGTGTTTGATTGGAAGCAAGCATGTTAATTCTATCTGTACCGTATTTTAATTGAAGGGAGTAGGTGTTTAAATCAATCTGCTTGCCGCTTCATTTGCTCAATGAAACTTACTGACATTTACGCCTGGAATTTTGGCAGAATAAGGGCAAAAATAAGGGCAGTGACACGTGTTCACGTGGGCCAAAATAAGGCGGGTATCCGTTTCGAGACCATTGTGACTCATCAGAACTGCCGACGCAACGGAATAGGCCGTGTTTTTAAGGAATAAATGTAAATTTCCAGAAAATTGTATCTGCCCTTTTGATAATTATTGTTGCTTCAAGTTGTTTGTAATCGGGCGGTCATTAATAAATGCTAGAAAGATGTCAATTTTCGTAATGACAAAGACAAGTGGGAGACTGTAATGGCCATTTCTAGCTTGGTAGCTGTCTTCAGCCACTCATACCCAGATCCAAGGGTGTCCCACCCACGACCGTTTGATCAGAATCATACGTCCTAATCATTAAGCCAAAAGATGATTGTCTAGCCGTTTTATGTCATGAGGTATTATACTATACTATATCTATACTACCAGCTGTTAAGGCTGTTAGTGCCTCTTGTGAGCCCAAGTTAGGGCGGGCAGATGAGTCCCGTTAGCGGTCAGGTTAATGTTCATCCAATAATTTTCCTATTTTCCGCAATGTAGGTGCAGCGAAATTAGCTTATGTAGCCCTACTCATATACCCCTAGTCCCAGCATTTTTCCTGCAAAAACGGTGGTTAAAGAGTTTTGGGGGGTAGGAAAATAGGATAGGCAGAGCAAGAAATTCTTAGAAGTAAGTGTTAAGTGAAAAAATGTAGTCGAAGTTGCTTTCCGCGGCCGCTGGGAGCAGGTTGTTCCGCATTTAAATTGAAGGTATGCGCGGCGCCTCGCGCGGTAAGTTAGACCTCAGGTAAGTTGAAGTAGACGACCTCCTAACTACCACTTCAATTTTTCGGGAAATTCAAGAAACCTGCAGTTTGATAATCGGGTTTTCCCGCAATAAGTTAAATGATAATACAGATTAGGAAAACCTACAGATATAAATCAACAACACTTGTAAATACAGTAAAACAAAAATGCATTCAGCATTTATTAAAGTATATTCCACTGCGTGTTCTAATTCCCCGCCCATAAAACTTGATCAACACCGTTTTTTAGGAAACATGCAGGTTGTAAGGATTATTGAGTTGGGCTATATAAGCTACTGTTGCCTAAAGCGCATTGTCCATTAATATATTGATTTCAAGCTTCTTTGGTTCTTTAAAGCGCAACGGACTATAGAGTGAATAAAGGCAAACAAAACAGTCAGATATATCTGTCAGCGAGTCAGTCAAATTGATTGAACGCATTCAAATAACGCCCAGCTGCTGCGAGACGGTAGTTCAATTGCGGATGGACAGATTACATCTTCTCTTAAATCGAAAGCACCAAGAGGGACCACCTCGACCGTCATTATTATACATGTTCCACCCTAACTTTATTGTTTTAATTCGAAAAGAGACTGTAGAGACGCTTCTACCTGCTGCTCTCTGTTCAATAACGCGCCTTTCAATTTTTTTCAAACTGTGGCCATCTCGCTTTTTTCCCTCAGAAACTCTGTTTGGTGTTCCGCATTTTGGCGCAGGTCAGCCTCCTGCTTCCTCCACTTTCGAACTATTTATTCATTAGGGTTGAATTCTATCGCAGCTAGTCTATTCGCACGTTCTACTACGTAACTGATAGCCTTGAGTTTGAAGTCCGAATCGCAAGCCCGTCTCTTGACAGGTGTTATTTTGGAGTCCACTATAGCATTATAATGACCCGTGGTATACATTACTCCGCGATGTACCTGCCTACGGACTAAAACGGTGCCATGCACCACAGAAAATCACTTTGGGGTGAGGAATCAGAATTAATCGCTACATTCTGGTTACGAGGCGCACTGTCGTTCTTTTGGGAAAATTAAAGGATTTTAAGTGCACCTTTTAATCCAGAAAAATACGTTATTCCATTTTTGATTAGAAGTCAGCATGTTTCTGCTATCTGCGCTGTATTTTAATTTAGGCAACTAGGTGTTGAAATCGAGTTGTATGAGATTTAATTCGCTCGATGAAACTTGCTGACATCGACCCCTGGAATTCTGGCAGAATGAGGGAAAAAAGCAGGGTACTGACACGTGTTCGGGCGTCAGCGCGAATTGCCTGAGGCCAGAGGTGTTCACTTAATTCCCCGGCGGTCTACCTAGTAGTTGAGGCCACCATTTCGGTCGATTGACTTCAGCTGAACCTGCCCTGGAGGTGATCTAATCACCAGGCGTCGTCCGGCATTCGGACCGGTCACTCCGGTGGCTGCATCGACACCTCGAATGTGCTCCTTAACTGTGTGGTAACTGCCACTGATGAATGTTACCCGATATAATTCACTAATTCTACGCTTCAACGGCTGTTTCGTGGACATGAAATCGCATATTCATGAAGCCCTGCAGAAAGGGGTTTCGTCAACTGTTTGTACAGTATGGTTAGGAATTCATGCAAAAGTCATGTCTAAATTGGGCAGACTTCGTCACGTCAGTTTGATCTACTGAGTGGATATAATCATAAGGATGCCAGTTTATTTCAGTACATTGAGAGTAATAGGCATTCAATTTCATGAAATCGGAGGTAGCCTGATATCGAAGAAATGCTCTACGCTATTAGACAAGACAGAACCAAAACTTTTAATTATATCTGTTATTTTATGGGAAAGTCGCCAATAGAAGCTAAACAGTCTAAAATATATGCCTTCCAGAACCAGAAAATCTCGTTTGAGGTTGATGAAAAGCAGGAACACTGATTGGTAGCTCAACCAGTGCGTGATTTGAAAACTTATTTCGAACGTACTTGTGTCTACTGGTCTCTGTCGAGTTTAGCACCTGTTAAGTGCAAAAGGATACGTGATGCCGTAGGAACCAACAATCCTAGGTTTCGACCTTAACAGTCATCCTCCAATGGCTATAGCGACACCTCAAATGTGCTCCTAAATTAACATGGGTTGCGGTAACTGCTGCTGGTGAATGCTACCCGAAATAATCCACTAATTCTAGGCTTAAACGCATTTTTGGTTGAAATGAAATCGCATATTCAGGAAGCTCTACAGGAAAAATTTTTCCCCCACTTTTTGTGTTGTATAGTCTTAGCGATTGACATCTCCGAAGAATCGAGGAGGATTTTGATTTTGGGGAGATCTGGGAAGAACTGCTGTCCTGAAAGGTAGCCACTGGGTACAGCCTTTCCCAGTTACAAACACACCAGCGATAGTTTCGTCGATTATACTGCCTAAGTTGATCGCTTGCAAGTCGACGGTTTACTGCATAAATGAGACCAACGTTTGTCATGCGGGTTTCGCGTACTTACCTGGAAAATCATTGAGCATTGTTAAACGTATTGCACCGACTCGAAAACACAAAGCGTTCTTCAAACTCCCTAAGTAAAATCAACTCCTGTGATGGAAACAAATGTTTGCAGGTAAAATATTATCGTTGCAGATAGTATTGCCAGCAAAGACAAGAGAAACTGAAATGGACATTTCTGGCTTTTTAGCCGTCGTCAGCCAGTCATCCCCGCCAACTCAAAGTAATGCGACGCCGCGGCTAGGACTCGCGACCTTTTCGATCAGAGTCAAACGCTTTAACCTTTGAGCTGCCACGAACTCGTTGTCATGCCGATTTAGATCGGGGGGTATTGACACTCTTTGATTAATATTCACCGACTGCTAACGGAAGTCACTTGTCCCGCCCTGACTTCGGTCTCATTTCTCAGTGTTTAGGGTAGTAGACTCTGATTGAAAAGGTCGCGATTTCGAGCCTCGGTTGATACACTACTTGGGATGACTGGATGCCGAATGCTACGAAGCCACGAGGGCCCATTCCAGTCTCCTGCTTGGCTTTGCCGGTAATACTATCTGCACCAATTTAGAAATAAAGGAAATCCGTCGTAGTAAAAAAGGAGGGCTCCTGGTGACCTCAGTGCTATGCACTGATTGGAACTTCAAACACTGCCCAAATGGAAAACTGATTTCCAATTTACTTGAGACTAGTGGGCTCTGTCGAGTTCATTACCTTGTAAGTAAAAATGGGCACGTAGCAACCAAATATCCTGTCTTTCAGATCTTATCTTTTCCAAAGCAGTGGTTCTTAAAATGTTTGGTGTGCTCCACTAATGCAGGGCAGGTAGAATCATGCGTAGCTGTAAAAGTAAGCAGCAATCAGGGAGTGAGATTGATGTTGATAAACTTAAACGCCCCACGAACTTAAAACTGAAAATCTCAGCGGCCTCGGTGGGGTTCGAATCCACGCCAGCCAGGGATTCTTAGAGCCAACTGACCTACGAGATCCCTATCGGGTTTAGTTAAGTGTACATATTAGTCAACTATTAGTTTGCAGTTTGATTGCTTAGGAAATACAGCCTGGGGAGTCAGGTTACTGTATCGGAATTCCGGGATTCAAGGTGATGTGGTAAGATGGGCGGGTAAATCGACCCAAATGTGATTCAGACTAGAGCTGCAGTGGGGTCTTGATGGCTCAGTCGGCTAGAACGTTGGCTGTACTAAAGCCTTCTCTTGTTCACGAGCTGGGTAAGCTAAGTTGTTTAAATCTACCAACCCCGAGAAATGAAACCCAAAACAGAGCTGGACACCGGTCGGTGCCCGTTCATCAACGGGTGTGTGAATATCTTCCGACCAAGGTCGGCAGAATAACGAGCTCGTGGCTCAAAGGTTAGAGTTGTAGACCCTGATCAAAGAGGTCTCGAGCTCGAGCCTTGGGTGGTGCACCACTTGGATTTGAGAACGACTGGCTGACGACGGCTAATAAGCTGGAAGAGGTCATTCCAGTCTCCCTTGTATTTGCAGACAATAATATCTGTCTAAACTACAAGTTTCTTGTCTCAGCTATGACCTAACCTAAATGAAAGAACTCACGAAAGTGTAGCTCACGCATTTCATTAAATTCACCCATTTTATGAATTAGACATCGTGTTATCTATCAGTTTTTTAGACTTTCATAATAAAGCACCGTTCATAATGGGTTTATAGTTTTTAAAGACACCCCGGGGCTTCGAGAACAACAGGATATTTAGGATAGCGTTCAGCTAGTAGTTTTGGTATCAGAAACGGAACTCTGTGACGAGGAGTGTGTACCATGGCGTGCGATGTCTCCTACTGCATATGTATGACTGATCTAATTAACGGTGGGTGAGGGGGTTGGGTGGACGGGAGGGAGGGAGGCTTGGACGCCACTTGAAAAGTCATCCTAATTTTGTAGGGCAAAGGTGCGAACGAATTCTCACAGTCATATCCGTTACAATTTTCACCTGCTTCCCCATTCTCACACCACAGTCTTGAGCTCACACTTTCAGGAGCTTGGGGGCCACCCCCCCCCCCCCCCACCTTAGGCAGGGAGGGGATGGGGGTTTGGCTCGTGTCTCAGTTCGCACAGGTGTTGTTGAACTAGAGTAGGTCAGGCCCGGCAGCCAACAATTGGTCATACGCGGACGATGGGCCGATGATCTCAATATCCAACTTCGCCTGCAGGTTTAACTCGCTGCGATGATCCACTCGGGCCGACCCCGGTTTAATTATCATCGTGGTCTTGGGTACTAGTGCTGGAACATCTGCACATTCATCTCGTGTGATTTGCCTGGGAGTCCTGCAGCTACGCCGATGACCTATTGACGTATGAGCTCTCAACTAATACGGAGATTTTTATAGTAGCGATTTCATTGTACGTCAGTTGTGCTTGGCTAGCCCAAGCGACCGAAACAGGAACTAATATCGCTGCATACGGCGCCATAAGGCATTTTTGGTGATCTCGTGGTGTTATGTGGTTTGCGCGCCTAATTTTATTCACAATAAACTGAGGAAGTTTTGCTGAAAATTCGGGACTAATGTTTTCAAAATAAAGTGATAGGTAGATGGATTTATATTTATTTATCTGTCTATCTTCCCAGGAAAAAAAGTTTCGATCATGTAGTGGTAATCAAGACCCTCTGCTCATCTACGCGGTCAATGTTTCATCACATTTTGAGGCCCCACAATGGGACATTGGACCGAAAGAACTTTGAGTTGGTGCAGCTAGCCAAGTTCTCTCTCGGGTACCCATGTGCTGTCGGATAGAAGCGGAAATGTCATTTTGCTAGGAATATGGATGAGGATGCTGTGAACTGTCCCCTAGCAAATATTTGCATTTACATAGCACCACGAACTACTATTTAGCCAGCAACAGCTATATCTAAGCGGTTCTCTTTCGTGAAATGAAAACTGGCAAAACAGGAATGTATCGATGCAAATTTAAGGCTTATGGTCCATCACCAGCCAACCGAGCTGCAGATCCATGAAGGGAACTGCATTCCAGTTGGAGATCAAGCATCTGAGTCAAACCAGGAGCCAGGATTCGTACTCTGCCCTCGGCTACTAGTAATAATGGCTATCACTGGTGGTTGATGTCGGCGAATGAGCTAGATCAAAGCACCACAGAACATGCACTTTTCTTTATTTTTAAAACCTTGTTTGTGAAATTCCACATCAACGGAACCTCCCCATTCCTATCAGCTAGGTTTGCACCTCGATAATTGAAATGATTACGCATTTTTTATAATCTAGTTAGTTTTTAAGGGTGGTTTTTTTAAGGAAGTAGAAGAGCTTGACTCAGAGATACAGTGGAGGCCGGTTAATGTGGACACCTCCGTTCCAGGCAAACTGTCCATATTAACCGGTTGTCCACATTAAGCGAACTGACCCCGAACCAGTCGTTTCTACGTATAAAAACACAATTTTGCATCTGAATGAAGTTTTATTGAAAGAACATGCTCAGTTTTGATTGCTTTGGTGGAAACTTTTCTCTTAAAGCTCCCCTAAAGTTCTTTATCACAGTGTCAAAATTCTCCACATCAAAACCTTGTTGGCGATGCCCCGTTTCGAGTACGGCCAATGCCACCCTCATTACTTTTGATGAGACTGGGGGCTCGACTTCTTCGTCTTCCTCTTCAGACTCTTCTTCCTGCTCGTCTGGTACCTTCTTGGCATCTGCAACTGCTTCGGCGAGTTCGCTTGTCACCTCCTCCAGTGTTGCCTCCTCGGCGACTTCGGCATCGTCGTCGATTGAAACCCACTCTAGAAAACTCTCGATCCTGTCCTCTGTCACGTCTTCTGGGATCGGAATCGCGACTTCATTCTCTGCAACTTCCTCTTCAGTGGTGACGAAGCCCCCTTTCCTACAGCAATTTACGATTGTCTCCGATTTCACCTTTTTCCACGAAGTGCTCAACATCTCCATGGCCTGAAGAACGTCAATTTTCTTCGAAACGTTGTGAGTCAAACGCATGCCACAGGCAAACCAACAGAAAAGCTTTGTTTACTGTAAATCTGAAGCAAAACTTTCAGAACAGGACGCGGGAATTCCCCGCCGCGGGCGATTTGGACTGGATTTTTGACAATATCTGTGGGTCGACCGACCGGTTGACAGCTTGGTGCTGTCCACATTAAGCGGTGGCTGTCCAGATTAACCGGAGGATTTTACTATGGAGAAATTCCGTTCCTGGCCAAATGTCCACATTAAGCGGTTGTCCACATTAACCGTGTCCACATTAACCGGACTCCACTGTTACATGTGATCCTTCCTCTACGTAACTTTTATTTGCATTTCCGCATCAAACTTTTTAAAGTTACGTTGGTTACAGGAATAATGAGCGTCAGCGGTGAATGTCAATGAATGTTGCACGAAAAGCGAACGGAACAAAACGAACACTCAATGCGAATCTTAAGCGCTCGATAAGCAATGTCAATGTAAACATTCCATTCTGAATGAATCATCTACGTACGTATCGTGTCGTCGCTGTATTGGACGCCTCGTTGAGTCGAATTCCGAATCCCCCCCCCCCTACCTCTAATTCCACCGCTACCGGACTGCGTCTTTGCAAGCATGGATTGTAGACACGTGCTCAAAGCCTCCATCTGTATGTAATTATTACATCTGAGAGCGAAAGATGGAACAGCGAGCAAACAAGTGTTTTGATGGAGTGGCAATCATTCTTCGAGGTGGCGGGGGGACGGGCGTAGGAGTTAGTCTAGATTGCTATGCTCGCGATAATTAATTTGCTAGTCATTTGAAAGCGCGCAGGTCGTCGTCGCCGCCGCCTCAATATCCCCCAACCTACGCGCTATGGAGGCAAATAGAGAAAGTAAAGACGGGGGAAGGAAGCCTCCGGATCATCAATACGCTTCTTTCGCCAAAGGATTGTCTGCACAAAATATTGCCATCTTCACTATAAGAAGTGATAAGCTGTGGCTGCAAAAATTATTTACATAAGGGCGCAGTAAACAGTCGGCATGACGAGCTGCGATCTGGGAGCATGATTTTGTCAAGTTTTGCTTTTAATCTGCTGAGCCTAGCATTGTCAGGCTTCCAGAGGACGTCCCATCAGCCAAGCAACGTATATCGTTCAACGGCTTTCTAGTCCGATGTTATAACTATGCGGAATAGTATCGGCCAGGTGGTCCTGCTCGCTAATGGGTTACAGGCGTCTCACGACGAGAGTTTCATAGGTTGACGTTTCAGCAGTAAGCTCGAATTCCCACGCAGGCTATATGTCCTAATTCTTAACAGATATGGGCGAAACGTCCAACCCGTCTACAAGAGTCCATAAAACGTTCCACAGGTGCAAAATGCCCGTCAGAGAATTCAGAAGAACGGTTTGTGAGCATACATAGGCTTTCGATCAATTCTTAACGTGTCATTACATTTGAATGGGAAGGTGGTCAAATGAAAACACGCAATTAATGACATTCGTCATTACCTGCAAATGGGGGTGTGGTTCGGGACTAGGGGGGGGGAGAAAGCACGCGGAAGATTGCATGCAGTTAAGTGACCGTTGGCCAAGCCAAGTTCGGAGCTTGAAGTAGGTTCTTTTGTGCGCATAAGACCGGCTTTCGCTACCTGATAGCGGTCGCTTCTGCTGTTGCTAACAGATGTGGACCCAGGTACTTGGGGTACTTTGATTAAGTCTTGTAAATCACCAGCAAGGTTTGGTTGGGGTCCACACGATGTCCGAAATCAACTATGTGGGCGATGATGGCGCTGTTTACGCCCCTGACTTCACACCTGCTCAGTCCTGTCGGGAGGTGTTCCCTTATTCTCTTGAATAGGCACCGACTTCTGCGACCAATATAACCTCCTCCAGGGGAGCGATTAAAGGAGTAGATGTAAATGGAAGTGGACGCACAAGAAGAACTGGGTTGATTGAAAATAATATCCTAAATGTCGCTGCTGGGAAGGTTCGTGGCACGGCTTGCTCAAGGCGTCTGTTCAGGAGTTGATATGCCACATCCCCTTGAAAGTGGGGCATTGATGAATATTCTTTTCTTTACCGCGGTAAGTTTAGTGAGTGTTATTTATCTCACAGCCCTGTTCCTTTTAATGAATCTCTCAGAATATCCGTTCTCGTTAAGAAGGCTCCGAATTTTCCCAAAATCCCCCTCACTGCTGTCTGCAGAGTAATTTTTTTCTAGCCCTTTCCTCTAGGCAGCGGACTAGATTACGCTTCTGTTGGATGGATGTGAAAGTGCTAAAGCTTGTATATTTTGCTGAGCAGGTTTTCATGCGATAAAGGCTTTTTCGGGCGCTACCGTCAAGTCTTCAAAGGAAGCGAGCCTGCCATTTCCACCTCCAATGGGAAAGTAATTGAAAACTGTGCTTGATTTACAGTATTTAAGGACGCATTTACGTAGGTTTCTGTTGGGGCGCTAGTAAAGATGGCATTAGCATAGCAATCATAGTGTTTTCACTTCTTGACCTGATCACTTATTTATCAAGCCATCTATTTGTCTATAAGGCTGGTTGTTAAAAAATTAACTGCACATTTAATGTGTATCTTCTAACTAGTTCCTTTATCGCATTCGTTGACCTTCCTATTTGCATATGATTTGTCAATTAGAATTCACAAATGTAATATTTTATTTAGGTAGGTGAGATTTATTACGGTTTGCCCGGAAAGAGTCGTGAAAGACGTTATGTAATACGTGGCGTTCAACCTTCACTAATGCTATTGACGTTAAAGATGTCTGTATCAGGCTCTAGGGTAGAGTGAGTGCTACGGTTGGGCGTAGGGTTAGTGTTATATGTGGATTTACATGCCATAGCCTCACCGTTTAATGTAATTCGATAATTTTGAAGATTGTGACACCGTTTTAAATGACAGATTCGAGTCCGATAAGTAGCCAAAACTGGGCCATAAGGCTAGCGCCAAACTCCACAGCATGGACATATCCCTAACGGCAGCCGTGGACCTAGATCAAGCTAGGCCACCCTCGCTTTCGCCTAAATAATTGCCATGCCCGCCTCTTCTCGGGCCCAGGTGTGAAATTCCGCCTAATTCTGGAGGACCTACAAGAAGCCAAGTTGTTGGGGAATAATTCACCCTTTCATCAACCTCTGTTAATTCACCCCTGCCGCCTATTGCTCCGTTAAGCCGCCCATCAATTCCCACAAGAGCTGGGGAGAGCAATAGCGACTCGTGGTTAATCCACCAACCCCCCCCCCCCGACTTTCGTTGCTACGGCAAGTTTCTTTAGGAAGGGGGGCCCAAGGGAGCCCTGTGGTTGCAGCCCCTCTCGTGGAGGGGCGTGACGGGGAGTTGAAGTTGAGGCAGGCAGGGTGGCAACCACGAACGGTAACCCACGCCAGCGGGACCCCGTGAGAGAACGCGCCCCGCGACATTTCAGAAAGAACACTTGAGGTCCCACAAAAAGGAACGGTGTGGGCCGGTGACGTAAGACCTATTTTTTGTCTAGTGGACCGAGCTTCCGGGGCTTCAGTGTTTAATGAAAGGTGAATGGGTGGACTCCTATCTCCCGACAAATGATATTTCCTTACCACCAAGTGATTTCTCTCCAGTGTCCGTGGAAACAGTCATGAAACACCTAAACAAGGTCAAAGGTACAACAGCTGCCGGACCAGATGGCGTCTCCCCATTTCTCCTTAAATCTTGCTCTTTTCAATTAGCTCCTGTCTTGGCACATCTTATTAAATTTATCTTTCATGGAGTCCAAGATTCCTGACGGCTGGCGTTCGGTCAAAATCACTCGTATCCCGAAAAAAACAACACTTCAACGGGTCCCAAATCCTTTCGCCCAATTGCCTGCTCTTCTGCACTCCTCAAACTTACAGAACGAGCAGCTTTAGAAATCATTAAGCCTTTTTCATCCAATTTTTCAGATCCCTTGCAATTTGTGTATAAGGCTAGACGTACTACACTAGATGCTGTTGCTCTGGTAGTCCACTCTGCTCTTAGAGACTTGGACAAGGGATGTCGTTCATACGCATGTGCCTTTCTTGACTTCTCCTCAGCCTTCAACACGATTCCGCGAAATCTTCTTCTTAATAAAACCTCGGCGTGCGGCTCTCCTGGCTGGGCCGTCTCTTGGCTTGGGGACTATTTTACTTCCTGCACCCAATTCGTTCAGAGCGGGAAGCGAAAATCCATGATCCTTCCCAACAAGTGTGGAGTTCTGCAGGGTTCTATATTATCCCCTCATCTTTTTTCCCTCCATACTGATGACCTACGATCTCCAAACGCATGTTTGTTTGTCAAATATGCTGACGACATGGTTGTCGGCCATCCTCTCAAAAGCCAGACCCATCTTCAAACACTGAAGGATGGATTGGACCATGTCATAGCATGGTCGTCAGAAAATGGCCTTTTTCTTAATGAATGGATGTCAGTCCAGAGTATCTTCAGGCTGCGACCCTCCTCCAGTCCTGAAACCATCAACTTTCTGCCCAACAAGGTATCCTCCGTCTGATACATTGGTGTAACAATAGCTCCAACCTCTCATTTACTCTTCGTATTGAAGACCTTTTTATCAAAATCCGCAAACTATTATATTATATCCACCGCTTGCGTTCTTATCGCACCCCGCAAGCCCTCATTTGGCGTTTTATAGACGCTTGTATCGTCTCTCTCATTCTTTACTGCTCTCCAGTAACCTTCCGGAACTATTCAAAAAAGACTTGATTATTATTAAACGTATTCTCCGCATGCTCTCTTCAGCTGCCGGATATTCCTATGCTTTTTTAGTTGACCTTATAATTCAGCGACATTTCAAATCGGTCAAGAATTTCGTGGACCGTATTCTTAATGATGACACTCACCCTCTCCACTCTGAACTAATGGCTGCGAAGTCTTCTCGTACGACGCGCCGAAACTTCCGACATATGACATGTCGTACATCAGCCTAACAGAACTCGATACTCCCATTCTTAGCACGCTTCCTCACGTGTGAAGAAACGGAAATTGAGAAGCTGAAGGCCGACCTGACTCCATAACTGATGTGGTAACCGTGTCGACTTCTTACTTTGAGTTTTCTGTGATCTTTGACCGCTTACTCTTGAGTTTTCGGACCCTTTAAATTACTTTAGTTCTCGCTCTCCGTGAATGGAGCCATTTTTTTGCTGAAAGTTTGATATTATCATCAAAATAAAGTTCTCATCATCATCATCAGCAATACACATTTCGTGTGCTACCGCCGAGCAAAGAGTAGCCATAGGCGCCAAATTTGGGATGCTTTTAGAAGTCCTTTTTTCAGGGTATTGGAACCAGGAAAACTGACTGGTTGTGCCAATCAAGAAAATGCATTATACTCTCCATAAACTAAGGAGCAATAAATAGAAGTTGTTGACCTAAGGAGATCTAGGTAGATAGTATTGTTGGCAAAGACAAGAGAAACGGGAATGACCATTTAGAGCTTATTAGCCATCGTCAGTCAGTCTTGCTGCACCCCAAGTGGTGCATCTCGCGAGACTCAAACGCGCGACCTTTTCGATCAGAGTCTACGTAGACCACTAACCGCTATGGCTACTGTCAGGACCAGAGAAATGAGACCCAATGCAGAGCGGAACAGGTAAGTACCGGTAGCGGTCGGTGAACGTTCATCAACGAGTCACTAAAAAGATCTCACGTAAGTGTCGGTTATAAAGAGTAATTCGGTTGGATACCAGCCCGAAAGCCCAGTCGTAGATGGGCGAACAGCAGAGGTCTAGGTTTTTGTTGAAAAGAATGCCAGGCAAATATCGCTAGGGCTGTCCCTATGTGAGTCTTAACTTTTCGACTAACACCGTAGTCTACTCCCGGTGATGATTTTAATTTTAAAAATGGTCAGTGACTATTTTTTCTCTTGGTATATTACGAGAACTGCAAAATGTATTGGATCCATAACATTTCGGGAGCGCTCATCAGTTGCAGCCACTCCAATGCGTTGAAGAGTAACGAATGAGAAAAATACGAAATTGAATTGGCACAGAAAGGTCA
>JAYGXS010000007.1:5992665-6022459 GCA_036362985.1 Ligula intestinalis | reverse complement strand
GCGGGATACATTGGCCGTATAAGGAAGCGTCTGGGAAAGGAGGTACATGAACTGCCTGGCTGGGTAAAGTTGAAACCAGATCGATTAAGCGTTCAAACCTCGCACATCTAGTTGATACTGATAACCGAGTCCATCACGAAGAAACGTCTGCCAGACACTAGTTAACTTTGCAATGGACGGAGTCCAACGGGTGCGAGCAACAACCGAGGCAGTAGCTTTCCAGCTAGCGAATACAGCGCGCCATGCTGACGAGCGTTCTCTAGTCCGTGACTAGCACCGAGTTCAGGTGGTAATCGCACGCCCCCCCATACCGCCCTGATGTCGGGGGGCCGTTCACCCCGCGTACTTGACAGTGATACTGACAGTCTGAACTACGATCAACGCTCACACCCTCCCCCCTCCCAGTCTCAGTGATCACACTGTGCCGACCTCGCCATGGGGGCCACGTGAGATCGATGCGTGTCAGCTCTCATATTTTCATGATCTGAATAGACCTGATAATTAAGTACCGACAAAACGTGTTTGCCAACTTGACTTTTCAAGTTGTGGAAAAAAATGGCAGAGATAACATATTTAGCCTCTCCCCGACAGAACATTAGAACTGGAATACAGGTGTCTTTGAAATAAATTGCACGATAATTAGTGTTAGAGTTAGGCGTTAAATCTCGGGTTTACTTTGAGGTAAGGTTAGAGTTAATACTAAGCTTAGGGTAAGGGGCTATAGGACGCAGACATATTGATTCCACCTGGAATTGAGCGCATGTCCACCTAAATAACTCGTGAGAAACTTTATATTCCCGTGTACTTTCTAGTGGAACATATATGCAGTTCAGCAAAAGTGCAGTTTTTGTGCGAAAATTCGGTGGTTGATTTCATATGACGTGGTTTGAGGGTAGTAAAGACGATCAGTTTTGGTGCCAACAGCGCTTCCTGTATATAACTGTAGTCTTCTCTTTGACGAACTTAACTGAGAATGTGGCTGTTCACCTAGTTTAAGGTTAGTTTGCAGGGAACCAGGGCTACCCTACTTCCTGTGATTTCAAGAGGTGATTGTACATTCTAGGTTGCCAGGCCATGTACATAGTACATAGGCCATGTATATGGGCTCTGGGTGGGCCATCTCAAACGACCGAGTGGGGATAAACAAACAGCATTTTAGGCAGTTCTTCCAGACCCCTCCCCGTGAGGTGTCCACTGAATTTTACTGCCACCTTTTGTATTTCATGGCCTCAACCAGAAAATTAATGTGGGTCGCTAGTGGGAAAGCACCACTGTACACTTTTCGTAGCTGAGGTTAGCGGAATAGAGACAGAGACGAATGCGTTGATCTAGCTTGAAATATTACCAGTTTACAACATAAATCGAACTAAGTGTCAGGGTGCAATATCCCCTTGCTTGAACATAAAACAGGTAGCAATTGTGTAACGAGTGGCTTGGCCCTAAGAGAAAGATTAGGGCTGAGATTCGGGAAAAGATTCAGCTGGACGTTAGCACAAGGCCACCTGCCGTACGGAGCTGATATATTCTCGAGTTAAGTCGTTCCCTTTATCATCGTGATTGCATCCTAACGTTCACGCACGGGAGGTCCGAATAAATGAAATGTGGTGCGTATAGAGTGGAGCACTAGCATGTGTGGCAAAGATAATTTGGGGCGATGTGTGTAGTCATAATGCCACTGTGCTACGTTGATCCTCCATCCTCTTACCCTTATGCTGCTTTTGAAATGCAGTTCCTGTAAGGACAGGGATTGAGGTCGATACTCCACAAGCCTTGCTGCATAGAACCTTAATTATTCCCCGCTACGACCTAGACAGTGGTGGTCCTCCTCAATTTGAATGAGCGAACAACGTAAGTGATTTCGTGGGAGATGACGGGAACTGCATCTGGACCACGACCTGTGTAACATAGAACCTACTGCTCATTTCTCTCCTTCCTTGTCTACTGGCCAGACACACCGGCTCGCCCAGTATGAATTCCGTTTATGCGCCCGTAACCAACCGGCTTGTACTTTTTTAGTTGCTTCGCACTAAACGGGTTTCCAGGCTACGGGAGACCCAACACCTAACCTAATCCAGCTTTATATCATGAAGCAGTAACCGAATTTTGGTCGCTGCCCTGCGTGCAGTCTGCTGAGATTTACACGGCACGTCATAGGCAGATGGAATGAACATCTTGTGCCCAAAAACACTGCCTGCCTATGGAACTGACTGCCTCTCACTAGGAGCCACAAATTCGCAGAAGGCGTCTAATACCGTCCTTATCACCTACCTCACATATCACTACATAAGACTTCTTATGTAAAGCCCCCTACCCCTTTTCGAAGACTTGTCTTCCTTTCCAGACAATGGACTATCGGAGGCCGTGAAGAAAAAAGAATTGCTCATGTCCCCAAAAAGTAGTCGGGCGATCTTCCTGTCAGACACTCCAGGTTAATAATTTCAATAATAACGTAGGCTCGAAAATAATGTGGCTGGGGACTTCTTCCACCTTTATAGCAAACTAGGTGATTGTGATAATCTCTCCACTGCCGGGAGCTTTAAAGGAGGACTAATTACCTCAGAGCGACCAAACAGACTTCGAACTTCAAATCATATTTACACCTATGGTTGCTTATACTACAGAAAGTGTCCTAGGTGTGGTTGCACAATGGATCGTGGCGGTCCCTAACATATCCTAATTGCAGAATGGGAGTTGCAGTGTCATTTTGTCTTAGAGCACGAAGTGATCGTCCACACAGACCGTCGCTTGGCGAGGTAAGGTCAATGATCAAGAAAGGGTTACTCCCCTGCATACAGGGTAGGATTAACACAGTCGGATTAACACAATTGTCGTGTACTTTTGCATATCCGTTAATCCCGGTGACGGGAGGGTGGCGTTGGACGAGGCATATGGCCGAAGTGGTTAGAATGCTCTAGTTTAATGCTCGATACTCCAGCGGAGCCGAACCAAAACCTCGCATACACCAGCGGTTGCAATTAGAGTCTAGCCGCCTAGTGACAGCTTCTTGACCACAAATGGCCATTCCAATGTCTACCATCCTTGGTCGCAAAGAATCCCAGGCCAAGGGTAGCCGTGGTCGTCTCGGTTGACTGATAAGACTTTACTCTGTACTTAAAATCAGGCCGATTCGACTTGGTTACACTTAATAAGGATATTGACGTTTGCAACTGAGAGGCCGTTGGCTTTGAATTCGGAACAATCGAGTCTACCTCATTCGAAAGATATTGGTTGGGTTCCACAACCTTTCCCGATCGAGCCTTGCGGTAGGTTTCGCAGACAGCCTCATCTACCGTTTTCTGTCAATGACCACTGCTGTTTAAAATGACATCGGTAAATTTCCTACCATCAGAGGTACTGATATAGTTGTATGAATAGTGACAGAAAAGAAGAAAGAGGGAGGTAGTGAATGTGCAAATATACTTCTGCGCCTAGCGGTAGGTTTATTTTCGTGTTCTCACGCGAACTAGCGAAACAGTTGATAATCTAGACCATCCTGAAGGTAGAGAACATAGACACAGGCAGACCAATTCAGTCGATAAAACTATTAACTTTTCAAATCCTGGTTGGCCTAGGAACGCACGCAAGTTACGATCGGATGTTCCGCCAACTCAAAACCTGTTAAATCTTGGTTCGTTAGTGAAAAGGCGAATTCTGATCAAAAACACGCATTAAGCTGTGAAACAAATATGATATAGTTTGATTCGTCTTTTCGTTTTTCTGCTGTTCCAAAGGTTGCCACTTTTGTATGCACAGATGGATATAATTCCCATGCTAATGCACTATGTAGTCAGAAACCGATTAATCATTCACTCCCCACACCGATCTAAATGAGTATACTGCCCACGCAACCATCGTCCGCTCCGAATCAGCGAGGAGACGCAAAAGGTGGGAAGGCGGGGGGGGGGGGGGGAGGACAGAAATCTACACACATCACTCTGCTCACGCTTACTCAGTTAATTGGTCGGCCAAATCTGCTTCCACCTGATTGGATAGGCCCATTGCAGCGAGCGCACCAATCGGAGTACAGGAATTGACTGCTCACACCTCAATCAATGTTCTTTTAACAGTTTTGGCGAGTTCACACGACCGCTGTTTTATCGGATCAAGCCAGCGGGTGGGATTAGCAGTTATCTCTTCGTACAGCGCCGTTACAGCAGGTTTACATCGGATTATCGGTAAGTCACGTCTAATCCTACAGGATTTATTGTTTAATACCCCCGCACCCCCGTCTTTGATGGCACGCGTCGGGAATGACTAGAGTGGATTATGTAGTAAATTACAGAATTACAAAAATGACACATTCCCACTGGTTATAAACTCTTGCTGTAATGGCTAACTTTTTATAGTTTTGATCGCTAAGCCGGTTAGCTATCACCCAGCTGTAACCAGTCCTTACTAATGAAGCTGGGCTTACCGTCCGTCGATCATTTAGAAGAGTGGCTAGTCCTGCTTTAGTTCAATTGTTCGGGTCGGTCATATTCACTTCCTCCGTTTGAGAAACTCATTTCACCGTATATGCTCCGCATGTGGCTATCTAAAACATCGTTCTCCAATTTGCACAATAAAAGCTGAAACGTGCCCTGTAGGTCGTGCAAGACACTGGGATGGCCTCCGGTCATACGAGCCTAATGACTTGAGCTTTCGATTAGTTATTTAGTGCTCGGTCGTGCACTACGGAAGGAAATGCTGGGCTTTACGCGTGGAAAATGAGCGAAGACTGCAGGTATTTAAACAATACTGCTTAAAGATCATCCGTCGAGTGAAGTACACAGACTTCGTCTCAAATGAGACAGCCAGCACTCGATGCGACACTATCGCAGTAATGTCTCAGGCCAGTAAGGTGGTCTAGTTACGTCCTTCGTCGTCCACCCCACGGGCTTTCCTACTTTGTCCTCGATCAAGCGCCACAGCCAACACAGAGACGTCGAAGGGGAGGACAACTCAAGACTTGGCTTGACACCGTTCGTCAAGACATGGACGTGGTTCTTGTACCTTCGTTATTCGGTCTTCATCGCTGGAAAAGATGATGAGGGGAGCTTTCCTGATGCACTGCCGGCAATCGTTACAAGTGTAGGGGTACCGTCGATGAAATCATTGTGGCCAGCTAGATCACACATGATCGCAGTACAAGTAAGTAAGAACGATGTAGGAATGTTAGCTTAAAAACAGTAGAAAGTTGAGAATTGTCTGAGCACTAATCTTTGGGAAGGTGAACTGTCTGTTAAGCCGAGAAACTAATAACACATTTGCACGATTCGAGCAAGGCACTGTCCTCCATCGTTTCATGAATTTCAGTGTAATCCTTAAGCTACGACATAATAGTAGTCCGCGATCCAACCTCTGGCCATTTTCTGTCAAAATGAAAATTTTAACATTTACCTTTGCAGTCAGATAATGTCTTGACGTGGTTTGAATCTTTTACGTTACTTGGAATATGCCTTGTTGAAAGTTGTTATAATCCGAAATGAAAGTCGCTGTCGTTTCCCATCCGGGCTAATTTATACGACAGTCTGTATCGAAACCTACGAAAAATTGACTAACGTGTTTAAGAGTTTTGAGACAGAACATATTCCATAATCTGTTTAACAAACCAGGCAGTCCAAAGCCCACTTATAGACTTATAATTTAGCCTCTTTCTAGGGAGAAAGTATACGTATGTGCCATTTTGTTCTTTATATGTAACCTCGAAGGAGGGATGTATTTGGATTTCAAAAGTTTGTACTCTTCCTGTGGTGTTTTTAAAAAGACAAATGGGTAAAACTTAAGTTGGTCACCTACCTTAGATACCCCTATCCCCTAGTCTTCTCATTGCTTTTAGTTTTATGAGTTTTACTTCGGTTGATTTTTAGTTTAGTTTTATTAGATCCGGCAGAAGTTGGCTTAATATACTTAATTACTTACTATATACTGATACAAACTTGCTAAACTTAATAAAACTAACTAAAAACCAATCTACACAAAAGTAACTAAAAACTCAACTAAACTAAGCTAAGATGAAACTTTTAACTGAATAAATAAACTAATACCACCAGCCTAGTACGGCAGAGCTCTGGGGCTAGAGGACGATAAGGTGGACGACTGACTTAAATTTTACCGACTAACGTTTACAGTTGTTTTTAAGACTAATGTACGAAACTACACCAAAATCGATTTGATGCGGGAAATTACATGAATTCCCATTCAACTGCGAACACTGATAGCATATTTACCTAACTAGCGGTAAAAAAGTTTACGTCGGAATTGCAGTAGACCTTCGAACTGTCTGTTTTAGAAGGAAAGGGAGTCTATTGAACAATAAAAGTGCTGTTTAAATCGTTGCTGCTGCTTTAAGTTATCTGTCGGTGCTTCACAAATTGATATTCTCATTCAGTCACACGGTGTGAGTGAATTTTATCATCATTACCATATACTTTTCCGTTCGTTTTTGAGTCACCCGCCTTTACTACATACACCGGATGCGCTGTTTTGCGATTGAAAAAAACGTGTCAATGGACATGCTAGAGTCAGTCCTTTTGTGCAAAAAATGCAGGCGGGCTCATGGTGCCTCCGGTAGCTCTTGATCTGGTACTGATGAGGTGCGAAATGGAGGGGACTCCAGAAGTACGTATGAACGTGGAGTCCAACCCTATTCGAGGATATACACCGCGGAGTTCAGCGCTGACCTCTGTTCAAAGGATCAAGAGAACTACATCTTGGTCGAGTAATTGTGCATTTCGTAACATACACGTGTGTGCGGTCAATCGGTAGTCCCCTGAATGTTTTGGATTTTTACATCCAGTCGATTTAGCTTCTGTATCAAAAAAGGACTGGAAAATGTTATAGGCTGAATATTATTGTTAATATATGGGTTACATTGACCATTTCTGATTAATAAGTCGTCAACAATAAACTACACCCAACTTCGGGTGTTGTGACACCCGAGAATGTAACCCAGATGAAATTTGTTAGACGTGCAACGCCGTGGGCCATATTTGGCGTTGGGTATGGCTGGCTGATGATGGCTAATAAGCCAGAAATATTCATTCCCTTCTGTCTGGCCTTCCATTGATGAATGCTCACCGATCGATAACCCTTTGGAGTTGAGTATGACTGGCTGATGACGGTTAATGAGTCAGAAAGATTCATTCCCTTCTGTCTGGCCTTCCATTTATGAGTGCTCACCGATCGATAACCCCTTGGAGTTGAGTATGACTGGCTGATGACGGTTATTGAGTCAGAAATGGCTACTGTCTCTCTGTCGGTCTTTTTCAGCAATGCCATCTCAGCCTATAATATGCCTGCGGTTGGCAGGAATCGAGATCCAAGGAGTGTGCTGCATAAGACAATCCCTTGGCATTTCTCTACGACGGAGAAACGTGTTCAGCCGATGGTTCAAGTCGGCACGCGCACCTGAGTTACAACTGCCTGAAAATAGTCTGAAATGGATCCGACAAAACAAAGAGAGACTGAAATGGCAATTTCTGGCTTATTAACCGTCATCAGCCAGTTATGCACAATTTCAAGGGCTGGAACCCCCGAGATTTGAGCCCGGGACCTTTGGTCATTGAGTTCAATACTCTACCACTAGTCCACGGGCTCCTTGCTTTGTCGGTTGAGGTCGGGAATAGGATGAATGTGGATGTTTGGCAAATCTAGTAGAGGAATAATTAAGTTCCGATTTGCCCAGGAGCTCAAAACGTTAACTCGCCAAACTGTCACATAGTGACTAGTGAAAATAGCCTGTCAGAAAATAATTTTGGCTGTTAGTGTTACCTTTTTCAGTAGACCGTCCGTACCCCTCTATCCCAGATTGGTCTCATAAATAAAATTAACCATGAAAGCATTCAAGTACGTAATCACAACAAAACTCCTTTCGATAGAAGCGTCAGAAAAGTACGGGCTACAATACTGTCGGCCTATATAGCGTTCACATTCTGAATGAACTCACTCTGGATAACCAGTATATGGGATCGAGCGACTGCCCCCTTGGACGCAATGTATTCCCAGATGCCTAAATTTGCTTATATGATCATATAAATGCAATACCAATGTTCTTGAAGGCTTCTGTTCTACTCAAAATCAACATTAAAATCGTGCCCGATGGCCCGGTTTATTTGGAGACCGAAACACTTAAAGCGAATTTCTAGTTTCGAAAAGATCTCTTTACTCATATGCTGGTTGAAAAATAGATTTTTGGTTTGTCTAAGCTACAAAGAATGTCTAACACCCAAACAGCTTATTTTTATATGAGTGACTATGAGTTCGAATAATGAAGAAACTCACAAAACCATCAACAACTCTGGTCTCTCAGACCAGGGTTTTATTTTCTGACATGTCAGACAACGTCCTCGTTGGAGATGCAAGGCAGATTCTTTGGCATAGGAAATTATTTAGGATCAGATACTTGACATTATGCAGCAGAATTTAATAGCACCATAAATTTCGCGAGCGCTCATCAGCCGCTTCCGCTCGCTGCATAAACAGAATAACGAATGATAAATTACAGAATTTAATTCATACAGAAAAATCGATCCAAAACATCAAGGTCACTTGAGTTAGCCAAGAGGCAATCAATAAAGTAGGAATTCAAACATTGTGGGCAGCAAAAAACGCAGTAAACTGTCTAAGGCAAAAACATCTAAGGCAAAAAGGTGGGAAGGGGGTGGGTAAACAAGGAGCCGGTGCTACCACGGCAGGGTTAGGTTCACTACATGCTCCAGTTGTTTACATAGGTCAGGTTTAAACCGCCTTATGTATGCTGCCTCCAGGTAGCGTAAGATACTAGTTGTTCGTGCCGTTGTGTTCGTCCTATGTACTTGCATCCGCAATACTATTGAAAGGACCTATTATGCTGCTGAGCTTGTATTTTGCAACTCGGTGAAGACCCTTCCTATTCCAACTGCGAAGGATGCCTTGCCGTTGTACGCCACTTCTAATGTTGTTTACCAATTTACCTTCACTTGCGGATGCAAGTACATAGGATGAACGCAACGGCAATTGACAACCAGAGCTAAGGAGCACTTGCCGAGTTGGCTTTTAAAACAGGAGAATATAACTCCTCGTTCTTCCATTACGGAACACCTATTGGATACAGGTCATTCTGTTGACCCTAAAACATCCTTCCGAGTACTTGTTCGGGCACGAACAACTCGTATCTTACGCTACCTGGAGGCAGCATACATAAGGCGGTTTAAACCTGACCTATGTAAACAACTGGAGCATGTAGTGAACCTAACCCTGCCGTGGTAGCACCGGCTCCTTGTTTACCCACCCCCTTCCCACCTTTTTGCCTTAGATGTTTTTGCCTTAGACAGTTTACTGCGTTTTTTGCTGCCCACAATGTTTGAATTCCTACTTTATTGATTGCCTCTTGGCTAACTCAAGTGACCTTGATGTTTTGGATCGATTTTTCTGTATGAATTAAATTCTGTAATTTATCATTCGTTATTCTGTTTATGCAGCGAGCGGAAGCGGCTGATGAGCGCTCGCGGAATTTATGGTGCCATTAAATTCTGCTACATACACTGTTTTCAAATTTGTACCTGGGAAACGATGTTTCAAATTACTTGGCATTAAGCGGTTGAAGAAACCATCGTCTTAACGTTGGCATGCCATGCTGGGGAGGGGAAGTATCTGAACACGTTGCACACAGCAATTAAGATTGGGTCCACTTGCGTAACCGTTCTTGTCCTACTCGTTTTCTATCCATTACATACTGAAACCCAAAGTGGCTGAGCATTAATAGATCATAACGAATGTGATATAATATTTCAGAATTTCACCCTTATAGCGACCCGGTACTGGTCAACTGCGTTCGCTTCAAGTATGATCTGTAAAGCAGCTAAACGCATGGCCGATAAAGACGAACTCGTTAGCCTGTATTTTGGTGTTTGCTCCTAGATCAAGCAATTCCGATGGATGCACAGTCTACGATATATGCCGAGGACAGAGTCTACCAAGTAAGTAATGCCCACAGCTCAGAGTTCGCTGAGGGAATGCCAACCGTCTCCTATCTCCTTAATCAGACAATGCAACTGCACGGAATTCCCTTGGTTAGGCCAAATCAGGTATGTCAACAACTGTTTTACTTTTTAATCTCCTGAGAAATTAATTTCTGTTCGCAATATATATAACAGTATTTAAGGTCTATAGGCGTAGACCGAAATTGTAAGTGTATATTCGTGGTGAAACCCGTCAACCCCTGTGAAATATGCACATGCTGCCATCAGACAGTCGTTAGTAGTATAAATTGACGTTGTAACTTACCATACTAACAGCCTAGGTACTTGCTAAAAGGCCCAGACACGTGTTTCGCCGGTATTCTGCCGCTGCTTGACAGAGCTGTGAGGGGTTCGGCTCATCAGTGGATCACCCCAGCTTTCCCTATCTGCTTTCTGGTTGATATACCGGTTTTGAAAGTTCAGCTTTTTAACCTCCGGAGAAATTAATTTCTGATCGCGGTATGCATCAGTATATTGAAGGTCTATAGGCCTAGACCGAAATTGTAAGTGTATATTTGTGTTGAAACCGGTCAACCCCTGTGAAATATACACATGCTGCCGACAGACAGACTTTAGTGGCATAAATTGATGTTGTAACCGATATATCAACCAGAAAGCAGATAGGGAAAGCTGGGTGACCCATTGATGAGCCGGAGCCCTCGCAGCTGTGTCAAGCAGCGGCAGAATACCTGAGAAACACGTGTCTGGGCCTTTTAACTAGTACCTAGGCTGTTAGTATGGTAAGCTATAACATCAAGTTAAACTTTTTTACCGTCTGCCACCAATTATTTGACCAAAATTGCGTTTCTAGCAACAGACAAAATTTACTTTAGAACACGGGCTATAGGTTTATGTCTGGCCAGCAGACAAAATATCTAGTCGCTTCTCTACTACTGATTGTGTTGTTTGGGCAGCCAAGAAACCAATTTACTATCCGCACTCGTTGACAAACGTTCATCCACCGCTAAAGGAACTCACGTGTCCTGTTCTTCCTTGGGTCTCATTTCTCGGGCTCTGACAGAATTTGCAGCGGCTAGTAGTCTTAGACAGATAGTATTGCCGACATATACAAGCAGGAGACTGGAATGGCGTATTTTAGTTTAGTTTGGTTAAACAAATATACTCGATTCAATACTGTATACTTAACTAACTCAAATAAAAAACAAATATAAACATATACTATGGATTCATACGTGTAGTAAAGCTGGGCATGCAAATCGACCCAAGCGTGATTCAATTCACTGCGCACGGTGAGCCTCGTAGCTCAAATGGTAGATAGTTGGCTGCGCAAAAAGCCTTCCCTGCCGTGTGGGTTCAACTCCCACCGATGCCATAAGTGTTTTTCACAATTGGGTCAATCGGATTATTGAAATTTGCCAAACCCCTAGCATATAATTGCATACATCGCGCGGCTGTCTTTTCCAGGAAAATCTCATGGGAATGCCGCCCGCATCCCCGACCAAACTTCCCAACCAATCAAGCGGCAGCAATAGCAGTTGTCTCTGGCCCGACTCCGAGTCCCCAAACTCTCCACCAGCTCAACACAGCCATCACCTCTCGACTGGTGTCTACTTCACCGGTCCTGCTCGAGTGCCTACTACCACCGTCTGTTACAACACCAGCTACCCCCACTTTCACAGCCTCGGTATTTACGGCACTCCGACCGGCGCCGGTGGTGATGAGTGCTTGTCACCGACACTGCGTGAGCTCACCAGCACGCAGTCAGACTCTCCTCCTCAGACGGTGGAAGTTCTGGAGCCGCCAGAAGCCGTCCATGAGGCCACCCAGGGACCTGACCTTGCGCATTCCGGTACCTGGACAGCCCTGGCTCCGGGTACTGTCTGGCCGTATCACTTCGCTGAAGACTATAGCGCTGGTGTCGACGCCTTCCGTCTGGGGTGCAGTGAGGTTGAGGGTGAGAGTGGCTATCAGACGACCCTGCTGGAGGCTCCGCGCCCCAACTACAGCCTGCTCCTGTACCAACAGCAGCATCGGGAAGCTGAGCAGTACAACGCTGCACACCCGCAAGAAATTCCAGGGGAGGATTCCATCCAGAGGGGGATGAGCTATACCTACGCCCCAGGCGTCTCTGGTTTGCTGCACCCCTACGCCCTACCCTCCTCCGAACTCACACCGAGCACAATGATGGCGGACGAGAAGGTGGTGGTAGACACGAACGGTAGACATCAGACATCAGAGCACCTCACGACGGGGTCACCTCCGGAGCAGCTGGGCACAACCGCCACTGCAGCCGCGGGAGACGGTCTTTTGTACGACCAGGCGGCCCTTTTGGCAAGCTATTACGAGCACCCGCATGGTCACAACTACCAGCAGCAGCATAGCTACACACCTTCCTCTTTACTCCTCTATGAGACACAACATCAGCGCAGGGGGCGCACTGAGCACCATCACCAGGAGCAACAGGGAGACCTAAGAATGGGCCACAGTGGACCTCCGAACCCCAGGTCCGTCGCCACGGTGTCCTCTGGCTCTGCGTCTGTGACAGTCAAGCCAGAATCAGGAGTGGAATTCGGCTTTTATTCGCCCAATCCGAGTGGTGAGTAAACACTGAACTTGTTGCCCTTACCGAAAATTCACTCCTGTTAGCTAGTTTTTTACTGAAGTAGATTAATTGGGATTGATTCAGCGTCTGGTGCAATTATCTCGAAATAAAATGGGGGAGGATTGACTGCGAGGTTCATTAAAATATGGTTCCTTTTCCTGCTTGCCTGGTACTCCTCAAGCGGGGCCCCTTCGTCTCAAAATTCACCGTATTATAACTAAGATTGCAGCGTGGTATTTCACCAATCGACAATGCAGAGAATAAACTTTTGCTTTCTCGGTCGGCTCTGACTTGGGCCGAATTTCTCTGACCCTGACAGCAGCCGTAGTTATCAGTAGTATTGCCGGCAAAGATAAGCGGGCGACTGGAATGACCATTCTGGCTTATAAGTCGTCCTCACCCAAGTGGTACTTACTTGTACTTGTTACGGCTGTGATCATGCCTGATCTAGCCGGCCTCAATGATGTCACGGACGGTATCTCTCCATGCGTGGTGATTGGCGGCAGCGGATCTCGAAAGCTACACCCAGTCCATTCTCCAGCGACGGAGGCCGAAGATAGAAGGTCTAAGAACTGCTTCCATGTCTTGACAGACGGTGTCTAGCCAGGTCTTCAGGTGCCCTCCTCTTCGACGTTTCCAGGTGGGCTGCGGTGCCGGGTCGAGGGCAGCATAGGTAAGCTCGCGGGGCGGACGACGGAGAACGTGTCCAAACCACCTCAGTCACCTTTCTTGAATGGCCTGAGATATCCTCGTGATACGATCGCAGCGGATGCGGACTGTCTCACTTGAGATGACGTCGCTTTAATTAACTCGCATGATCGTCCTCAGGCACAGGTGGTCAAAAACCTCCAGTCTTCGCTCATCTTCAGCGCGCACAGCCCAGCATTCAAATCCATAGAGGAGGACTGACCGGATGGATGCACGGTATACACGAATCTTGGTGCACCACCAGAGCTTTGAATTCGCGAACTTTTTGATCAGAGTCTAACCATTGAGCTACGAGCTCGTTGTCTTGCCGGTTTAGGTCGGGAGATCTTGACAGTCGCTGATGAACGTTCACAAACTGCTGACGGAACTCACTTTTCCCTCTCTCGAGTCATGACGCCAGCTGTAGCGGCTAGTAATGTTAGACAACCTACTGAAAGCCGTCAACGCCATTTTCTCTGTTCTACGTCTTATAATCCATCAACCAACAGGCTTTTCCGCCGGATACGTGCGTCCCCTTCAGTCTTTTAATAATAAGTTAATTTTAAATCGGTATATTTGTGTGAAAAGTGATCTTTTCTTGTGCGAAACAAAAAGCACGTTCCACAACACCAACCTGATAAAAGTAGAAAAGTCGCCAGGGATAGGCAAGAAAAGGGCTTGTTGCCATGGGCGTTAGCCGAGTTTCCAAACTTGATTGAACTGCAACTGCCGTGCGCATCTCTCTGAGTGCTCTACGGAACTTCCGTGTGTTGCTTGGTTGTCCTATGCCCCCCGCTCTCCGCCGGTAAAGTGGCCTTAGTTGCTAGGACCGGAAGTGAGAACAAGCTGCTGTCAGGTGCGAACAGCAACCGTTAACCGAGCATGTTATAATGAAATCTCATAATTGCCCAAAGATTTGCAACAAAGGAACCTTGGTGCCTGACTTGTAGACGTGCCATACGGCAGATCATGCAGAATTAAAATCTGTATTAGCTCAGTGCCTACTGTCCCCAATTCCACTCCCGAAACAGTTGTTTCGCCCCAAATATAAAGTCCACTCACTGCTACGGCTGCTGTCAGGACCCGAGAAAGGAGACCAAAGGCAGCGCTGGACAAGTGGATTCCGTTAGCGGTCGGTGAACGTTCATTAATTAACTAAGGGTAGGTCGGGCTCAGTTTTAGAGGGGTACTGGTTTTTTTTTATAACCATAAGCGCTCCGCATACTGCGTTTATCGCTAAGCTACCATATGTTCAATCTTAAACCGAAGTTAGCCCACTTAATCGGCAAAGAAAACTCCAGACGAATAGGAGTTATTGCAGATGATGCAACTATACTGCATCCCGAATTGCGAGAAATGGGTTGAATGATGTTTTAAAAAAATACCAGGCGATAATTTTTGAACTCAAATCTACTTTAAAACAGTATATCACTTGCTGGTGAAGGACAACGCAGGGCCCCTGCCGAAGTCTGTTGCTTACCATTTATTGAGTGGATGCTTTTCGCATGCAGTAATATATGCAGATGACGAGTTGTATGCTTCAAATCGCTTCATGTTTATATTAATGACGAAGAGCGTTCTCTTCTTGATATATCTTCTAGACAACTTCTAAACTGAATGATACATTTAATTATAAGGCGCGATATGCTAGTCCACATTAAGAGGTTGTGTTTTGTGGATTCCGACCAGGCTGGTGACGTTTCCATGCAAAAGAAATTGCGAATGCTGAGATCTTGATAGATACGAAGGCAGCATATTTAGGCTTAAAACTAATCTTACCCAAAGGGTAGAAGACCCCTGTTCTGGCCGGAGGAATCTGTGACGTTCCGATCGACGAGGTATATGTAGGATAAGTGGACAAATCTGGCAGAAGGAGTTCCTTTTGCGATCGATGGATGTCCACCAACGAGTATAAATATCTCGCAATCTAAACCGGCAAACCAATGAGCCTGTCTTTAGAGCGTAAGAATTATGATAAAAAGGTCGCAGGTTCGATCCTCGGGTGTGGCTCCATTTGGAGTTGGGTATGGGTGGCTGATGACGGCTAATGGGCCAGAAACGGCTATGCCGGTCTCCCTTGTCTTTGTTGGCAATGCTACCGGTCTAGCCTGCTGATGAGGCTCGGCAATGAACCCCAAGGTAGAGCTGGACGGGCTCCGGATCCTCTACTAGTTCAGTTCTGCTCTGCGATCTGATCTAGGATCAATATACAAATGAACTCGATCATTAGCGATACACTGGGCTTTCAGCACTGACGGGATTGATTCAGTCGCGATTAAACTACAAGGAGTGAATAACGGCCTGACTATCATGATTAATTGAATGAGCCCTCAAACACTGGTGTAACTCGCAACTATTAACGAGGCTCAGCTTCAAAACCTGATCGAAAGGGCCTTACTATGCTCATCAGAACGTTCGGGTTCGAACACAGCCCTGTCGACTGGTGTCAAAATAAAAGCAAACATCATTTTCGCGTCTTTTACTGAGTTATACTACGTTGTCGCATCCTGCGTTTGCGGATATAAGTAAGTACACGGAAATATAGTTGCCTCCTCAGTATACTGGTTCCATGTAAAGGAGTACAGATAGAGAAATTTCACAAATATTCAACTTCAGCTTGTTCATTTTTAAATAGGTAGGTAGTACGCAGCCCATCCGGGGACTCAAAAACACATGTGTAGCCAAGCGTTGTAAATGAAATTAGATTAGGGAAACTTAGTAGGCATCCAGATTTCCACCCAAGAGAAGGACGGTCAATAAATACTCCCTGCATGATTTGATTAGAACCTCTTGCTAGCTGGGGTCTTGGGGGCACGCGACCTTTTAAGCTTGAAGGAGTTCCGGGTGAACGCACTGTGTAGTGTTTGGACTGACGCGTCTCTTCCCCTCCAAATACCTGGAGTGTTTCGAGAGTTGCCGGTGTCCCACGGCATCCCTGTGCCCGAAAGGAAACAGAGAGAGAACTAAATGATCAGGACGGAGCTGACCACTGGTTCATTCTCCATTACAAAATGTCCTCTACGAATGGAAACAGGGCAGCCTGACTAGTTCTCATAAGGATGAGCATTTTGCTAAAGTAAGTACTCCGTCGACGGAAGTTTTGCGGTAGGGATTACTTATATGGCCGCCTAAATAGGACACGGGAATAAGAACACCTTGCCCAAGCAATAAGTGTCGCTGCGCATAATTCCAGGAAGGGTGCACACGTCCGTGTCCTAAACGCCAACCTGAACCCTAATCCTGAACCTTACCCTGTTTGGCATGGAGTTTCGCACAAAGGTATCTGTATTGTGCGTGGGTGCTCTTTTCATGTCCTGTTTAGGGAACCATATGAGTCATTCTTATTCCTTTCCCGGGGACTACTATTATAGTTCTGTAGACGACAGAGCTCGGAATCCGTTAATCTGTTGGGACATACAAATGCTCTTTGGACGGAAAGCATTTCTACGGACTGTCAGTTCTCCGTGTGGAACTTTACAGATCACTCTAGAGGCCTAACAAATAACTTCTTTAGTACTATGTAGTTATGTATACGGTGCTCAATCTAGGCGTTCTTCCTATGATTATTTGGCAAAGTGCTGACTACCTATAAAGCTTTAACACAAATGCATGCATGTATATTCATATGGGTGGGTATTAATTCTACTAAGTAAGAATGTAGCGAAGCATGTTTCAGAGCAGTAGCAGTAAGAAGGATAAAAAGGACTGAATTCGTGAGGTCACCGTAGCCCCTGGGAGCAGTATTGTCGGCAAAGACAGGAGACACTCGAATGGGCATTTCTGGTTTAGTAGGCGTCGTCAGCCAGTCATACGCAATCACAAGGCTCGAACTGGTGACTGTTTCGGTCAGCATCTAACCATTGAGCCTCGAGATAGTTGTGTTATCGGTTTAGTTCGGAAGATATTGACACTCCTTGATGAACGATTACTTAGGTTTTTATGCCACTGGTTACAATTTCATGCTGATGTGACCTTAGGATGGAGATGTTTCCTATGAGTGAATTACGATATCAACTAGGGTCTCTCAGCAGATTACCCAGCGAACAGCGATATTTTAAACTGCGATCGACCAGTACTGCAATAAGGAAAGCACCGAAACCCAGACAATTATTTTCGAAATGTTGACAGCAAATCTTGGGAGGTAGGGGTGGGTCAAGGTGTTGCCTTCAGCCAAAGTTATGGTCCAAATCTCCAACCTGCAAGTGTTCAGTTTTGGTCAAACAGTGCTAACAAAAGTTCAAAACTCTGGATTACATTAGCAATTTTTTTACAGTTTTTGCTATTTCTATTGGTTAAACAGACAAACAGTCGCGCAAACAGAGGCGAGAACGGACAACCTTCACGAGACATCAACTGATGACCCTGGAGGAGTTGTACTCGAAAACACACTATCCTGATGTGTATGTGCGCGAGGAGGTTGCAATTAAGCTGCGTCTACCCGAGTCCCGGGTTCAAGTTTGGTTCAAGAACAGACGAGCCAAGGGCAGAAACCAACAGCGGTCAAGGGAGGCTCTGCTCCTGGCCTCCTCCGGTCAAACCGATCGGGCGGCTACCGTCTGCAAACTATCGTCGCCTCCGAGATGATGCACAAATAATCCTCCCCCTTATCTTGGTGAGTCGTTATTGGGGCTAGTTGCAATGCCAATCAACTACGTTCTTCTTATTTTGACTATGTCATTTGCTTGTTTGTCAGGTTAGAGCCTATTCACTACGTCAGCGCTAATTTGCTATTAGAAACCGGCCGGATCACCGGGTGCAACTCTTACCACCAGAGACCAAGATATACTGACTACTGAACAGTTAGCAGTAGGCAAATTTTAATACATATCGGCAGCTGCTCCAAAACGGTTGAAGGGGTTGGTGGGACGCTTTATGGACTATAAAGATGATGAGGAAGAAGAATAAATAAATAAATAAATTGTATGCATTTCCAACAGTTGCGCTTTTTAATTGAAAGCGAAACAGCGTTAACAGTTCTGCCCTAGCTCCCCACATCCTCTTATTAGGAAAATGTTCAAATGTGACTTTAAGGCCCCGCTCCCGTGGCGCGATTTGGGCACGATTAAGCGCGAGGAAACTTTCCTACCAAAAGCTGTCAGGATCACTGCTTTTCAAAGGAAATAACTGATTTTGGAGGTTCTGGGGCTCCCGACGTACCTGAAAACTTGACAATTTTCGAATAATTGCGGCCGCTGGACTTAAAGACGTGGTACACGTAGCTAATTCCATTCCTTCGGTTTTCTTAGGGGCTTAAAATTCTTCATTTTATACAATAAAAAGGAGCCAAAAGAGGTCACTTCTTAGGCGCTGCGTACATTCGGCAGCTGCGTTGTAATTCTAACACCTTTGTCTGAGTTCGTTGGCACTAAGCCACGTGCTTGACTGAGGTGAATTCTATTTGGGCCATTTGATTGGCCTAAAACTGGCCGATCAATATTACTGACTGAATGTTCTTACAGATTACGCTGAATTACTCTG
The DNA here is from genome assembly GCA_036362985.1 of Ligula intestinalis. NCBI lineage: Eukaryota > Metazoa > Platyhelminthes > Cestoda > Diphyllobothriidea > Diphyllobothriidae > Ligula > Ligula intestinalis. Next base: position 6,003,751 of record JAYGXS010000007.1, on the reverse strand, counting down.
CACGCGCAGGCGACACAAAGAAGATTTGCTCATAAGCTTACCTTACTAATTTCAACGTTTCGAGCCCGGCTGATGAATGTTGAGATTCCTGGATAACACACTAGCCGACTCCTTTGTATTAATCGCTTTGTGTCTAAAAACAGTCGTTTTAAAACCATGCGTTCTTTAATTTTAGGATGGGAAAGCGTGCAGTGCCTTTCGTGACGTTTCCAGTCTTTCGTCTTTCAAGCCGGTTTTTGCTTTCCCCCATCTCTGTCATCCATTACCTGACATTCACACCAAAGCATCAAATGAGCAAACACATATTCCACCACAGGAGCTCTTTTTCCAACTGATTTGCTCTAAGCTCGAGCCTATTCTCTTTTTCAATAACAAATTTTTCTTTGTAATCATGACGTGTATGTCTTTTTTTATTCTTGATAATTTGGTGTTCGGGTATTACAAAGGGTGAAAGGCAATTTTGCTATACTTGCACTTGTTTCGGTTGCGATCATGTCTGATCTAGCCGGCCTCAATTATATCCCGTACGGTGCTTCTTCACGCGCGACTATCCGTGGCCGCAGACCTGGACATGTCGACCAATTCTCTTCGCCAACGCCGAAGACCGAATACCGAAGGTCCAAGAACTACTTCCATGTCCTGACGGACTGAGTCGAGCCAGGTTTTGAGCTTACCCCCTCTTCGACGTTTCCAATTAGGCAATGGTATCAATTCGAGGGTAGTACTACTGAGCTACTGAGGTTGACGACGAAGAACGTGGCCAAACCACATCAGCCGTCTTTCCTGAATGGCCTGGGATATCCTTGTGATTTTGTCACAGCGAGTGCGGACTGTCTCATTTGAGACGAAGTCGGTGTACTTCACTCGGAGGATGTTCCTCAGACAGTAGTGGTCAAAGACTTCTAGTTTCTGTTCATCTTCCACGCACATAGCCCAACATTCGCATCCGTATAGGAGAACGGACAGCACAGAGGCACGGTACACGCGGATCTTTGCTGAGATAGAAGTATCACGTCGGGTCCATAAGCACTTCCGAAGGCTGGAAAAAACTCGTCGTGCTGCGTCAATTCAGGAGACAGTGTCATCCTTTCTCTGTACATTGAGTAGCAACCTCGCTCCGAGGTATTTGAAACTGTCGAATTCTTCAAGTTGACAGCCACCAATCTTGAGAGGTGCCTTCTCTTCGGCAGAGATGCAACATGAAAACACTCTGGTCTTCCCAGTGTTTATGGACAAACCGACCGATTTCGCAATCTCGTTCACCGATGACGCCATAGACTGTAGATCACCAAAGCTTGAAGCTATGGGATAAAAGTGATGCCAATAGGCAGGTTTGATATGATAAAAGGGAAGCCGAACAGGTTCAACCAAAAGAGATACATTTTTGAAAAGCGTAATTCAGCAATTCATCATCGGGCCGATAGAATTTCAGGGATAGTGATAATCGTACAGTTGGACAGGGTAAGTAGGTGTCTTGTGATTTCAACTCATCCTTTTCACGCAACCCGCAATGCGAGTTTGGTGAGTGGAAGTCAATGCGCTGGGGGATTTGTTGTTGTTGTTGTTGCTGGATAAATTTTAAGGTAAGTGGCTTTAGAACCATGGTATCCAGATCTTCTTCAGATACCGGACTGTGGCATAGGGTCTCGGACGGTTAGGTTGATCGGCACCCTCAGTCTGTAGTCAACACCAAACTCCTGAACTCTGGCTGCCATCTCGGCTGCACATTCCATCAGGTGTTCGTTGGTCTCTTCCTCCCCACAGGCTGTACACGTGGGATCATCAGTCAGTTTGTACCGCCTCCTGATGTTATTCAGCTTTGGACAGTGTCCAGTCCTAAATCTCACTCGAGTCGTTCTATCTAGCCGACCCATTTTCTTTTCTTCATCCCACTTGATGGAGGTCGTATACGTTCTTCGGCTGCGTTCATTTGTCATTTGTGGCCTGGAGGTCACTCGTCTGACTGCTTTTATCGTTGCTACAAAGGATGTCGGTCCGGTTTAGCCCTGGCCGTTAATGCTTCAGCGTTTGGTTGTTAGTTCCCGGGGATACCCAAATGGCTGGGAATCCTCGCGATTTCTACACGCAATCCTGTTGTGGCTTTCTCCAGAACATTCATCACTTGTTGTACCAACGGTTTCTTCAGATCCTCTCTTGTCCTGAGGTTCTGTAGGCCATCTTCAGCGGATTTATTGTCAGCAAGGATTCTAACAGAACTCCAACCATCGGTTAGGTTCTCTAGCCATTCCGCCGCCGTCAATAGAGCTAGCATCTGAGCATCAAAGCATGAGCTGTAGTATGCGCCCCTCCTCCTGGTCGTTGCAACTGTTGATTACTTATTCCATTTTCCCTTTATCACCACCACTCCAGCGCCTCCCTGTCTGCATCCGTCTATCGCCGACCCGTCGGTATAAATGGTCATGGACGTTTGCGGTAGGCAGTTGAGCGTATCCTCCATTCGTTGCCGGTTTTCTACTATCTCTGATTTGCTGCACAGATCTTCAAAATTCCTTAAAATAGTAATCTTGGGACGTCGCCGTGGGGCTAAAGTGTTAACAGCGGAAAGTTCTCTAGACATCTCAGAATCCTCTCCCAGCGTCTGTTGCAGGCATTTGGGTGCATTCTCCCTCCAGGTTGAGGTCCGCTAAGGTCTGTTATTTCTCAGCCATCTGTCTGCGGATGCTTGGTGGGGGAAGTATCATGCTGTGTTCATAGGCCCTGATGGCATCAAACCTGCCCCTCTCTTCTATCCTCTGGATATTCGTCTGTAGAAGCACCATCTCCGTCGGACATGAGATTGGGAGGCTCGTGGTAATTTGAGCTGCCTTCAGGTTCAGGCGTTCCAACCTGTCGATTCGTGAGTGGCAGAGCCACGGCATCCATGCTGCTGCTCCGCTCTCAATCACCGGTCGCACACAGGCAGTGTAGACTTTTTTAATGTACTCCGGACGCCATCCCCAGGTTGTTCCACCTAAGGCCCTCATCATATTAAGTCGCTGAGGGAGTGGCCGAGGGATTGATTAGGATAAGCGGTGAGCATTAATCATGGGTCGGGTATGTGAAGTGGAAATTACTGTCATTTGCGCGGGGGGATAGGGGAAATATGCGATCGCCACCTGGCGTCGGCCACGGAATGGATGGCGCCTGTATTAGTGTCTTCTGATGACACAGCACTGGATTAGCTAGCCGTAAAGCCACTGTCTCGGTTTTTGCTAGCACCCGTTGGCATAGGCTCTTGTAGAAGTTGACTGGTGTCCAGTAGCCAACCTGAAAGGCTTCGTTAGGATCAACTCGATGATTGGTATCGACAAGGAAGAACTCGAGATCGATCTAGTTTCACATTTACTTATCCAGGCCGGTGTGTGTTTCCGCGCCCTCTTTTCCAGGCGCCTCGTTGTCCGGCTGCTAGTATCACCTGAAATACTCAACCGTGTGTTTTCTTTTTTTACCTCTGGCCAGCCGATGAAACAGTTGTAGGTTGACTTTATACTTGAATTAGCCGTTTGTAAGACAGTAAGATTCTAATGATAAAATTCTGCCATGTAGTGTTTACAATGAGGTTTTTGCCCCATAATCAAGTAACGTATTCAGCTTCTGGCAATCAACGGCTGCCGATCGTGGGATTCATCCAGGACTTAATCTGCAATCGCTAAAGGCATCTTGCCAACTACAACGAAATGCTGATCACAATATTTCCGATGAAAATTGATTGATTTAGAATACCTTCGATTGCCTTGTGCCAAATAAGGAATCGCCACGAGGACATTGCTTAATTAATAAACGCGTAATAAATGACTGAAAACCCCTATTGCAGCTGGTGACATTTAACGTATAGGGGTCTAAGTAGTGGGTTGTACTTGGATCACTACAATCATCAGGTCGAATCCCAGGTTGGAAGTTAGAAGGCAAAAGTCACCAGAAGGAGTGGTTTATTGTATACAGAACTCCTAGTTGCAGTCTCCGGTGGCAGTGGCCACTGGCGAAGCCAGGGCTGGTCCTGACTGCGTCCAGCCAGGCCTGAGAGTGTGGACTGTCTGATGTGTGGGCTGATGACGGCTGCTTTTACATGATTGTGAAGCGAGTTCAAGTGGTTTTGCCATTGGTGTGTTGCAAGTTGTCCGAGCGGATGTTGCCTGCAAAGGCCCCCGCTGCGTTGGCCAAAGGGGTGTCTTAGTCAAGCGGCCCTTAGGCAGGCTAGTGTGAGACATGCACAGATTGCACGGTATTTATAGTTCATAGCGGTCATCCGCGTGCAAGAGAATCAGTCACGTGGGAAGGGCCGGGCTCAGCAACAACTCGGACGACAGGGAGCACAATTGTCACGCAATTATCAGGCCCACATCCGACGCTGACATGGCAATTAGTGAGTCAACCGGGAAGTATCAAGCCAGTACCGCACCAATTAAGACCTCAAGCGGTGACTACAAGAACTAACAATTATAGTTCGCATGCGGGTGACCGCTACGAACTATAAATACCGTGCAATCCGTGCATGTTTCTCCCCTATCTGCGCATGGCTCAGACTATCCTACCATTACCTAGGATTAAGGATTCTCGTCAGAATCCGAAACGTCGGTGATCACATTTTGTTCTTTAGATTCAAGAGGATTGGGTGCATGATCGAGCTGACAAAAGTAGAGGCACGCTTGAACCGCGCACCGTGGACCAGAAATTAATACAAACAATAGGAGAACAGCTAAGACCACGGCAAAAAATCGAACCCATTGCAACCTGACTCTCCTTCCTGAGTATACCTACTTGTCTTGTCGGTTGCCGGCCCCTTTCCAAACCACGGCTTTAGCGCATTTACATAGTGCAATTTGCGTCAGGATGTTTCTAATGAGCCTTTTATAATGCACCGAATGTCGTGCAGACGCAGTCCCTAGACTCGACTGCCGAACTGCGCAAATTGCGTAACTGTGAAAAGCGATGTTAATTTTGGAGACCAAAGAAAAAAATCATGAAAGACAGGCTTTTCGCAATTTTAAGAGCAATTTTCTAAGCAATCGCAAATCAACGAAACTGAAAAGTAAACCACAAATAATAAACGTGGAGATTTGCCGCGGCAGATGTCGGTATCTCTTGGTGTTGACTCACCCAGTTGTCCAACTTTGATTTTTTATGAACTTGACGCTCAGTGAACCAAATGTGACGTGCTCCAAAGCCAGTGAACAAGTGAGTTCCGTTAGCAGTCGGTCAACGTTTATCAACAAGTGTCAATATCTCCCGACCTAAACTGGCAAGACAACAGGCTAGAGAGATTAGAGGCTCATAGATTAGAGCATTAGACTTCTGTTCAGAAGGATCACGAGTCCGAGCCTCGGATGGTGCACCACTTGGGGCTAGATATGACTGGTTGAAGACGTCTTATAAGGCAGAAATGGTAATTCCAGTCTTCCGATGTTTTTCGGTCGTATATAGTTCTGCAAGTCCTGCAAACAACTTTCATGACAACTTTCATGGCATATAGTTGGACAGGAATTTGTACTTAATAATTGTATAACTCAAGCAACCATTGACAACTTGGTTCCTCTTTCCCGTCCCGACTTACGGCTGTTTTGAACGCTAAAGGACAATCCACGAAATATTAGTACGTTACAAAATTAATAAATTTTCCTTATTTTTTACTTTGAACTCTTTTTCTTACACTGGTGTCACTTGCACAAGGACTTAAATAATTGACCTCTCGTTCATTCCTTTTTTTCCGATTTCACAGTTTTCGATAAAACTAATTAGTTCTCCTTTAATTAATGATACCTTATAAATTCAAGTATGCTTTCCTTTTGAGATGTACAGTGGTCGCCATAGACCACGTAATTTTCCTAAATTTGTATAAGTTTGATCATTACTCCAATACCAGTGTGAATGTATTTAGGAAAACAAAGAAATAATAATGAACGGCATAAGACCTATTAAGTATCTAAAAGAACTATAGGAATTACCAAGTGTTCGTAAAGGAATATAAAATTTTCTCGATAATGCCGTGGTTCTAGAGACTTAAAAAAGAGCTCTAAATTAGAACAGTGAATTAAGATATTGTGTTTAGTTGAAAACTTGAAGCAACCAGTTTCTAGATAATAAAAGAATTTTTCTTCAGTCAAAATATTCTGTAAACTCTGTTCTTACCGGTTAGGTATTTATTGAATGTCATCGAAAAAAATGTGTCATCAAATTGCTTGTTTTTACTATCTTCACTGATCAATTCATAATTTGCGCATCTGTTCGACGTTTACACCAAAACCTTTTAAATAAGGTATATATAAAGAGTATTTACCGAAAGAAAGCGTTTTTGGATATTAGTTCTTAGAAGGATGACCATGTTGCGCCTTTGTAGAAATGCCTCGAAACAGCAAACCACACTGTCAAGAGTAAATAATGTCAGCAGTGGTACTCTGCAACTACTAATCCCAAGATTAATAAAAAAACGTTCCATTAAAGGTTACCTCTTAGAAATTGCTTTGATTAGATATTCGGCTGACGAACTTCTGTGTATATAAAATTTCTCCAACGTAATGTCACAATGAAATTTGAGAATATTGAGAATTTCTTTAAGTTTTCGTGAAGATAAACGATTCAATTTGACTGGAAATAAAATAACTTTCTTTTTTCTTTAAAATGGTTCACCTTCCGCATGAGTATATTAATTCTACTTTCAGCTATATACTGGCGAATTAAAAAAGCTGGCCATATACACTGCCATTTTTTGAAATATTTATCATTTTTTCGTCTGTTCCGTTTCTAAATAGAGTAAAAAGGGATTGTAAAGTACACAAAAAACTATCTTTCTCCACGATTTACATTTCATAAGGTATTATTTGTCTCAAATCCGCGAGAACATGTTAGATATTTGGTTTTTATTGAAGGACATTTGGGGTTCATTGCTGCATTCAAACAAACACTCTTCTGTTATTCCATTTTGTGCAATAAAACTTAACAGGATAGCTAAACATAATTTCTTAAAAACAAGTGTTCAGTTTTAATGTACACAAATTGGGTTCCTTTAACCTGGCTTCACTTCAATCTGAACAATTTTGTTTAAAATTTTCCAGTTCTAGAAGGGATATTTTCTATACCTATTTTACTTATTTTGGAGTTCATTCTTAGTATTATCAACTTTAACGTGCGGTTTGGTTCGCTCTTTCGTAATAGCATAGGGAATTCCTTCTATATGAGCCTACTCCCAATTTCCCCAAAACTAATGGTTATTCCTCTTAGTAAACCTAACTAAAATGATGATTTAACTAAGTAAAAGGTTTTCGCATGATTCAATAAACTGAATGAATCACAATAGGGTTTTCGTATATATGCCAAAGTGTCCAGGCAAATTTCATAATTAGCGTTGCATGGTCTTCGGCAGCTACTGTATTGTTCCTCTGACGTAATATCAATTGTGCGTCCGTGGGGTAAACGCTCTGCAAGCTACAAGGGCTTTCGTACGGCTTTGACGGTGTTGATTGCAGTACTCGCAGGACTGTACTTCTGCCTAGACTTCTACCCCTAAAGGTTTCTCTCAGGGCCCGAGAAATGGAACCCAAGGCAGAGTGGGCCAATTGACTTCCGGGCAGACTAGGCCAGAAATTGTTCTTCAGTTCCCATCCTCTTTCTACAATGCAAGCAACTGTCGGTGTTTACCAACTATGGCGTGATTCACCCTCGTCACGAGTTGATAAACGTCTCCACTCGCATGTCACAAGGCGTGCTGACCTTGAACTTGGGGTCGTTCCATTCACGTGACTGCCGATCGATACAAATCGGGGAGTTGGCTTTGGACCCACGTGCGTACCTAACAGATAAGCCGGTCATTTTTCTTCTGAATGTGGTTTACTGATGGGACCGAGTAAAAGGCCTAAACTCCTCGCTTTTGGACTTTTTCTGGCTTGCTGGTCTTTCAGTCATAATGAGGCCCTCAAAGTGGATCGCAATATTTCTATCAGTACCCGTGAGTCCACGTAAATTTATGATAATTTACTCGAGCAAAAATGTAATACGAAACAAATATAGAGGGGGAAATAGGCTGTTATTTTAAAAAATACATGCGAAGAAGGAGATCTTCATGGTCCAATGGTTTCGGACAAAATTCATACTTTGGAAAGCGTAGTCAAAGGGAGAACATGCGAACTAACGTAATAAACTGTGACAAAGAAGCAACTTGCGTTTCTTCTTTGTCAAATCACTGGTTTTCTACATCGAAACATTAACGTTTGCACTGTTAGATGGAGAAGTAAAAAAATGCCACTCACTTTCAGAAGCTCGTAGTGAGTATGTGTTTTCCAGATAGACCGTTTAGAATTAGTGTACCAATTGCTAACAGGGTTTTAAGAAGTCCCAGTTAAATTGGCTGAAGTTGTCGTTCCTCAATACGACATTTTAGTCTGCATGGCTTATTACGAAGAAATCAAAAAAATATGTACCATGGTAACAGCACATTCCTATAGTTTCTTCGAAACTTACTGCCGATGCTTAGGGAAGATGCTGGAAGATTAATATCCAACTGGGAAGAGTTTGCTTAACATTCTGAAGGACCTTATACATTTGGATAAGTGCATCCCGATCCGATTAACTCAGAGGAGCTTCCTGCGTCAATAAATACCCGAGTATTCCTGAAAAAGTCTACGGGTGAGGTAAGCATGGAATTTATAGTTAACGAGTCTGTTCATACATTGGCTAGACCTTGTCTATACAATGTCTGCATGAGTAGTATTGTTTGAAACTAAATACTGCTAGTTCATTAAAATTTGCCGAATGACAAGTTGCGGCATTTAGCAATATAAATGCCTTTTCCTTCAGAAGTAAGCACGAAAAAACTGCATATTTCAGGTAATGCGCTTATCTGTCCCAAAATCTTCCCCCTATGTTAGAATAAGAAAGCACAGAAGGACCTCGAACGTGGCTCTCAAATGTTCAAAAATATTTTTGCATGAGACTAAAAGTAGTTCTGGCTGGCATCCACACCCAGTCCAGGTATCTTTCATCTGATCATTCTTTGCAGTTAGGCATTTAAATTCTCTCTGCTGAGGTGTGCTTACATTCGTTATCTATGTTATTCAAAGACGAATAAAAGAAGCCATCAATAAATTTGTTGGAACTCATAAATTCTGTTGCATCAGCCTGTTTAAACTTCAGAGCCGGACATTTTTTCAAATTTGTATATTATTCTGAGCCTTCCCCCTCTTACGGGAGTTTGTCGTCAGGGATAGTTTAGGGTGCCTCAAAATTATTTGCACCTTTTTAAAAGTCAGATAATTTCTTCAAAAATAAATATTCAGCAATAAGTTTTTAATGTTTTCCTCAACCTCATGGATTGGTGATTTATTGGTTAGCGAACTTTGCACACAACGTTTACTATAGAGTGCAGCAGAAGGACTGACTTAATGGAAGTATAGTTCTTTAGCGAATATTAGCAATCGATAATGCGCTCCCATGCGAAGAACAAGTCATGATAAGTCGAGCAGGATAGCCACGATATAACGAAATCAGCCGCCTACATCGACCAGTGGTGGAACAAATATCAGCTTTTTATTAGCTATCAATTCACACCAATTGAAATTTTGCGCGTTACACGTAATACGCGAACTTAAACAAATAGAGATGAATACCAGGTTAGGAAACGCGTAAAAAATAGAATCAGCATGGAAAGTTGTGTAGGAACATAAGCATGACAGAAATGTGGATAAATAAAAGTAGGGCAAATGGCTACCGTATTTCTATCGCATATTCATTCTTGCTGAAATATTTGGCTCTCCAGTGCAGTACTTTTTGAATCTGGTGGTAGATGTCCCAAACATCTGTGAAACTGTGTGCGCTGCACTTTTGCGCGCATAGGATTTCTTCACCAATTGAATGTGCTAGTAAGGCGTAGTTAATTGAAGATAGCAGGAATAAATCTAATTGACGTGTCTGCACATTTCTTTGAAAAATGATTATGTTGTATAAACCATTATCTGTTCTCTCAATCCTATCCTGCAATCTCTCACTTAGCTTGTAAGCAACCGCTGGTGATTAACTCAAAGATGACGATTTTGTTGCAGTTGAATAAGAAAAAAACTGTTTGCATTTCTTAACAGTCACAGGTCTTGACAACTTAAAGTGCTGGCGTGTCATCCTTGACCGAAACCTTCCACTGTTTTATTCTTACGGACGACCTTGTATTTATCTAAACCAATAATAATTTTTGATGAACGTTCACCTGACTGCTAACAGAACATATCTGTCCCGCTCTGCCTGGGACCTCGACAGAGGCTCTGACAGCCATAACGGCTGGTATTGGGCAGATAGTATTGCCGGCAAAGACAAGGGAGACGGTAATTGGCCATTTCTGGCTTATTAGCCGTCGTCAGTCAGTCATACCCAGACCCGACTGGTGTCCCATCCGAAACTCGAACTCTCTGTCCAAGGCATGGAGGAACAAATGAGTTCCGTTATCGGTCAGGCAAAAGTGCATCAAGGACTGTCAGTATCCCCTGACCAATACCAATTTGTTCCCGCTTTTAATTCATAGGACCGGATCACGTCTTCACTGACGGCGCAGTATTTGTCCACATCCTGTCTGCAGTAAACAAACCCAGCCCACAGGAGTCTGCCCTCGATCAACTCATCGACATTATTCTGACAACCCTCCTTCGCGAAGGGGTTCGGCTTCGATTGGATTATCCAATCCACCTGTTTGAGAGACCTCACCTACATGTGTCCAATGTGCTACTCGAGGGTCTTCACCGCGTCTCTCGAGAATGCCCCACTCGGATCAGTACAGAAGAACTGAAGGTCAGTGGCAGAACAGTAAGGAACACCTTTGTGGACCTCTGTTTCCATCTGGATGGGCTGACAATGATTGGAAAATTTTCGATGGGCTTCCCCTTCATCGCCCCCCAGGTAGGCAACAGTATTTGTCACACAAGGCTTTGGTAGGGAAATAGGTTTAAGCATTCTCTGCCTGATGTTCTGACTTTCACTGTAGCGAAAATCCAGGACTTCCAGTCGTGTCCGAGAGTGTCTGACTTTCTGTACGTAAGAGAGATGATATTTGCTTCTACATGAGCTCAAGTAATGTGTATTGCACTGTGTTATTACCTTGTGTGTTCCTGTGTCA
>JAYGXS010000007.1:5950836-5992655 GCA_036362985.1 Ligula intestinalis | reverse complement strand
CGTCCTCACACAACCCAACAAAACCCGAGACGAGGACCACTGGATGACATTAACTAATTGTCTGACTCCTTCCCCTCTCCCCCCACCCCCATTTCTCTGTCCCCAATTAAGACTAAAATCTCACCCCCTTGATCCCTTTACACCTCTCCCTCTCTATCCCCCTTGTTACTACTGATTGGTTGGCCAAAAACTTTTCGTTAACTCTACCCTCCCTTATATTACTCTATTGCCTGATGATGAATTAATCGAAAACGTTCGTTCGCTTAACTTGACTTCCTAAATGCTTACATGGGTAGCATCGCTGAAAGTTATTTTGCTTCGAGCTAGGTTAGTTTATTCACTTTTTGGATTGTTGCCGCTCACCCCCCCCCTCCCCCCCACGAAGAAACAGCAGTCCGGGGTTGAGAGTAGGAAGAGCACGTATATTTCTTCTGTAAACCTGAGTATTCTACGCTTGCAATTTGCTGAAGTACTGTTTCCGAGCCCTGTCTACCCACCTCTCCACTCTTTGATACAGTTTCTCGGTAAAGGAAGCCAACTTCTTGAGCATGTACGTGTGCATGCGTTTCTCCAGCCGACTTTTAATCGCGTTGTTCACCACACTGAGGTGAACTGCGACACCAACAATTCGACGGAAGAAGCCTTTCCCCTTCACTCGCACTCCCGTCCATTTCAGGAAACGGAACCCTTCTAGCTCAATTTGCAGTTGGGCCAGCTTGACTGGGTCGGTATGGTTGGCTGTCTCGGGGATCAGGTCTATTGCGAGGTTGGCCCTGGACAGTTCGAATGGTGAGCAGACTCGTAGGGCAACCTCCACTTCAAACGGCAAGATGAGGAAGCGCACTGGGTCGAACTGGGAAAAGAAACAGAGCGCAAGAGTGGGCAACGATTTCTTGTAAGTAGCAACATAAGTTACATAAAAACCCCAGGTTTCTGTCTTACGGGACCGGTGATGGTAGGGTTTTTGTTTCGGGGGAAGGGGAAAGTAATTAAAAATAGAGCTCATAAAAGAAGAAAATGATAGGAACAATTATTTAAATCTGTATCTGTATACTTAATAAAATCGGTGACTGTCTCTGTGTGTGTCTCCGTTATCATTGGTCGCCAGAGTCAGGTTGACACGCCTTGTGCGCCTTCGACGCGCACATGTTAGTACCACGATCACTTAGTCGGCATGCGCTCTCGGTCGCCTGTGCGTGTCGGTCTCTACGTCGCTCCCTCATTCTACCGTGCGCGTGAGGATTCAAGCGACGCCCGACGTGAAATGTGGATTTCAATACGCCACGGGGGTGGGCGGGGGTGGGAAGGGGTCGTCGCTTCCAGGTCGTCGCGGCCACTTGAAAGATCGCCAATGTAGCAAGGGCTATAACCGTGTTTGCACAGCTGCTTCAAATTTACTCACCGTAAACCAAGCATCCAAACGCCACCGCCACCGTCTCAAGAGGTTGACACCTGGCGTCCTCTCACCGCCAAACAAAACTTGAGACGATGACCACGGGACGACATTAATTGTCGGACTCCTTCCCCTCTCACCCCCTCCCCCCACCCCCATTTCGCTGGTCCTCAATTTTGACTCGAATCGGATGCCCATGATCCCTTTACACCTCTCTCTCCCTCTTACCCCTTTGTTACTACTGCATGGGTTGAGCGTAAACCCCTTGACGTACTATCACTTGGACCTCCCCCTTTACTTACGCGTAAGTTGTCGCGGCCGGTTGAAAGACCGCCACCCCCACCTCCCTCCACAGCGATGAGGGTAGCTCTTAGGTTAGGTTGAATGGCCTACCACATAAATCCCTTCTCTTTCATTCAAACCCTTACAAACTATCATTATGGACAACAGTGATGATGTCAGGCATGTTCTGAACACAAACAACTCAACAAACGATGCTGGGCTGGTGACTGAAGGTAACGTTGTAAATTTACTTCTTTTCTACCTTATGTTATTCTGTTCAAAATAATAACCTATTTGTAGGTTCTACCTCATTAGGAAGAAAAGGAATTAGAGCAGCCGCGAGAACACAAGTTCAAACGACGGAACAGAAGAAACTTGCCAATGTTAATAGACGTTCGCAAGAAACACAAGCAGAGAGACGGCTTCGCCTGGAGACTAATGCCATACGTCAGCGATATCGACGCTCCCAAGAAACCGAAGATCAAATGCTGCAAAGAAGAATCGCGAAGACGCGATTCACCATCAAATTAACTTCTCCCAAGAAACCGAGGTCCAAACCCTGCGAAGGAGAGAGCTAGGTAGGTTAAGAGATGACTAACGTCGGCAAAACGAATTACCCAGACGTAGAAGTGCACGTCTGACTATGCAAGCATCACAGTGAGCGGATCAACGCCCAAACGATGCTGGAAACTCCAGTTTGCAACTAATTCCCATACGCGTTGGCGACTCTGGCCCGTCGGTTGCTTCCATAAATGCTCAAGTGTGGGACAAAGCCTCACTCAATTACAACCCAAGTCTTGGTTATGAGTAAGATGTAAATGTTTCCATTGGGAAGATAGTCGAAGGTTGCGGACATTGTCAGGCGAAAAAATGGACTGGTGAGACAATCGGCATATGCTGTTCCAACGGCAAAGTTCGACTGAATAACTTCCCCCCACCACCAGAAATACTTAAAACATTGCTTGCTGGTAATACCGACGACTCAAAGAATTTTCTTTCTAAGATTAGAGAATACAACAGTGCGTTTCAAATGACCTCCTTTGGTGCCAACCTTGTTCGTGAGGTTGGATTTATGCCTACCTTTAAGGTGGAAGGCCGGGTTTGTCACCGGATTGGCAACCAACGGCGTTACGAGAAATGTAGTTTACCCAGGAGCGTTAGTCTGACGAATCTACGTTCCATCTCCTTACGATGCGTATTGATCCTTATTTCCTGCCTTATCATGATCCCGTATTTCTCACTATTGTTTAATTTCAAAATTCTGCTCTCTTAATGCCCACATTTACCAATTCCCACCGCATACATACTTATTGACTTGCTCATATTTTAATGCCACCTGTGGACACGTTTGTGATGCAGTTGGACAAGCATGAAAAAAGATGTTCTTTGTAATGATGCTAGACTAATTACATTGCCGCTCGGCAGCAAGTAAGGTTTGCCCCCAAACTTCTCTCGCAGAAATTTCCTTGAAAAACCATACGGCTCGCTACTTTTCAGTACCTTGTTTGCTTAGAATAATTGTTGACGATCGTTGGGCTCCCGTGCTTCAATATCTGGTCGGCAGACCCAGTAACCAGCAAGGGTGTACGATGGGCTCAATTCCGGTACTCTGCAATGTTCTCGTGCCCATTGCAATCTTCCCCTCATGTGACCATTAGGGTATTTATTAACCGCGATGGCCTCCTCCCGACATGATTCCACCACTTTCAGCAGCAGGACATCCGATTTACATACACCCGTCACCTCCCCCCCCTCCCGTCCTTAGCCCCACACTCGACAGTTTTTCTCCTTAAAATCCCGCCAAACGGCATTCGAAACTTGACTTATGGAAAATGTCTAAGGAGTCTTTTTACTGTCTTCCCCTACCCAACGCTGATCCATTTCTGGCAGCGTCACAGGTTCTGCATCATAACTATGTACAAAGAGGGAGTTCAAAGGTATTTACCTATGAATTTCCCAAATAAAGCTGAAATTAACTGGACATAATCATTTTAAGAAGGTCTCATATGCGGTTTGCCTACTTAAGGGTCAACAACATGTAAGGAAGCCCAAGGCGAAGCCGGGCTTCCGCGCTAGTAACCTAATATTTGGCAACAAGAAAGTGCGCGAATAACAAAGTCAAAAAATACAACCAATAGGAAACAAGAACACGCCACATTTTACGGAAGCGCGGAAAGTTCAGAAATGTGAAGATTCGAGATTAAAGTAAAAGCAGGATGTATAGGCTGTTCTCATATTTAAGCAGAAAAAGAAGCCGCATGTTGCTACTTAAAATAAACTAACTAAACTTAGGTAAAATAAAGTAAACTAAGCTAACTAGACCAAAACAAAACTAATGAAACTAAAAGTAACCGTAGGACGCTAAAGGTTTCCGTGGAGGGAGGTCTACGTGCACAAGAAAAGCCGAAAAACATTTATGAAAAGAATTGCAATCAACGATTATATGAAATGACAAAACAAAACAGACTTACTATAACGAAATAAGTAGGTTGTTGTGTATAGAAAACTACACAGTGTTAAATGTAAGAATTCTGTTCCAAAAAGTGTTTAGAAATCCAAGTAACGATAACAAATGTCTGCTATCAACAGAGTTTGAGGCGCATGCTACATATTTAGGAATAAAATTTTTTCAAGTAGGTAGTAAGTGTAACCTCAGCTTCAACCGAAATAGGCGTGTTACTCGATGTAACAAAAGGAAGAATCAGTGAGAATTTATATTGTCAGAATGTAGGAAGGTCCATCAGGCAGACACATGCCGTACTCAAAGTTCTTATGGCATAATCAAAAAACTTTCTGCAAAGATTCAGTGTCTGCTATCTTGCTGATAAATTGAAGTCATTGTTTCGGCTGGAGGATAAGCTGGATCCCAACGGATATTTTGAACGTGATAATAATGAGTAATTCCGAAATAAATAGCATTTTCTGCAGTAATATTGTAGACATAATTGTAGAATTTAAGATGACTGTATGATTACGTAGGAAATTGACCCTCGTTGATAAACGTTCACCGACAACTAAGGGAGCTCACTTGTCTCGTTCTGCCCTGGGTCTTATTTCTCGGGCGCTAACAGCAGCTGTAACGGATAGCAGTCTTAAATAGGTAGTATTACAAGGGGGCAACAGCAGTTTAAGTAGTGCACCTCATATACCCCTAGTCCCAGCATTTTGTCCTAAGGAAGCGTTGGATATGGGGTGGGGAAATAGGAAGTAAGTCTGTTTTGTTTTGTCCTTCCATATAATCGTGGATTGCAGTTCTTTTCATAAATTATGTGTCTGTGGCTTTTCTTGTGGACGTAGCCCCCGCTCGGAAATCTTTAGCGTCCTTCGGTTGCTATTGATTTGATTGTAGTTTATATTAGTTTTGGTCTAGTTACCTTAGTTCACTTTATTTTTAACTAAGTTTAGTTAGTTTAATTTAAGTAGCAACAAGGGAGAGTAGAATGACCATTTCGGGATTATTAGCCGACGTCAGCCGATCATACCCAGCCCCATCAACCCAGTTCATCAACGAGTGTCAATATCTCCCGACTAAAACTAACAAGACAACGAGCTCGTAGCCGCTTAATGGTTAGAGCCTTCGATGACCAGAAGCGTGGAGATTGACCAACCAACTTTATGGCGAGGCATCCAGGTTTCGGCAAGGTCAAGACCCTCGTCTCGTGTGTTTGCATCACTAACCGCCAGCGTTATGGCTGTCTCACGCCAACTCAGTAAATCGCTACACGGATCCAAGTATGGTTTGAAGAGATTTGTTCAGAAAGTAGTCAAGTTCACAGTAAAGTCAGCCGCGCTGTGTGACTCCCTGAACTGCCAGATTGCTACGGAGGTGGCAACCCCCGTGCATTCACGACAGTCAGTGAAAAGGGCCGCCCGGAGTACGTCATGCCCTCATGTCAGATGCCCACGCCAACGCATACGTAACCAGACAACTACCCACATAGCAATCGCAGTGGGCGTAGCCAAGGTTACTCCAGAATGTCTGGGAGCAGGCCATACGTTAGGAATATTCTAGAAAGACCGGGACCTTATAAATATGCCGGAGTTGACAAGCTGAAGGACGACTCGGACGGACCGGCAAACACGGACGACTCCGATTATTCAGCAGCACGCTACACAGTCTTTGTGTACTGTTGAATAAAGCCATTGCCTATCGGAACCGCTCTCTTGCCTTCTTCTATCTACCAGTCCGGGTTCGAAATACTGAGCTATAACACAGATTTTAGCTGAACACGAGACCGCTAGCAGGAAAATGTCTAGTTAAACGTCTGTGAATAACTCATTCGGAAATACATTTTTCGTCAGCATTCGCAGTCAGATGTTGCATGCAGATACCTGTATAAGGCCATGGTTTAAAACCACTTGCTTCCTTTTTTAAACAATCATTATTTCTCTTTGGAATATCGGGCGCCGCAGTAATAAGGCACTGAGATATCACCTTCTTTTGTCATGCAATTTGGGAAGGCCGTTTTTACGACCGCTTCTTGTAGTCTTCTATAGGACTTCCATCTAAACTGCTCCAGCCATGAAGCAGGCATAAGGGCATAAATTCGGTACTGAAAACCATGTCTGTTTCTGAACTTGGCTGACGAAGCAAGGATACCAAGGAGACCGAGTGCGAAATAATTTCTTTGCGACGAGCAAATTCCTGAAAACGGCAAACACAAATTCTTGAAAAAGGTCTTTTAAGCTCGTGGAGGAATTAATTTCATCTTGCATTGCAATGTTTTGGAAAAGAATAAGAGTGAGGAAAGAAAAACATAGACGATAATGACGATGACTCATATTATTGTTACTGGTGACGAACAGGTAGATTTTATGCACACTTCTTGAAGAACAACGAAACTGAAATCACAAGAGTTGCTCACTCTGACTTTTGAGGGGCCGTAATAAATAATTTGTTTACCCGCATGTGAGATGCGGTGTTAAATAAAGTTTTATTACCAAACTGAGATGCGATTTAGCATTCGTCCATGACTGGCTTCAGTCATGGACGAATGTGGAGGTACCCCGGCTGCATGAGACTTACTACGCATATGTTAGTAAACCATAACAACTACTTAAACGCATTCAGTAGCAGTTAAATTATAGCTATAGGAAACCTACCTTGCCGAGCCTACCCATGAAGCTAATACGCGACTTGCCAGCTACGACGATTTCCTGAAAACCGATCGAGAAGTTGGCTCGGAAACAGGGCGTGATTCCACCTTCCGTCTTCACAAATTCACTGAGTTTGACATCTGGGGAGATCCGCATGTTGCTGAGATTGTAGACTTTCACGTCTTGCACATCCCAGGGTCCAACAGTTATGGGGTTTTTAATGACATAGTGGTCTTGACCCTTCAAAAATCGAATCATCCCATAGCGCATCAGCATGCCCACTAAGTTGCTACACTCATTGCTCCTTGCTACGTGGACTAGAGTGAGAAACGCCACGAAGATGAAGAATGAATTCTCCGATGTGGCTGAAAGAAGAGGGAGCACAGAGAGTACAAGTATGCAAGTCATGAAAAGTCATGGTGAAAACTTGAATCAGTACTCTAACGTACATGGAATGCCGCAGTTTGCGTTCATAAAATCAACTAGAATTGATCACATTCGACGAGAAATTTCCCCCGAATACGAACAAACTATAAGCATTTTTCCACTACTAAAGTAATATAGAGGCCAATTCCGTAAGAGCATGTAACGGGGCCTAAGAAAGCTACTTATGTATTATGCCAACCTACTTACAAATTTAAGTAGGTTGAATTTTCCATAATCTTCTAGTTTTAGCAGGCTGGCCGTTGATCTAGTAGGAATTGGATGATGATATTGAACTGCGGAGGAGTCCTCGGAAGGCTACCATTTACAATAGCAGCTTAAGTCAGCATATTAAGTAAAATGACTTTTCAAATAAACAATGGGATAACCACTTACTTACTAATTTTAAGTAGGGTGAAGTTCCACTATCTACAAACTTCTACACTCATTCGCCATTATTCTACCTGAGGTTAGCGATACTACTAAAAAAAGTACCTCAATGACCTCGCCTAAGGTCAGTGGGCACCCCCCCTCCCAACACACGCGCACTCGCCATTGGCCCAGTAGGGGTTAGCGAAGATATTAAATGTAATTCAGTGCCCTCGCTTAAGGTTAAGGCAAACCCTCCAACTTACCCTCCTACCTTTTTTATTTTGCAGGATTATTGCGGACTGATTTGTTACCTGAAATACCCTGACCATCCTACCCCGCATTCCGGCTGCCCCACGACAAACTCCTACCGCCAAAATGCTATTCTACTTTTGGTGGCGTCCAGTTATTTTAACATAGATCAATTAATACGGATGCGTTTAAACTTATATTGCTTTCCTCACTTTATGTTGTCGTTTTTCATTTTACAGGTCTTAGCCTCATCGGAATTACTTATGTACCTACTGCCACGACAAACAGGAAAAATAACCAATACCATTTCATAATCCGGTAACTGCATACTTATTTAGTATTTGTGAGCTTGTTTTCTCACTACAACGATACGACAGAGCCCATCCACACTTTAATTACCATACGGATTTCTTCAGCGTCCTGCGGCCACTTTTAGTTTTATTAGTCTTAGTTAAGTTCAGTTTAGTTTTATTTTAGTTTTACTTTTTTGGCTTATACTACTAGATTATCGGTCTTAATGCCTTTAGAAGCTATTGTGAGTTTTGAAAAAATTTGGAAACCCCTATTTTTAATGGATTAACTATAATCGCTAAAGTTCGATATGCGGTAGATATACGATTTTATCCAACTCAGGACCACTTTTGGGCACTTCTTGTCTCCTATTGGCTGTGTTTCTCATTTTAATTATCGCGCGCCAAACATTTAGTTTTTTGAATATTTATTCCTATAATTTTACAATTATTTTTTCTTTCCCCTCATATGCTCCACCCATTAAACCTATATTACTACCGGTTCCATATTATAGAATACCGGGGTTATTGCTTGTTATAGTGAGCCAGAAACGAGGCTGGTACTCAGAGTGCTAGTACTTAACCCAACCCAACTCCCACCCTTGAGCCTAGCCTCCACTTTAGGTCTAGCACTAACCCCAACGTCAATCTTTACCCTGACCCCAAGTTCCCCCTTCCTCAACGTACCCACCGCTTTTATAATCTTCATTCGTATACTAGCTTGCTGTAAGGCCTGAGGACAATTGACGAAAATACAGGTTTCCTGGAAGGTCATTCAGTCATATGAGCGCAAATGCCTTTTACTGATAGACTCAATGCAGAGACTGCTTAATTTAGAACACCGTGTTCGGTAACAATAAAGTTGGTCTACCACATTAGATAGTTCGAGCACCAGAATTCAGTCCTACAAGACCGATGATACTATAGAGGTCTAGTTTCTAGTTTATTATTCCGTTTATTACTTTCAACCTAGAGTAAATGTAGTTCAGTTTTGGTTTAGTTAGTTTTGTTGGCAACAGTAGTTTATGTACAACACCTCATTTATCCCGAATCCCAGCGTTTTGTCCTACGAAAATAGTGGTTACAGGGAGTTGCGTGTGGGGCATTAGGATGCACAGTGGAATACACTTTAATAACTGCTATCTGCATTTTTTATTTTATGGTTGTCAGAAACATTGGCAATTTATGTCTGTAGATTCCCCTATAATCGTTTAAAGTATTGCGGAAAATCCCAATTATAACACTGCAGGTTTCTTGAAATTCCTGAAAAATAGAAATGGCGGTTAGGAGGTTGTCTACCTTTATTTACTTGAGATCCAACTTACCGTTCTGGAGTTAGACTAATATAGTCCGCGGCGCAAAGCGCCGCGCGCACCTTCAATTTACATGTCGACTATCCTACTCCCAGCAGCGACGGGAAACAAACTCAACTACAATTTTCCACTGTACACCTTCAAATTTCCTTCCCTGCCTATTTCCACACCCCCAAAACCGCATAACCATCGTTTCCATAGGACGAAATGTTGGAACTAGGTGTATATGAAGTGCACTACATAAACGTCTTTTGTTGTTTTGTTTATTTTAGCTTAGGCTAGCTAAGTATAAAGTAGTATACTTAAATATATTTTTCTAACTTTGGCGGTATAGAACACAGA
Organism: Ligula intestinalis; assembly: GCA_036362985.1. Taxonomy (NCBI): domain Eukaryota; kingdom Metazoa; phylum Platyhelminthes; class Cestoda; order Diphyllobothriidea; family Diphyllobothriidae; genus Ligula; species Ligula intestinalis. The sequence goes on along the minus strand of JAYGXS010000007.1, from coordinate 5,982,894 downwards.
TTTAAACTAAAATACAATAAAACTACAGTAAAACTAATAAAATTAAGGCAAAAGTAGCTTTTGCAGCCCCACTCATATACTCCTGGTCCCGGCATTTTGTCCTGCAAAAACGGTGGTTATAGAGTTTTGTAGGGTGGGGAAATCGGATAGGCAGAGAAGGAAATTTTTTAGAAGTAAGTGTATAGTGAAAAAAATGTAGTCGAAGTTTTTTCCCGCGCCCACTGGGAGCAGGTTGTTCCGCATGTAAGTTGAAGGTGTGCGCGGTGCTTCGCGCCACCGACTATACTAATCGAGCTCCAGAATGGAAAGTTGGACCGCAGTTAAGTTGAAGTAGACGACCTCCTAACCGCCATTTAAATTTTTCGGGAAATTCAAGAAACCTGCAATTCGATAATCAGGTTTTTCCGCAATAAGTTAACTGATAATACAGATTAGGAAAATCTACAGATATAAATAAACAACACTTCTAAATACAGTAAAATAAAAATGCATTTAGCATTTATTAAAGTATATTAAACTGCGTGTCCTTATTTTCTGCCCATAAAACCCGATAGCCACCGTTTTAATAGGAAAATATGCAGGCTCTAGGAATTAATGTGTAGGGCTACATAAGCTACTGTTGCCAGAAGTAAAAGTAACCACAGGATAAAGGGCTAGGGGGTAACCAAGGGGGAAAACCCCCTTTATTGTCACCGGTTCGGTAAAAGGGCTACTTTGCGTTTAACTAGTAGACTTGTTTTAACGATGAGAACTTTTTTGCTGGTGAAAATTGCTATATTTATAAACACTGAACGCTGGAGTGTTTTAAGCATCTATCATAAGGCTCCGGTGCGAACCAGAGGATATTCAAATTGTCGGAAGGTAAAGTAGATGCAGATTGGTTTTAGAAGGACGCCATATTAAATAGGAGAAGCAGAAGGTATGTGTTAATGGAAACAAAAGCAAACATAATTTTCACATGCTTAGACGTCCTACCCAATTGAACCGCCTTCATCGCCACCAAGCACCGGAATAACGCCTGTGACTGCTACCTGGCCAGTGCACCTGATAACCAATCAGAGTGCCATCTGTGCACTTGCCCAGCCCTTAGTAAAGGTCACTCCGTGTAACACGTCGAAATGCTGATGCATATTAAGCTTGCATGCCCATGGTCGCCTGCAGGAAGTGGGTGTATGGCGGTAGGACATTCGTTAAAAGTACTTTTTTGCGTCAGCGAGTGTGGCTCTAGAGCGCCAACTATTGGTCAGTATACAGCTGTAGTGACTAGCTCTACACGAGTGCATTTATGAACGCCTGTCGTGACTAGCTTAAGTCGAAGTGCACTTGTGAACACTTACAGCAGATTGTATATCTGATAAAATGTCGTGGTATAAGAAATAAATGTAAAGTTGCGCAAAGTCAGCGCAGTAAATAAAGGATCATAAGGTAAAAAGGGCATAGGTTCGTTGACAAATTCCTATTTGCTAGCATAAAAATATTCAATTTTCACAAAAAAAAACTCGAAATTGAGGTACTGACTATATGAGAAGTCACTGATCCAATGTAAAATATAAATGTGTGTTTTAGGCAGGGGATTTCAAAAAAACGTCAAATTAATATAGAATAAATACAAATCCAAAAGGTTAATACTTAGTTTATTCTCCACTATCATTTAAAATATTATTAATTCTGTCAGACATAGCTGTGGCAACTTATCGATAGTTACAGTGGAGGAGAAAAAAATAACCAACTGACCTTTCTTTATATTTTCGTCTGACGCAAATATTGTGGTGACCTAAAGACCTTGTCTATAAATCAGTACAATGACCTCGCTAATCAATATTCGGTGCTGAGGCTCAATTTGGCCAAAGCAAGTCGCCACTTGGGGAACGCACAGGATAACGCGTCGTCTGACGGCAGCGCCAGGACGCAAGATGGCCGAGCAATCATCACGTCCAAGTTTACCACAGGTTATCAACGGTCAGCAGTTCAAGGCTCGTATGCCAGCCACCAAGCAGTTAGCGCAGAAGCGGACAATTATCCTCGATAGAGGGGAGTCATTAGTTGTCATAACTGTGCAGTCGCATAGTGACTGTATCCTATAAATACTGCGATTCCCTCTGCATGAATTATCCGTTTCTGTTATTGTCTTTGATGGTGGATCCGCGATGGATTTCGAAACGTCGGGCGAATTAAAATTTTGTCCCAGCGATCACATCTACTTGTTTTCAATAAATTTTAATGTTCTTTTTTGGAATATGCCGATTGGCAATGATTCCTTGCAAGGAATACGCCGCAATTTACTACGTACAACAACCTTCGTATTCCATTATAGTAAGCCTCTGTTGTTTTACTATTGCTTATAATCGCGGATTGGTATGATTTTCTTGCGCATGGTTAATTTTACTTTTATTCGGTTTGTTCAAACATTCAGTTTAGTTAGTTTTCTTTAGTTAATCTTAAGTTAGTTAGTTTACTTTGATTGTCAGTTTAGTTTTATTTTAATGTTTAGTTTATTTAGTTTTATTGGTTTTATTTTAGTTTCTATTACTTTGTAACTAAGTAAGCTAGTTTAGTTCAATAAGTTTATTTAAATTAGCAATATGCGGTTGCTTTCCAGCTTAAAAAGGGGAAAAGCTAATTTTTCATTGTTTTAGTTTTATCTTGAAAAGTTACACTTCTTTGTATAGTTTCACAATGTGTACAGCTCCTCAATTTGCGGGAATCTTGCTTCCTATTGGTTATATTTCTCATTTTAATTAAAGAACACTATTTTGCCAAACATTAGACTGTTTAAATAATCCTTCCTATCATTTTGTACTCTTATTCACTCTTCTTTATGATTACTTTTGCCTTCACTTGATAGTACTACCGGTCCCGTAAGACAGAATTCTCGAGTTTTGTGTTACTGAGATGTCCCTTACGAAGAATCGTTACCCGTCATTTGTCATTTAAGCTAATAAAAATATATGGTAACTTACTACTTTGTGCAAAATGACTACCATCGCCTTTCTCAATTTGGCTGCCAATGAAGCAGAATCGGAAACACGTTGCGTAAATTACTGCGTGGAAAGTCTAAGACAGACGTCTGCATTTGTGAGAAAGACATTTAAATAATTTGTGAACTGACCAAAAGCTTTTGAAATGGCAGGTGGAAGTTATGAATTTTTACTACGTACCGGGCAGAGCCATGGATGCGCTTTTTGTCAGTCGCAATTCATGCGCGCAGGCATGTTTGCGCGCAATAATGCCCAAAACTGGAGGAATGTCTACAGTTAACGCAGGCTCCCGAACAGTACAGAAATCGCCCGTCATTCCTTTTCCACGACTTAAAATACAAACCGAACGGTGCAGATTTAAAATGCTGAAGGCCAATGCGTTGTAAGCAGAAAACTTTTAAAAAAAACACTATTAAATACGTACATATCGATAAATCTGTTAAATAATGAGTCAGCAGTAGACAGGATGCACGGGAATGTGAAATCAAAGCACCTTCTTATTGTTACTCGCTGATGAGCGTTTGTCGACCGCTAACGATATCACTTTGTTTCTCTCTGCCTTGGGTCTCATTTTTCGGGTCCTGGGAGCAGCCGTAACAGCTAGCGTTCTTAGGCAGATAGTATTGCCGACAAAGACAAGCGGGAGATTGGAATGACCATTTCTGGCATATTAGCCATCATCAGCCAGTCATAACCAGCTCCAAGTGGTGCACCACCCGAGGCTCGAACGCGCGATCTTTTCCATCAGAGCCTAACGCTCTAAACATTGAGCCGCTACGAGCTCGATGTCTTGCTAGTTTAGCGCGGCAGATGTTAACATTTGAAATTAAATGTTCACCGACGGCTAACGGAAGTCATTTGTCCGTTAATAGGCTTGTCCGGCTAATAAGCCAGAAATGGCCGTTCCAGTCTCCCTTGTCCTCGCCGGCAATACTATCGTTTACTTATTGCCTAGTCTGCTGCATTGAGAATTGCGATGAAAGTAGAATGTGGTTGGGATTCCAGATTGTTATTCACAGATTGCACAGAGTCCTGGGGTTAGATCAAGATTCTTTGCCACAAATAGTAGAGAATATGCGAGTTCCAGAACGCAGTTCAGAAGAAGAAGATGCGATCACTGGAACAAGAGTTTTATTTGCCTTACGCTTCGGATTCCCTCGGGAACGCCAAATCATAAGTAATGATGATATAGTCATGGTCATGCGCAGATGGGGTGGAGACATGCACAGGCTGCACTGTATTTATAGTTCATAGTGGTCATCCGCGTGTGTGTGATAATTGTTCATTTCTGAGGCCGCCGCTTGGGTCTTAATTGATGCGGTACTGGCTTGACACGTCTCGTTCGATTCACTACTTGCCGCAATTGCCATACCAGCATCAGATGTGGGCCTGACAATTGCGTGACAATTATGCTCGCTGTCATCAAAGTTGTTGTTGCGTCCGGCCCTTCCCACGTGACTGATTCTCTTGCTCAGGAAACTTCTTAGTGCACCTAATGGGAGCGCCAAATCGTTGCGCTCATTGAAGGACTGGGGGCCTGAGAACCATGACTGCAGTAGCTCGCGGCTCACGCAGTTGTCACCTCTTGCAAGGATTTCGGCCTTGTCAAACTCGGCAACAGCAACCACCCAATTTTGCACAAACGCAGCTGTATATGAGCGCTTTACCGGCGCGTTGAGACGCATTGCAGCGAAGTGGAAGACAAAGTTGCTGAATTATAATATTTTCGACGTGTACTGAGAGCAAATGGTTACCTGCGCAATTTTTTCAAACAATGCATATGCAAACGAGAAAAGAAGCCACATCCAACTGGACCAAACGTTTGGCGAGCTCCTTCTTACGGGAAGAAAGTAGCGAAAGCGGTAAGCCGCCTACTCACCCTACTTGGAGTTAGAGTTGCACACAGGCCGGAAGCAAACATCAGGCGCCGGGTCATGAAACCGAAAGACCCACTGCCACGACAGGAAATGGCTGGAGTCCTTTACCGGATCTGGTTTACTTGTGGACTTAGCAACTATATCGGACAAACCGGAAGATTACTCATGACACGAATAACCGAGCATGCAGAGGCGGTGAGAAAGAAAGACGCCAATTCACAGGTTGCAGCTCACTTGATGGGACCTGGCCATATTTTCATGTTTGACAAGGCCGAAATCCTCGCAAGAGGGGACAACCGCATGAGCCGCGAGCAGCTGCAGTCATGGTTCTCAGGCCCCCAGTCCTTCAATGAGCGCAACGATTTGGCGCTCCCATTAGGTGCACTGAGAAGTTTCCTGAGCAAGAGAATCAGTCACATGGGAAGGGCCGGACGCAACAACAACTCTGATGACAGCGAGCATAACTGTCACGCAATTGGCAGGCCCGCATCTGATGCTGACATGGCAATCGCGGCAAGTAGTGATTCGAACGAGACGTGTCAAGCCAGTACCGCATCAATTAAGACCCAAGCGGCGGCCTCAGAAATGAACAATTATCACACACACGAATGACCACTAGGAACTAAAAATACCGTGCAGCCGGTGCATGTCTCCACCCCATCTGCGCATGACCATGACCATGTTATCATCAACTATGATTAAGGATTCCTGAGGGAATGCGAAATGTCAGGCAAATGAAACTCTTGTTCCAGTGATCGCATCTCCTTTTTCTGAAGATATGTTCTGTAGTGACCCAACACTAGGTACATCAGTCTTCACGGCTGCTAGTATGTAGACAAGCGCCAGTGCCTGGCTACTGCAATCCGCTTTGGCATCCGTCGAAAGGGGAGATAGTCGACTTCAAAAGATTCCCTACGTCAAACGTAAGTAAGACCAATTAGGTAGGACAGTGTACTGGGGTAAACGGAGCTAACAAAAAGCTCTACAGAACAAAACGGCTAACAGCAGAGCAAGCAATTGTTGGTTTAGTGTTCCTATGTTCCGCGTAGGGCTGGATGCAACCTCTGACCTGCCCTGCAACCCAATCAGGAAATGAGCAACGCTGGTTTGTGGGCAGAATTTACAACCGGTCGAACAAGGGCGCTTGGGGTGGATGCGAGCGCGCAGGACGGCCAGGCGTTGTGGTAAAATCACAATGAGTCACGCGGGGTGGAGAGTCATATGTGAGCCTGCAGCCGGGCAGGGCAGAAAAAATGTCGGCCCAGGACCGCTACACACTCCTCCGACTGTCGATTTCCTGCGACATATTCTTTACTACCTCTGTACAGAACATACCTTCCCCCACTTGATGTCTTACTTCTTCTCTTCCCGCGCAGAATCCGGCCTGGAGACCGCAGTGACCATTACGATAGCTCATCCTCAGACCGGCTCCTCTTGAAGTAGATAACTAACCGTCAACCGACTTAAATCGAAAGACTTTTAATCTGTTGTCGGGCCAGATGATGTTCGTTGAAAATGCTTGGTCGCTTTTTCTGACTTGTAAACCAGAGACTCAGTGTACACAAAATGTACAGTAGACGCCGCGGATCACGCAACATTTCGACATAGGCGAAAGATTAATACTCTTTCGCTAATCGGTATTGACTCACGTTGCCAACTTACAAGTTGCAGCTCACTCGATGGGACCCGGCCAGATTTTCAAATTTGACGAGGCAAAAATCCTCACAAGAGGTGACAATCGCGTGAGCCATGAGCTGCTGGAGTCATGGTTCTCAGGCCCCCAGTCCATGAAGTAGCGCAATGATTCGGCGTTCCCGTATGGTGTACTGAGAGGTTTCCTGAGCAAGAGAATCAGTCACGTGGGAAGGGCCGGGTGCAGGAAGAACTCTGATGACAGCGGGCATAATTGTCACGCAATTATCAGGCGCGCATACGACGCTGACATGGCAATTAGTGAGTCGAACGGGAAGTATCAAGCCAGTACCGCATCAATTAAGACCCAAGCGGTCGCTACAGAAGTGAAAATTAGCACACACACGCGGATGACCACTATGAACTATAAATACCGTGCAGCCTGTGCATGTCTCCACCCCATCTGCGCATGACCATGACTATATCATCATTACTTATGATTTGGCGTTCCCGAGGGAATCCGAAGCGTAAGGCAAATAAAACTCTTGTTCCAGTGATCGCATCTTCTTCTTCTGATTCTAAGTCTTTGCCGCATTATTTTTTAAAGTGGTTTGCATGAACGAAGATACTTTTGGTAGAGCCATACTGCGGGACAATCATGCGAATGGTAAATTTAAGATGGTCGCTTATTGAAGCGGTAGTAGGAAAAGGCAAAGAAAATGAGATATGACAAATGAACGACACGATCAGCATATAATTTTATGTGTGGTTATCGCATTGTTTTTGTGTTAAATGACGGTTTTTATTCTGGAGACGGTGAAGTCTGCATACTTTCAAGAAGTTCCTGAAAATCTGCTTCTCACAACTGCTTACAATGATTTAGTCGAGCACCACAAAAGGCAGTTTATATGTTTGACAGTTACCCCAACTTACAAAAGCAGGATAGATGTCAAATGTTTTACCTACCTGCCGTATACGCGAATTCTGCAAGTTGCGGTTTTGGTCAAAATTTTACTCTACCCTATATGTCAAACTTAATCTCCAACAAAAACAAAATTTTACATCAAAAGCCTTTAGTGAATACGTATTCGATAAAAATGTAAAAAATCAGTTTTCTCTAGGAGACCGTTTTTCATTTCGTGCTTGATGTTTTGACAGCCTTCTTAAATTCTGCGTAGCCGAAGATAATAATTTTACTGAGCTCGCTGCTCCAACACAGAGCAGTTACACAGTTAACAAAAAATTATTTATCTTCTACTCAATTCCGTCGACTGAGTACTTGTGTTGAATTTAATTCACTCCCTACTCGGATACGAAGTCCACAAAATGTGTTCTTTAAAATATGGGATAAAATAAGAAGTAGGAATCCAAGAGAAGGAGGGAGGTATAGGCTATAGGCGTAAACGAAACGACAACTGAATAAGTGGAATGCGAAAAGCCAAGAATGCAAAGATGAGTACATGCATTATTTTCGGGAAAAGACGGGCGTATACAATTTAGAATTTCAATTTTACAAATCTTGTACGTTTTGTGGCATGTCAATAAGTAATAGACCTGTGGTTTGTTTCACTAAAACAAATGGAGGGCCGTATTCAAGCATATATATATGAACATCTGCGAAATGTTATCAGTTTTCTCTGTTATGCCATATGTGAAGGATTTGCAAACATTTTCTATCTATAGAGCAGAGTCAATGAATATAAAAAACTTGAAACGGAATGGCCAGAAAATTATTAGTTTATTCAAAATCATAGTTTATATTCTACCACTCTGTTGTGCATTTTTAATCTCAGAACGGAGCCTAGAAGTAAACAAATATACTGAAAACTGTTCCGTATAAATAAAGAAGTTAGTTATTTCATTTTCAGCAGAATGTGTATCCCTACTTCTTAGGATAGTCAAAAAAACCTTCAAAATGTCTAATTTTATCTTGATTTAATCTTAAAAAATGTAAAATACACAGAGATGCGACACCGAAACATCAAGTTAAAGTGCTTTCTGAAGAAGCAACTTGTTATAGTAAGTTACTTTAATTAATCCTAGGCGTATGCATTCGCGACTTTTTTGTGGACACTCATTTTTGCCAATACAAGCGAACATGCGCATCCCAGGAAGCAATTAAGAAGAAGAAGACCCGATCGCTGGGACAAAATGTTTATTTGCCTGACGTTTCAACATCCATCGCGGATTCATCATCAGAGACATGAACTTCTGCCAGAATCGGGCCATTATGTTGACCCCAAAACTTCTTTTCGAGTACTTTGTCGGGCACGAAAAACCCGTACCCTACGCTACCTGGAGGTAGCCTACATACGGTGGTTCAAACCCGACCTACGTAAACAGCTAGTGTGTAGTGAACCTTACGCTCACAAATTGAGGCAAATGTTTGCATCCCAGGAACGTGAATATTTTAAGGCGAAGTATTTTCGAACACTGGAACAATCATTTTATTAGCCTGAGCTTTCGGGCTCCTGCAGGAGCCCATCGTTAGAGTAGGGAAAAGCAGCAACAAATGGTATCATTGCCTCCCTGTTTACACATTTCCCCTCCCAACTTTTTTACCTCAGACGTCTTTTACCGTGTAAAGCTGACCAAAGCGTTTCAATTTCTTATGTAATTGATTAGTCTCTTGGCCATTTCTTATTACCCTATGGTTTTATCGATTTTTATTTCTCTTACGTGATTCACGTTACACAATGAGAGGCAGCAACTGAAGAGCTCTCTCGAAATGCCATGGATCCTATAAATCTTGTTGTTTTTGCTATCTTTGCATTTGCACCTGGGAAACGTTGCCTTAAAAATACCTTATTTTGAAGTTTTCCATAAACACGTAGAAAAAAACCGGTATCTATGGACGATCGGATAGAACACTGAAACGTGAAAAGTGTTTGCGAAAATTTCAAGAAAGATTGGAACCTCTTCGCAATATGTATTTATAGATAATCGGCTGAAAATCCTAAGGTGTTAACCGGCCTTTCAAGAATGATCTGAATCTCTTCGCAATCAAACTATCGAAATTATTACAAAGAAATATGACTGAAGAGAATTTTTCTCCGTGTACAAAAGATGGTACTTGAATTTCTCAGCCAATTACCGACATGTCAATACGTGGGCTTACGAAATACTTTATTCCTATGACGTCCAACTTGATACAATCAAGTTAAAATCCGGCTCACTTAGTCCAACCTATCACCAGCAGACTAGAAATAAATAAACAACCAGAAATTTGCGTGTACCATGCGCTCTCTGCTTCCCAGTGCTGTTCTGACTCCGCAATATAAGATACTTTACATTGCACGCAATGTGGAAGCACATTTCACCAATGGCCTATTTTTAAACGTAATTCTGTCTGTGCTGCTTTATTCACACGGTTTTTTGCATGAACAGACTACTTTTGCATTTAAAACTCAAGCTTTATTAGTAGCCGCAAACTTTCGTCTCTTAGAAATTTTATGTTTTATAAAAATCGGCTTCAACTTTACCACATAATATTACTTGATAACCTATAATATGTCTTCTTTTTTTACAAGAAGGTTTGCTTTTCTAGGGTAAGAATTGGGGGAACGCAGTTTGGGCTAATATTGCGTACCAGGAATTTTCTTGTTTAAATCCTTGGATTTCATAAGTTAGGCCAGCTACTGTAGTTGGCCTTCTTTAGTCACTTGATGGTGTGTGGAGGACTTCTGTGTGGAAGCTTAATTTCAATGTAAGACCTCTCCTGTTGAAGTTTACAGAACACGTTCGTGTTACTGACAGTTTTAAGTAGACTTTTATGTTTGCTTTAGGAAAGGATAAAAATTCTCAAATAACGGGAGGCAGTGCGAGGGAGCAAAGAGGAAAGAACGACATCCCTAAATCGCAAATCTGGGACAGAATAACCTTCAGTGCTTAAAAAACTCAAATTTGCGACTACCTGCCCGGAATACCCGTGGATTCGCCAACGGACTCGGCTGGTGACGTTGACGTTTTTAATCATTTACTATTGGCGTCTTAAATGGAACGCCGGCATGGAAAATCGATGGAGACGAAATCCGAAGAAGTTACGTCACTGAAGCGCAGCCGCAAAACAGGATGGATAGTATAGTTAGCAAAGACAATAGATACTGGAATGACCATTTCTGACTTTTTAGCCGTCGTTAGCCAGCCATCTCCAAGTGGTGCACCACTCGAGGCTCGAACTTTTCTATCAGAGTCTAGCGCTCTTACAGTTGAGTCATGAGCTCGTTATCTTGCCGGCTTAGGCCGGGCGATATTATCCATAGTATTTGCTGGTGATACTATCTACCTAGAGTACTAGCCGCTCTGCGGCTGCTGTCAGGGCCCAAAAATGCGACCGAAGACAAAGGAGGACGAGTGAATCCTGTTAGTGGTCGGTGAGTGTTAATCAATGAGCGTCAGTGTCCCCCAGCCTAAGCCGGCAAGACAACGAGCTCTTATGGCGTAACGGAGAAAATGATGACATTTCACTGGTGTTCATATATGTGCTTGATTACGGCCCTTAGTGGAACAAACTACAACCAACGAAAGGCAAACGATTTGGAAACGGTCACACACAGAGATTCAATGGACATGTTTTTACCTGGTGCACCTTTTCAATACTTCCGGTATGAAGAGTATACTTAATTGTATTTATTAAAACACGTATTATCTGTGCATATGAACCCTAATAATACGGATTTTGTTTGATAGATGCAGAAACCAATAATCACTCTTTCTTGGACAGGTGTGTTGCCGAATGTCTGTAGAAGCCAACTGTGAACCAAAACTACAATCCTACGGAATAGATGTAAGAAGTAAACGCCCATGCGCACTTTCTAGGATAAATGATTATATTTTGCTGCCATTCAGGAGAAATTGGAACAAAATAGCATTACCTGCATGCTTTTGTGTAATGCCGTTCACAATAGTTTCATGGGAGACGGCTCAATCAAAAGATTAGTAGGGCTATGCTTCATATTAAGCAGCATTTTAGCTTTGATCCTTTCCTTTCAGAGCTTTGGGGAAAGTTTGAGTTAGGTCGTTCAACTGCACAGTTTCGGTAGTAGAGGGCAAGAAAAAGAACTAAAAAGTAGAGCGCATAAAATTAAAAAATAAAACGTGCTCCTTCGCAAATATCGGGAATTGCTCAACTTTGCGGAACGACCCTAAAACTACAAATTTCCGAGATACAACTAAAGTATTAGTATCAGTATACTGAGGGATATGTAGGAAAAATTTCTTTGAGTGCCCTATTTGTACATATGTGCAGTGGTAGCAGAAAATTTGTTTCTCAGACTGTTGGCGAGGCCAATTGTCCTGTGTCATAGGATGAAAATAGGAGCAGACAGTGAAAAAACTCCTCAGGGATTTTTCGGAGAAAAAATATCGCCCTTGTGGGGGTAATGCGTGGGATTTTGGAGAAAAAAGGGGGTTCCAACTGGGGAGGGGGGCATTGCAAAGGTTCCCAGGATCAGCACCGTGTGGAAGCCACTTCCTGATTCTTCCTTGCTGATTGCAGAGTCCGTCAACGGAACTGGAAAAACAGAGGCATCCGTCCAGATCGTCGACTGTCCGCTTTGGATCAAACCAAGGGTGAATGTTTAGGCCGTCAGGTCTGGCTGATAAGATCGCTAGCGGCGTAATCACGGTACGCAGATAGCCAAGTAGGGTAGACCGCGGAGACCTTCGCATGAGGCATAAACTGAGTAGGTTAAATACCGTGTGAAGTACAAAATAAAATAAAAATCAAATGTCAGTAATAAAGCCAAAACTACACTTCAGACTTAACTGAAAATAACATAAGCTAACTAACGTTTCGTAAACCAAAATAAGCCTAACTAACTAAGCTGAAAACTGATCAACTAAACTCAACTAACCAAAGAAAGGTAGGCTGAACTAAGCTTAACTGACTAAACTAATATACAACGAATATAAACCAATAAGGAACTAAAATATGAATGAGTTGAATAAACCAAAGTAACTAGACTAAGGTAAAGTAATATAGTAAAGATTTTACCGCGAAAAGCAGACACATGTGACTAGGAAATCTAAACCTAAGCTAAAAATAGACCAAACCTGGCCAATCTAACTAAAGAAAGGTAAACTAAACTAAAATCTAGAACTCAAATAAAATTCCACCAAAGCTTCTATTTAAACTCCCGACTCAGACCGTCTAAAAGTCAGGCGATAGAGGAGTTCCCAAAGTAATGTAGCAGGAGCACCTATCAATAGGGAAATAACAATATCCGATTTAGTTTCCGTCATCAGTCACTCACTCGGGACAGGAAAAGGCGAAAGTGGAACCGTAATACCTGCTTCTAATTGCGGCCTCAGTCGCTAACATTTACGTAAAATAGCTAGCGTGGTGTTTGCCACTTTTAAACTCCTTCACTTTGGTTCGGAGCTGAGCGAATGAGCAGGACGGCCCAAAATCATTTAGCTCCAAATGAAATCGACTTCTCTCTGCCGAAAGATTTCGACCGGAAGTAGGGTGAGAGGGGTGGCAGAGCTGGAAGTGGCGAGCACTTTCAGAGGACTCGAAATCTTTCGATCTACGGGGCAGCGACAGGCGTCTGCTTAAGTATGCGTGCATGGAGTCTGTCGGCAAACTTTGACTGTAGTCGTAGTGGTTTCGCAGTGGAAGATGCGAAAGGGGGTGACTGTAGTCTGGGTCTTGCCCCCCCCCCCCCTCCACCCCTTAACCCATCCTCGTGTTTCTCTTGTACATATACGTGTACTCGCGCCTGGTGCTGCCTGTGGTGGTTGTGGTGTAAGCATCCACGTCTTCCTTCCCCTCCTCCCCCCCCCTCCTCCCACACCTTCCCATCACCCGGCAGCCTGGGAGGGGGAGGGGGGCGACTTTTAAGTGCCACATACAGGGTTGGAGCAAGTATATACGGGGCGACGATAGAGCACTTACGGCGCCATTCAGATGGAAGCTGCGGTTGTAGAATGATGAGCTGCAAACACACGGGGAGGGGTGGAGGAGGAGGGGGGTGGCTTTAAGAGACTGCTCCTGCATCGTGGTCCTGCGCATGGGGGCGAAAGAGCAGCAGCCTGATTTCAATCTGACTTGCTGCTCACACCTCGACTGCAAAGTGATTGCGGTGGCGTGCACGTACAGTCGAAGACGAAGTCGTCATCCTCGATAAGTGCCTTGGTCAGCCAGCTCTCTCCCCCCCCCCACTATGTCTGCTCATACTTTTGGTCCATAAAATGTGATTTTATCGTTGTTGTGTGTGTAGTGCTTACACAGTCAGCAAAAAACTGGTGACGGCGTTTGCTACTGCACTTCGTTCGTTGGTTTTTCGAATACCGATGCAGCGGGTTTTTCGGGGGAGGGAGGGCATAATGTAAGCTTTCTCCACGCAAAAATGCACTAAATGCGCAGGGGTGTTAACACCTCCTCTTGTCCTTCGGATGCGGAACGAGGACATAGCTTTAATTTGGCTTAAACAAGTCGGTAAGTGCGGGTGACTTTTGGACTTCGTCAGTCATCGCTCTTTGGTACTGTTATCTTTTTCAACCTCTTCGGAAGGCAATATGAGTTCGGTATACAGTAGCTCGCCTAGTCCATGCAATATAAACCAACATTTTAAATTTGTATTTTCGATCAGAAAAGATTACTTAGGTTGGGTTGTAATACTGATTATCCCGCAGCGGTATACTCTCAAAATATTCAAATTAGGAAGGGGTGTCGGTTTTGCGCGAGTTTCCTTCCGGCCGTCTACAGAAACCGCACTCGATAAAAGGTGAGTACTGGAATAGTATGCATACTTGAAATTTATTTTCGCTTTCCTTATAAAGTAAGCTATGTTTGATAAAAATTGTTAATAAACTATTCTCTCTTGTAATTGTTTACCAGTTAATTACTTCGCCCTTAAAAATAATACTCGAATAAAGACTAGCACTTGGTTTTAATCAGTAGGGATTCAGATCCCGAGTAATTTTGAATCCGATCCGCAGTTAGTTAGGCGCAGGGCTAACAAACTCGCTATCACGCTGACCTGATGACTTGTCTCATGGTGCATTATCGATCGGCAAAGGCCGCGCGCGTGATGAGATCTCATAAGCCACCTTACCACTCAGGCGAGCCAGAAGACCAGCCGATATTTTACCCCTCAAGGACACAAGCTGATTGGTCCGATTGCATCTGCTTGTACATGTTTACTTTTCATGTAAAGGAAATCATCCATTCCTCTACGTTATGAAGAAAATTTCATACAGGCGTCAACAAATATTACAATGGATGCTCTAGGCATGAGGAGTTCACAGTCTCAAAAAATAGCCTAATTGCGAACTTCTTCTAAATCGCAAGGTGGCTTTTGTTCAAGCTTGCAAGTTAAAGATGACATAACTTACAGCCAAATAAAGACAACAAGTAAAATTTTATTTTCGTGCCTCACCCAACATACTTGACCTTATAAGGCATCGAAAGTCAACCTGATAAATTGATACTACTTAAATACCCATTGTTTGCTCAGTATCGTTTTTGCAGGCGGCTGATGAGGGGGTTCATTCGGAAGTCGGCATTCTATGCTCCACAATAATCAATATTACATTCTCATTTGAGTAATCCTCCTTAAATGAAGACTTGTTTCATTATTTTGGGTTAAGTGACAGCAGCATGAGAGGCTGTTAATTCGTTTAAGTAAACTTCCAACGAGCGAAGGTCCAGGGCAATAATCAGGACACAGCGGAGTTGTACGCACAAGTGCGCTTTTTACTATCATTTGGAGACTATTTCCAAGCAACTCTGTTTGTTGAAATTATTTCTAACAGAAGCAATCCTCTGGACTATTACACTCTCTCTATAACGTCATTCAGCCCACTGTGATGGTATTCTTTCCCGTAGATAATCCCTGCAAAGATAGCAGGAGCCTTGCGCTTGTTATCATGTGTTTTAATCCCACCAAGTTCACTGAGTTTTGCAAAACTGGGTGACATAGGTTATAACTGCCAGGGAACAGAGGATATTAGTTTACGGTAAGAGAATGAAAAAAGTCGACGCATAAGGGACAGGAGTTAGAAACAGACATGCTAGTTGTAGGCATGCTCCCCTGATGGGGCGTTTGATCGAAGCAACCCTTTATAAAGTAAATCGTTAGGTTTAAATGGCTACATCGCTCGTAAAAATCTCGAATCTATCGGGCAGTGAGGCGAAATCCACCTGCCTGTATCTGCTGATCTCCAAATCCTTAATGAGACGGCATGCTCGCAGGACAATCCGCGGCTGTCTCACACAAACACCAGATGAAGACGAGAAACGGCAGTAAGCTCAGCTTCCTATCTGCTCTGCTTATTGATTATTACTCAGCTACTGACATAGTTATAGACGATAGCAATGTTGGTTGCTTATTGAGCAAACTGCTCTCCTATTAGGCAGGAGACGTCCCCCAAACCTCAGGAGAGAGAGAGCTAGTTAGTGCAAAAAGTCAACAAGTTAGCCTAATAACCGCAAATGGCAACATGCGACATAAAGGCACGGTGCAACTTGACCAATCTTGGGGTTATCCTGCACCATAATCAATATTACAATCTCATTCAAGTAATCCTCCGTACACGAAAACCTATTTCATGATTTTGGGTTAAGGCAGAGAATTGTTTGAAATAAATGCCCAAAGAGTAACGGTCTAGGACCATTGTCAGGACGTAGCGGAGTTTGTATGCACAAGTGTGCTTTTTACTTTTGTCTCGAGGCTATTCCCACGTAGCTCTTTTTCGAAATTATTCCTAAAAGAAGAGAGCATCTGGACTACAACCCCCTCTCTACAATCCATTTCGGCGCATTATCATGGTATTTTTTTTTCCGTAGGTAATCCATGCAAATGTCGCAGGAGCCTTGCACTTCTTGTCGTGGGTTTTAATCCCACCAAGGTCACCGAGTCCTTCCAGACTAGGAGTTAGAGGCAGACATGATAATTGTGGGCATCCTCCGCTTACATTTGAAGGCACTTCTCGGAGGCATTGTCTCTCGTCTTTAAATTTGTATTACTGTTTATAAGGACCCTTAATTGTAGCTACTCACCTTCACCTTACTTCCCGGCAAGTAGCTGAGGAATTTTGAAGCAGTATGCACACGTCACCATGGGGACAACCTGGCGACATATGATTTCTCTACTTAAAAATATTAAATGTTATCCAACCTGCCATCGTGTACTGAAGAACCTGAGATTATGCGCCATTTTTGCGGCCTTAGGCATCTATGTTAGCAGAAAATGTCCTTTTTAGAAAAAACCTACGAAATTTCGAATCGTACCGTAAAGGTTCAAGCGTTTTTTCTTACGACTGCTGTTTAGTGGTTATCACACCATATGCATGTAAACGTGATACTGGATCTGTTACGTGGTCATATGCGATTAGAACCCAGCTTGGTTCAATTGACATTGCGATATGAGATGTCATGGAAGCCATCGGATAGTCTCCTCAGGCAGTTCAATTCTGCCGTCCATCAGTGTCGGTCTAAAGGACAAATTTAACCCCGCATCAAATCCCAAGTCTGCCCTGCCTGGCGTCGGAATATGACTGGTTGATTACGACAAATAAGATAAAAAAATGACACCCCATTTTCCTCTGTCTTTCCCAGCATTTCTTTACATATGTCTCTTTGAAGATTTACAGGTAAGGAATACCCTTTACGACCTTATTAATGCAAAGTAGCCATTGCATTTTTACAGTCAATATGAGGACGTAGACATTTAACATAATGCACCTTCGAGTGAGTTGTCGCGGTACAATACGAAACAGTGTGAAAACAAACTAAAACCAGTAATATTTTTTAAGACTGGCATTAAGAATCGCCTTTTGTCAAATATGATGCCACCAGTCTTCTTTTAAAATCAGCAATGGTGTCGGTGATAACCTTCTTGCTTGGTAGAGAGTTTCAAGGTCGCACCAAGTTCTACGGCTGCAGAAAACCTTTCTGAGGTCCAATCGAGTGCGTTCGTTTGGGACCTTGTAAGGATGACCACGCGGGTGAGTTGTGATGGCAAAGCAAAAGAAATCCTCATGTCTCACGGATGGACCATGGCCCCAGATTATCGAAAATATCCAGAGCAGTTTATATTGTAGGTGCCAAGTGACAAGGGAAATAAGTCTACCTTTATCAATCCGTCCTGGTATGGTAAGTTTCTAATACTGTCGACCATCTTCGCCGCCCTGCGTTGCACTTGTTCGAGAAACCCCACATCTCTCTTCATACACGGTGTCCAAACTGGCATTCCGTAGACTAGATGTAACACTGCTCATCGCTATGAAAGTGGTGAGAAAACTCTAGACGGGAGGTCAAGGTCAGAACGGGGTTCTTCCACGAGTAGGACAGATAGTTGAGGGTCACGACCATGTGACTCATTGAACGCCGGTTCAACGTTTATCAGCGGATCGTCTTAGCTCAATAAAAGCTTTTACGAAAGTCTTATACTGATGAATATGTATAAATGGCCAAATATATGGTTGTAAATTCGGTCTACCCTCCTTGGCCATTTGCTGGTACTAAAAACATATCCAAATGCTGACGAACTGCTTTGACGAGCATGCCCACCATTGCTTTAGGAAGTATCGTGTACGCAACTGACAGAGCGTCGGCGTGTGGGGAAAAGGTAGAGGAAGAGGAGGAGGATTAAAAGATGCTTTTCTTAGTAATGGACCTTAAGAAAAGGCTGCAGTGCAGGAGCCGTTGGTGACGGGAAAAAAGGTTTTGAAGGTGATTACTTACAGTACGCGCCAAAATTCGTGCAACATGCCGACATATGCGAAAGATTGATACTTTTTCACCAATCGGCATTGACTCATGTCGTGATACTGATAATCGTGTAGTCTATTCTGAAATTATTTCAGTCATGCTAGGGTGTCAGCTTTTTAACGAGTTTATTTTTGGCCGCTAACAAAACGTATATGCTGTGAAAACTAACTACTTAGATAGTATGCGTATTTATCATCGATTTTGACTACCTTTATAAATTCAAATATATTTTATGGAAAGCGTAAATGAAAAAATTATTTCTTGCACTCATTTGATAGCAAATCACAGCTTCCTTAAATTTTTAGATAGGGGATCTTTTTGGTTTATAAGGGTTTCCAAATTGCCGAATAATTTTGAAACCTAATGACTGCTATAGTCGAATTCAAGGTTTAAAAACTGCGCACTATGTACATCCCGTTGAATGCAAATAACTTTTTCGCCTACATTTTGAGGAAAAAAGTCACAGTTCTCATTAAATGTTGCAATAATTGTGGAACATGCTTTATACATTATATACAGCATTAAGAAATTGACGGATACGATTTAAAGTTGCAAAAATTCCCATTGGATAATTCAGAACACAATTTTGGCGAGCGAACGCTTTCAGTAACTTCTCATCAGGTCAAACAGTTACAAAGAAGGTTCAAATTTAAAAATCGATAGTTTGTCTTTCTTTACATGCAGGGTCCAGTCAGAGCGTGGAACTGTGCAGCCAGTTAGTTAATCGTTGGCCATGCCAAGTTGGGGGCTTGCACGAGATTCTTTTGTGCACACAAAACCGGTTTGCTCAATCTGATTGGACCCTGCATGTAAAGAAAGACAAACTATCGATTTTTAAATTCAAGCCTTCTTTGTAACTGTTTGGCCTGACGAGAAGTTACTGAAAGCGTTCGCTCGCCAAAATTGTGTTCTGGATACGATTTACTATGAATGAACACCTCAGAATCATTAAAATGCTCATAATTAGACATGTCTAAAAACCCAAAGATACCCTTTCTTAAGGTGTTACATTTAAAGAAGGCGTAATTTCCAACAAAACTAGTACAATAGATATTTTTTTCGTTTAGTTTCTCAATAAAATATATTTGAATTTATAAAGCCAATCAAAATCAATGATGAAATGCATACTATTTAGGTAGTTACTTTTTACAGTACTTACGTTTTGGTAGTGGCTAGAAAGAGGCTCGTTAAAAAGCTGACATCCTATCATGACTGAAATGAATTCAGAACAGACTACATGATAATCAGTATCACAACCTGAGTCAATGCCGATTAGCAAAAGAATATCAATTTTTTGTATCTGTCGGCATGTTGCACGAATTTCGGCACGTACTGTGTATGTCCTCGCAGCAGGATATGCAACCAAAAATGGTTGCAATACACATGCATTTGCAATAAATTTCAGGAAAATTAGAGTGAGGGTTAAGATAAACATAGAGTTAACGTCAGGCTCGGTGTTAAGTGTAGGGTTAGTAGAAACAGTTGTTTTCGCTACTTATGTCTATGATGATTAATCCGCGACGGCTGTCGAAACGTCAGGCAAAAAACGTATCGTCCCAGCGATCGAGTCTCCTTCTTCTCGGTAAGGTAAGTGTCAAGATTACAGCTTTTTAATTTCCTTAGAAATTAATTTCGAACTTGCAGTAGACCACTGTATTCAAGGGTCCAGAAACAAAGACCGAAATCCAATAATATGAATTTGCTGGGGGATCTGCTTCTGAACCAAACCCCTCGCTGTTTTGTCGCACGGCGCTAGAATACCAGTGAAACACTTGTAAGATATTAACCTGTCTATCCTTGCAAGCAGGATAGAAACATTTCCAAGCTATACCTCGGCAAAGTAAGAAGAAAGTGTTTGACAGCAGTGAAACGACGTCATTTTTTCATTTTTTCTTCAAAGTTGAGCAGATAACTTACAAGGCATATTGTAACTCGATAAAGCAGAAAGCTGTTTATGTCAAGTCCGGGCTTTTAGCTAGTACCTATACTGTCAGTTCGGTAAATAATTCTATAATTTTCAAGATTAGGGTATCGGTTAAAGTTTGGGTTAGGCCGCGGAAACGTCTACCCCTCCTTCAAGTTAAGCCAAGGTCACCTGGATTTCCGGGGTGGACGTTTTTAATTCCCGCATCCCATCGGGGAGGGGAGAGAATGTGCGCAATATCGACCGTGGTTTTGGCTCCTAACTATGCTATTTGTGAGTGGAAGTGGGTGCTCCATTCCAGGTGCCGAAAGGGTGTACACCGATCAAAGGGGATAAATCCTCAGTTTTGGATGCAAAAAAACAATTTGAGCGTCATCACATACCTCTAACTGACTGTCACTGGATCCGTTCCGTCGAATGTGGCCTGACTGCTCCACACACCTTTAATGACACTCTTTGATGAATGTTCACCGACCGCTAATGGAACCCACTTGTCCCGTTCTGCCTCAAGCCTCATCATTTCGAGCCTAACAACGGTCATAGCGGCGAGTAGTCTAGGCAGATTGTATTACCGGCAAAGATAAGGGAGATTGGAATGACCATTTCTGGCTTATTAGCCATCGTCAGCCAGTCATACCTAGCCGCAAGTGGTGCAGCACCCGAGGCTCGAACTCGCAGCCTTTATTTAATCACAGTCTAATGCTCTCACCATTGAGCCACGAGCTCATTGTTTCACAGGTTTTGGATGGGAGGCATAAACACTCGTTGATGAACGTTGACCGACCGCTAACAGAACTCATTTGTCTTATCTACTTTTAATAGCTGAGGTTATGCCGACCTAGACTGATTGACGTGGACCAGGGTTTGGTGAGACCTGCAGGGGGGATTAGCTCTTTAAGGTTCCTTTCACTCCAGGACTTAATCTAGTTGTCCCTAACGTCGTTACCGTCAGGGTTGGATCGGTGAACATGCTGGAGAGTAAAATATCTCTTTCACAAAGTATCGTGAAGACTGGCTCAGTGAACCATTGCAATCCCCCCTTGAGACTGTTACTTTGGCCCCCTAGTTATCCTCGCGATTGGTTGCTATGGTGTTAACTCATCGAAAAAAGAAAGTAAGGAATTGCGCTTGGTTACGGAGGATCAAGTATGGTTACTCCTCTTTGAAGATCTCTCCCACCCTTCGATTAGTCGCCCTCCGGACAAATCGGGTGACGCTTTTCATTCAAACTCAAGGTCACCTTCCGGGCGGTAAAAGCCTCTAGGCATCAGCCACTACCGGGATAGCCACTGTCATCCAGTCCCACACCAACCTCCGACCGTGCTGATCGAAGCATTAAGCTTATAATAGGTTAAGCTGAACGACCAAATAAACCTTGGATTTAATCATTCACCTTTCCGATCTGAGGTTGGGTAATGGCTAACTGGCTAGATAATATTGACGAATAAGTAAACTAGGTTTTTCCCACAAGATTACTCAAGTAGGCATTTTTGACGGAGTTATGTTCTTCCCAGCGGTCGTTGAAAATCTGGCACCCTGACGTGACTGAAACATCTCGGGGTTCGGTTGCATTGTCATTACTACTACAACTCTACTTACGTAGAGCGAAAAAATAGTTTTAAGACTCCGGTTTACAATTCAGGGTAGGACTATCTTGTGGGGCCACCTAAAATGCCGCCTGCGTAAGGCTGCCTACAAAAAATTCCGCCGACCTAAGGTCAAATTTCCGCCAGTAGGAATTGTCTACTATTTTTATTAGTCAATAGGCACCAGTAACCTAAGCAACGGAAGCTTGTGCTGGTCGATTCGATTATATTTAGCTCACTAAGACAGTTATACGTGGCTTTATTTTAATTATCGCTTACATAACATGCATTTACACTCTTTAATCCACTATTCACCATCAACCACGAATTCCGCAAGACACTTAGGAGTGGGGGGGGTTTATGCTCAGGGGGCCTCACAGCTTTGTCAAATCCAGGATGTAGCAAATCTACTCTAGTTCACCGTGTTAATGGTGTTAGAGTGGTTTAGTAAACAAGATAAAGACGATAGACTAGAAACTAATGTTCGCTATTCTCACATAATCTAGCTTTTACCCTTTATAATGTCAGACTGAAACTTGATGCTGTACTCAAAAGTCGGTCAAGTAAAGGGAATTGAGTGTTCGCAAAAATAACTGGCATATTATCTACTGTGTGAAAGTTCGGGCAAGATTCTACTATTCCGGTTCGGTTACTGCGACCTTTGGGTGCTGACGATAGCAGTCTGCCCTCGTTGACCGTTACTTGCCCTTGCTGTAGGCAATGCTGGTGCATAGGCTCTTGTGTCCCGTTTTTTTTCATCACCACTATTTGGAGGTAACGGTTCAGTGAAGGCTGTTTCGGTGTTACGGTAGTTGTATCGTCCGGATTCTATTCGGAGTCCTTTGCACTAGACGATCGATCGAATTGCGTGAAACTTCAGGCAGTGACTAACGCTACCCCAGCAAGCTCTTATGACTTACCTACTACGGATACACAGGACCGTACTTTGCAGACGGCGATCTAAATACCGCTTGTACAAAGTACCAACAGCATTCGCCGACCCAATTTGATTAAAGACGGTAAAACGTAGTAAATAACTCCAAAAATATCAGTTCCTGTCTCCTTTACTTCCCCTACAGACCTAATTATATTATAGATTATACGCTCCAGGCACACACATTTTTGGGACCCCTGAGAAAGTACAACCAATTTGCATCAGCATCCAATCAGACTGAAAAAGTTAATTTCCTTCCCACGTGATGTGAACGCAATTAACCAGCTCATTTCATCTGGTACAGAGCTGGAAAGCTGATCACTATTGTCTAGCTTGCCGTTTGGCAGATGTCACCGCGTGTCTGTGGTGAACGAATATGATGCCTTACTCGGAATGCCAGCTTCTCAGCTCCTGTCTAGTGATTTCTGCGCAGAAGTAAATGTATTATCGTGAAGCATAATTCAGCGAAACTGTTCAATTTGATGTGAGCCATTAAAATCACAGGACTTTGAAAGGAAAACAGATCGAAGATTCGCATGGTTAAGCAGATTGTGCAAGGAAAGAGAAAGAGGGGGTAGAAGATAAGAAATGAGTGGGAAGGAGAAAGAGAGCGAAAGGAAGAGAGAGAGAAAAGAGAAAAGGAACGAACAGGAAACGAGAGAGGAAACAGGGAAGGCGAAGCGAAAGCGAAGAGCGGAACGAAAGCAAAGAGCGAAGTGAAAGATCGCGAACAAGAACGAAAGAACAAGAATGAAAGAAACAAGAACGAAAAAACGTTGCGCCCATCCCAACTCAGGCGGCCGACAGCTAGGTGGTTGCTTGTTGCTGTCGTGGGGGAGAAGGTGAGGATGAGAAGAAGACGACTCGATCGCTGGGACAATACTGTTATTTGTCTGACGTTTCGAGATCCGTCGCGGAGTAGTCATCAGAGACATAGTGACAGAGCAGTAGAAGAAACAAGTAATACATGCACAGGGGTTTGCAGTAATTATAGGACACAGTCATTGCTACAAACATACACAGAGACAATTAACGTTAATTGCCTTCTTGTGCGTGGATAGTTTGTTGGAGGGCATGCGGGCTCTGACCTGCTGAACTTTCATCACGCGTGTTGGACTGGGGCGTGGTGACCCTCGGCGCAATTCTTTCCTCATTATAAGGAGGATTACTCACTATAATTAATCGGACGCACTTGAATCTATCGCGGTG
Organism: Ligula intestinalis; assembly: GCA_036362985.1. NCBI lineage: Eukaryota > Metazoa > Platyhelminthes > Cestoda > Diphyllobothriidea > Diphyllobothriidae > Ligula > Ligula intestinalis. The sequence goes on along the minus strand of JAYGXS010000007.1, from coordinate 5,959,035 downwards.
CGCTAAAAGCCGTGGTTTGTAGGGTTGCCAGCTGGCGGGTTAACTCTAACACCGCAGTCGGTCCAGTATGTCTTGCTGTGTGGTGTGGCTGTCTGCGGGCTGAGAACCATATGCAATGGCTCCTCCTTAATGTGGCCTTTATGGCGCTCCCTGTCGGGAGTATACCTAGCGAATCGTGCTGTTGGTAGGCGTGTTGAGCGTTTGTCGCGCCAGCCGTCTGCGCCCCAACACTATTTTTTCCGGCCTACTTGACTCTGTCTTGACAACCGGAATTAGTTATGGGAGTGGTCAGAGAGTGCAGAAAAACCCGGCTAGTTTGCCTTAAGTATTTCCGCTACAGTAACCGCGTGCTTCAGCTCGTTGAAGCCCGTAGTGGATATCGTCGAACACGACGGTCGAACTCTCGTCCCACAGGATTTTATCACTAATTTTGTGGTGGACCTGCTGTTTCATTGAGGTTTCTTGTTCTAAGTATTTGCATTTTTTGCGCATATAAATGGAACCAAAAACGTGTCGATCTGATACTTGTAACATTTACTACCGTCGTTGTAACAGGCTTTTATTCGGTTAACTTAGGAGATGCACAATAGACTTATCGAAGCGTTCCGCATGGCAGCAAAACGGTGCCATTAGGTACAGCATCTCTATCCATCATGAGTCATTGTGGCGAATAATGGAACTGGATGGAGTGCCGACCAAACTCATTGCCATGATTAAGGCCTGCTATCGGTCTACCGCCGCACGAGTCCTGGTCCACAGCAGTCTCTCTCAATCTTTCGATATCCGGTCTGGTGTCCGACAGGGCTGCGTCCTTTCGCCTATTCTGTCTAACTACGTCATTGACTAGGTTATCGGCAAGGCCCTACATGAAGAGGGCGGTGTTGAGCTTGCACCCAGACGCCGGCTAACTGATCTTGACTACGCCGATGATATTGCGCTGTTAGCCTCAAGCTTTGGTTGTCTACGGTCGGTAGTGTCACGGTTAAATGAGATCGTTATCTCGGTAGGCATGTCCATAAATTTCGGAAAGGCGAAGTTGTTCTCGAGCTGGATCCCTGACCAGGAGAAGGCACTCCTGGGGATTAATGGCCATCAACTCGAAGAAGTAGGCGGCTTTAAATACCTCGGGGCGAGGCTGCTACCGAATGGGCAGAGTAAGGACGACATTGTCTCCCGCATCGATGCTGCTCGATGGGTTTTCTGAATCCTTCGAAAGCGCCTATGGATCTGACGTGACATCTCCATCGCTTCGAAGATTCGTGTATACCGTGCATCCATGCGGTCAGACCTCCTCTATGGATGTGAATGCTGGGCTGTGCGCGCTGAAGATGAGCGAAGACTGGAGGTCTTTGACCACCGGTGCTTAAGGACGATACTGCCAGTTAAGTTTAGTGACTTCATCTCAAATGAGGCAGTCCGTACCTGCTGCGGTCGTATCATGAGGATATCTCAGGCCATTCAAGAAATGCGACTGAGTTGGTTTGGACACGTTCTCCGTCATCCGCCGCACGAGCTTTGCTACGCTGCCCTTGACTTGGCGCCACAGTCCACCTAGAAACGTCGAAGAGGAGGGCAACTGAAGACTTGGCTCGACACCGTCCATCAAGACATGGAAGCAGTTCTTGAACCTTCTATCTTCGGTCTTCGTCGCTGGAGAAGAGACTTGGTGGACCTCTCCAGATCCGCCGCCGCCAATCGTCACGCATGGAGAGGTACCGTTCGGTACATCATTGAGGCCGGCTAGATCAGGCATGATCACAGCCGTAACAAGCAAGTAAGTTATTTCTATCAGCCGAATAAACGCAATCTCCAGGTAAAGGAAAACGTCCGATATGAAATTTTTTTAAACTGACGCACACAGACAGGGTCCTACAAATTATCTACACGGCTTAAGTATTTAAGGGCCAGATAGAAATGACTTCAGATGATGTCTTGCATCAGAAGGGAAGTTTTTATATGATACCTGAACGATCCACTTGGCTATCTTCAGGGTATTGTCAATGCGAACATGTACCTGTCAGGTCAATGGGTAAAGGCCGCTAAAAGTATATTGATTCTGGAGCTGTGTGAGAGCTGGAATTGTCTGAGTTTTGAGGCTGTGTGAGCGTTTTCGAACCCTAATCTAAAGATCAGCACCTGAACAATGCTCGCTGTCTCTCGTGATACAAAAACATGATTGATTCACCCTCCCCCTCCCTCATCTTCCTCGCCTATCCAGGATGCCACTCTTGTGATCAGGCCAACAACTCTGACGGTTACATGGTTAAGGACAATTATAACTAGCCCTCATCACGGGGAAGTATCAAATCTACAACGCGGGCAGATAGACAATGGGTTACCCACTGATGCCTGGCTGATACTGACCCCTCGTCGGAGCACTGATAATGACATTCAGGTCAGCTTCTAAGGAATTCCAGCCTGCAAAAACAGCAATGGCTCGTCGAGAGAACGATGCCATGTTGCAAAATGCGACAAATGTCAGTGTTGTGTATCAGAAGTAATTACTCAATTACTGATCTGAAGAAATATTTTGGCGGTAGTGGTTTGGCCCCGACAGGCGTTAGAATATTTTACTGGGTGACTGCTAAGTACCCGAATAAAGTCTTCTAGCCAAGCAAATAAAGCATATTGATAAGACTTCTGATGGGAAGAGTTGTAGAGTTGCTCGGATATAAGACAGGATTCCGTCCGGAATGAGGGTTGACTTGTGACCGAGGTTGACTCAATACAGGAGATAGTATATCGGATGAAAGGTGAAGATCGAAATGTGCCTGGATGGTTTTGTTCAGCGAATTGACTTGAAGCACAAAATGCTGTTTACTAGAAGATAATTTATTTCAGATCAGAGGCCATCGGCTGTCTTCTCGCATCGTTTGAAGTTGGAGTCACACACAGGCCGGAGGCAACCATCAGGCGTCAGATAACGAAAGCAGAAGACCCCCTGCCATGGTAAGAAACATCTGGAGTCATCCATAAAATCTGGTGCATTTGCGGGCAAAGCAACTACGTCGGAGAAACTGGAAGATTTCTCAAGACGCGCATTTTCGAACCCGTAGCAGCAGTGTGAATAAACTATGCCAATTCTCATGTCGCGGCTCATTCGATGAAAACTGACCACATTTTCAAATTTGATGGGGCTGGAATTCTCGCGAGGGTGAACCGGAAGATAAAGTCGCCGCAATAAAATATCTTTAATGGGTGTTTAGAGAAAGTGGCCACTCGTGCATCTTCGTAAACCAGTGCATGCGCAAACGAGACGAACGGTAAAATTGCATTGACCCCAAATTTTGGCGAGTAATTCCTGACGTCAAAAACGTCTCGGAGGCCGTCGGCCACCTTCTCGCATCACTTGGAGTTGGAGTCACACACAGGTCGGAGACAACCTTAAGGTGTCGGATAATGAAACCAAAAGACGCCTACCATGGCAAGAAACAGAGGCAATATTTATGCACAATCGACTGAAGACAACAATGAAACTCGTAAACTGTAGACCAGCTTTTCAAGAACAATCTGAATTTTGTCATAATCGAACTCTCAAAATAATTGCAAGGAAATTTTACAGAAAGAAATTTCTGTCAATATGCACAAGACAGTATGAATTTGATAACGTGAGCAATTGCAATATAGTTTTTTAGACAGCAGCCAGCCTCTCCGTGTGTAGCCTGCAATCTATTCTTATTCCTGCCAAGAGCCCGGATCTCAATCCTATAGAAAATCTTTTTATCATTATCAAAGGAAATTGACATGGGACAAAGAAGAATCTTTACATGTAAGAAAAATGTGACTTTATGCTAAATAATCACATTAAAAAAACACACAGTAGACAACCTGGCTAGCTCCATGTCCGACAGACAATGCTCTTGTAAGTACACACCAACAGTCTATAAAGTACTGATTAATTTGGCCTTTTAATTATTCTGTATCAATTTAGCGTTTTTTTGCATTCGCCTGCCTTAAATACGTTTATATTTAACATAAGATTAGTGACCTGTAATAAAGCCATTATCTAAATTTCGAGTTTATGGTGAAAATTAACTCTTTTTATGTTAGTAAGTAGTAATTTATCAACTAATATAGGTCTTTTTTACTTATGGTAGTCAATTTACTGTTGTACAACTTGGGGGACGCCGCATGCGCTGATTTTGCGCAACATTTATTTCATTTTCTGCACCACGACATTTCAGCAGATAGACAATTTGCTCATATTTGAAAAAGTCTGAATTCCGGGCTAAGAAATAGAAACCATCTCCTGCTCACCGAAATAAATTTTTAGGTTAACTGACGTTTTGGACAGCTGGGCCGGCTGTTCTTTGTCGAAGCGAATACTGACTTTATCGATCAGCAAGTTTAAAGTTGCAGCTGTACGTGTTGGCCTTAGGCTGATCGATTTTTCTCCGTTCGCTATTTGGCTCTGCGTGTGGATTTTGACTTGGTGTGACTGCAGTTGGTGTTCTGTTTCATCCCAATGGTAGAGGATGCTGGCAATCCAGCTCCCTCTGCCGGTAGTTTCATCACAATGTCGTCTTCGTCTGCAAGTCCTTACTTCGGTTTGACCGTGTCCTGTCCTTTTCTTACGTAATGGTGTAGGACTTTGTAGGCCGCAGGGAGGTCCAGATGCCTGTTGACAGAGTTTGCGTCTAAGTACCATGCCTCAAGCGTCAAACTTTCAACTTTTGAGGCTCCCGGTCTACGACTGTCAAATTGAATTCAGGATTTGCAGACGAAAACGACCCTGTGAAAAAACCACCGAAGAAAGAGCAGTAGTACTAGCATTTTCCACAGTAAGGACGAAACAGAACACCAACCGCCGTCACGCCAAGCCAAAATCCACACACAGGGCCACACAATGAACGGAGAAAAATCGATCAGCCCAAGACCAACACGTGCAGCTGCAACTTTAAACTTGCTGATCGATAAAGTCAGTATTCGCTTCGACAAAGAACAGCCAGCCCAGCTGTCCCAAACGTCAGCAAACCTAAAAATTTATTCCGGTGAACAGAAGATGAACTTTAAGACAATTTACTGTAATGCCACTGGAATTCCACTGGAGGAGGTGCCAGAGCCTACTGTTGGTAGAAGAGGTAAGCCGAATGGAACACCGGAAAACCCAACACAAGCTGATGAGGCCAGATTTGCAGGGCACCGTAAGTAATATCCTGGCCGCCTTTTAAGTGTAGATGCGTTTGTGCAAGAAAAAAGATAGCAATCGAGTACAGAATTATCGGAACCCTGGCTCACGCATTGATGGTTCCCAGGGCGTTTGAGTTGTGTCAGTATACCGATGTAAGTTACTTCTAGATAAGCAGGTTATAAACAGTGATGTTGATCCCTGTAATTAAACACGAAGTAGAAGCAGGTTGAACAATACCTTCTGGTAAATGTTCAGCAGGTCGACAACTTACTAAGACTAGGCACGACCACAAAACCATCAATCACCTGACACACACACCCACAAAATCGAGAGGACTTGGCTAGATAGCAATACTTATACTCTGAAGAAAAATCCCAGAGTCCCACAATGTTTACTTCAGGTAAACTTGCGTGAACACTGTTGATGCATTTCGAAGGGAGATGAACGCCACTTTGTAGCAGGCCTACAGCATGTTAAGAAAGGATTGGTCGCTTAATTGTTTGTATTTAATTCAAGTTTAGTTTTTGCAATATCGACGACGTATACTTTATATGATTCTGATATTTTATGAGTATTTATTAAGGTAGAAATAACGCTACAGCGGCAATAAACCTTAGCTTATTTTTCAATACGTCCTTGAACTGCAAATGCAGTCATACCTCATGCGTTCGCCGGTCTGGATTCGCAAAACTGTCACTGTCACTTATTGAGTTTTATCCGTTATTTTTTTTCACGAACCCGCGAATTTTGCAAAATCCTCAAAGAACTTGAAAAATTGCCCAGTTTTTTTAATTTGTAAGTGTTCCTGATTTTAACTGTAAACTCGGTGAGACAAATTTTTAAATGTTAACTTCGCTGTTTTTCGGACGACTAAAGGCATGCAAAAAATCATTTAATGAGTTTTTTTCGAAAAAACTTTGCCTTCTTATGGAAACATTTCTTTTTGTGTGAAGTACTGTACTGCAACTTGACAAGATGCGATACGCGTTCGCAAAGTTTACGCCCTTTGAAACACTAACAGTTACATAATGTTTGGAAAATATTGTTGAGTTTTCTATTTTGTAAAAGTAAACAAATATTAAATTAAGTTCAGCACAAAAATGGCAACAGTTCTCGGTTCGGTTAGTATCTCTGTCGGGAGTACAGTCTTAAGTCTTTAAGTTTATTAACGTTTGAATGACGTTGAGTGTTATTGTGACTGAGTTCAATAAAGTTAGACTGACTGACTGACCTATCTGGCTGTTTTGTTTCCGTTTATGTGCCTTACAGTCCGCGGTGCGCTTTATGTAAGCAAAAAAGTTCCAAAATATACCCTTCCTTGACAGTGCGCCTTATAATCCAGTGTGCCCTATAGTGCGGAAAATACGGTAGTCATTCCAATTATTCTTCTCTCATCATTGCCACCTTGTGTACTGAAGTATCCTGATGATGGTTTTTAATTGGCTAGTTAGGTGGTATGATATTACGTCAGTGCCATGTCCGGTAGATCAATACACTGGCTACACAGTGGTCTTATTTTTTCAATGTTACTGTTACCCGCCAACGGAGAAGAAAATACCGGCCAAAGACAATCTTTCATGCCGGCAACTTTTTTTCTTGAGAGCGTATGCAATGCGAATAACAGCTGGTCATAAAATTTACAGTTAGTGTTTCCTTCTTAAATATTCGTCTTTCTCCGGGTATAGACGGCGCGCTTATCCCCCTTCACCTCCTCCTCCTCCGCGACATATTGCCCTTCTTGGGCGATGCAACAAGCGAGCTGATAAGATCACAATTGTCTTCCCTGCGGCGAACCTAAGCGTATTATTCACGAACCGAATCCCGTTGAAGACCACCTCGATATGCATTTACTCTTCTACCCGCTCCTGTGGAGCAGGATACATTTGCCGAACAACGAAGAACAGAGTGAACGCATACTGGTCGGGCTAAGAAAAGGTGAAATTATATCGATCTCGAGTCCTAAGCTCGCATACTATGTGGATACGAATCACCGGGTCGATAATAAGGAAGTCTTTCCGGTTGTCTGCCGGACACCAGCTACTTCCTCCAAGGGCCTACGTCAACGGGTGCTAGCAGCTGCAGCTGAGGCAGAGTCTAAACGGCTAGCGAATCTAGTGCTGTGTTGACAGAAACCGCCAGTACAGGGACTATCAGTTCCGTGGTCGACGCCGACGCCGGATGGCCATTGCATATCGCCCACAGTTCTGCTGATAAGGGCTCACTCCTTACACGTGACAATGATTTTCACTCCGCGTGCTCGAACCATACAATCATCAATACTTATTTTCCGCCCTCCCCCGACAATTTTACCGTCGCTCTCGACGACGTCCACCACGGGCTTCAGCAAGCTGAAGCAACGCAGTGACTGCGGCTGGATTACAATGAAACTAGACTCGGCGGATCTACCCCACTCTCTCAACGCTAGCACATCTGTACGTGATATTAAGAGAAAAGCTGAGAAGACCAGAGATAGAGGAGGGCGCAGGCGGCTGTCGCGACCAAAACTGAACAAGCGTACCTACAGCACACCTTGCTAGGTAGGTTCCCGTCTGGAAGCGCAATAAAGACCACATTAAGAAGGAGCAACTGAGCCTGACTCTCAGCTCACAGTAAGCTCTTCCAAACAACAAGACACACACTGAGTCGACTGTGGTGTCCAAGTTATCCTGTCAGTTGGCAACCCTCCAAGCCACGGCTTTTGGTGCACCGCGATAGTTTCGAACACATCAGATTGTTTTTAGTGCGTAGAAAATGCGCTGGGGCTCGATCTCACCCTCTCGGCCGCTGCCAGTACCAGGCCACCACCTAGCTGAGCGGTCGCCTGAGGTGGGACTGACGCATCATCATCATCAACATCATCATCATCATCACCATCATCATCATCATCATCATCACCATCATCAACATCATCATCATCGTCATCATCATCAGCAGCATCATCATCACAATCACCATCATCATCATCGTCATCATCACCAGCATCATCATCATCGTCAGCATCATCATCGTCATCATCACCAGCATCATCACCAGCATCATCATCATCATCATCATCATCATCATCATCA
>JAYGXS010000007.1:5917939-5943974 GCA_036362985.1 Ligula intestinalis | reverse complement strand
CCTCTGACCACCACACGAACTTTGTTTAGTTCGGAAGTCTATTCGATCGGTGTTCGCACATTCCTGAGTGAATATATATTTATATTTATATATACTTACCTGCGTGCCTTAAGTCGAGTGGAACAATTAAAGTGGCTCATATGCACCTACAGCTTTGGCTGACTCGCAGTCAACGCATTAGCCAGTAAACACGCAGCGCTCATTCGGCCGATGGCGTGGTCTAGTGTAGTTTCATTTGGTAATGCTAAACCCCACTGCGGGTGCCCGAAAAGCTATGCGGTCACTATGCGGTGGGGGAGAGAGTGAGGTCGACTCTAGGCGCGTTTCTTCCCTCACTATAATAAATCTGAATGCGTCTGAATCCTTCACGGTGCGCTAAAAGCCGTGGCTTGGAGGGTCTGCCAACTGACAGGAAAACTCGGGCCCCCACGTAGCTGCTCCTTCTGTACGCGTGTATCTGTGTGTGCGTACGGGAGGAGAGGGAGGACTGAAAGTCAGGCTGCAATGGCTCCCTCTTAATGTGGCCTTTATGGCGCTCCCGCGCAGTCGGGAGCATACCTAGCGAGATGGCTGTGCCAAGTGTTCGCGTGCTGAGTGTTTATCGCGCCAGCCACCTATACCCTCCCTAATCCCCGGTCTTATTGGCTTTGTCTTTACACCGGATACGGAGGTGGGAGTGGCGAGAGAGTGGGTAGATTCTGCGCAAGTCTGCCTAAACTCCTGTTTTCTCTCGTGCCAGTTCTCTGCGTTGCTTCTGCTTGCTGTCGCTTGCGTATTGCTTGCCCAGCTTGCCTCTGTGTGTGCTGCGGCTTGCTTAACCGTTTGCTGCGGTTTGTTGGAGCGCGTGGTGCCCATAGTCGAAATCGACGGCGGAACTGTCGGTAATGCTAAAAGTGAAGCGATATATTTTTGAAATTCTTCGGCTCAGGCGAAGCCACTGAAGGTTTGATATGCACTTACTATTAAGAAAAACCCATTTAAGGCCATAATATAGGTCCAAGTCATGAAGTCGATCATAAAATGACATTTTGAAAATATTCCTCTAAAAGACTACTTTTGAACTCGAGTTAGATCCGCTTATTCAACACATTCACAGACAAAAACCTAAATTTTGGCCGAAGAGCATTGGCTACTGCGGGGAATGTAACCACCTACCATTAAAAAACCGCCAATAGGCGGATAGTAGTATAACTTAGACGATTATTTAACATATTAGATAAAAGCCTGTACTGTCAGGATGGTAGCTATTTACACATGTTCTTAGTAGAGCTTGGCAGATTTAAATAATTCAATTGACCCAATTGCGAAAAATTCGCGACCTCGAGGGGAGACGAACCCACACAACAGGGAAAGCTTTTGCACAGCCAACGCTCTACCATTGAGCTCTACGAACTCACCGTGAGCCGCGAATTTACTCATACTTGGGTCGATTTACTCACCCAACATAATGCTCGTATATAATCCACCATTACGGATGGAGTAAACTGGCTGCCCAGGCAGGATTTCTTAAGCACTCATCTAAAATCCACCAGAATTACTACCAGGCTCACTTAGGAGGGTTTGGTAGAGTTGAATAATCCTGTTTACCCAATTGTGAAAATTTCGGCAGCCTCAGTGGGATTCGAATCCACATCAGCAGGGAAGGCTTTTGCGCAGCCAACGCTCTACCACTTGAGCTACGAGGACACACAAAGGCCGTACATTTTTCACAATTGGGCTGTAGTACAGTCAACGCTCGAAAGGCAAGTCAAGCGCCGTGAATTTAATCACCACTGGGTCAATTTACACGCCCAGCCTACTACACAAATGGAATCCACCAATACGGATACGGTACGCTGACTGCCCTGGCAGGATTTCCTAAGCAATCATCTTAAATCTACCAGAATGACTTCTAACTATGCATGCACCCAAGACCCCTAGAGAACTACATGCTGATTAATTGGTGAACTTCTTTCGAATGCTCTTTACAGATGCGTCTGGGAAATCGTTCTCCCAATGGTCAATATGACACCACATAGGAATTTCCCTGATACAACGTTTCATGTTATCCAGCATGATAACGTCACTCAAACAACCTTCTCTAACTGTGCTCACTTATAGCAGCTAGAAGCGTGAGTGTCTTTCTTTTCTTCTAATTAGTTCTATTTTTTCTGATACAGCAGAATTAACTATCAAGAAAACTGAGCAGCCTGGTTCTGTCAAAGGAGATTTTCAGATTATCTGTGACGGCGGTTCGGACAAATTTAAACTGTATGGCTACGGAATACAAAATTATCAGTGTTTGTGTACGCATCCTGACACTGCCAGGTCACGTTGTAGAACAAAGTGAAAAATAACATCTTAAGAAGTTGACTTTCGAAACCGCCTTCCCCTTCCTGCATCAATGAGCTCTGTCATGCTGCCTGTCTGATTTTTTGGCAGGTGGAATTTCTCCTCGCGCTGCTGCAGTTGCTGCCTTTTCTTCGATTAAGCCACCACCTACCCACCCACACCTACTCCTCTGCTCTGCTCTGCTCTGCTCGGGTCTGGTCTGGTCTCTTGACAGTTCTGCGTGAGAGGACGATGAAGACTACCGTGAGATGCTCGACCGCCAGATGGACCGTCTGGGCAGGCGCTACCGACTTCTCATAAACCTCCTCATCCTCCCCCCCCCCCCCCCTCCTCTTTTCCCCCCCCCCAAAAAACACCTCCGCCCCCCCCCCCCCCCCCCCCCCCGGAGAGCCCCGGCTTGCCTTCACACAGAGTCGGCGGTCTGACAAAAATCGTTAGCACAGCAGCAGGGTGTCGCGACTCGGGCGTACTCGCCCACGCGACTTGGGTGTCTGGTGGAGCAGGAGGGGGGGGGGGTCGCGAGCATCCGCGCAAGCTCGTAGATTCTTGTTACGGTTGTCCACTCCTCGCGGACATGACTAGTGTCCGTGCTGCCTGCCTCGGGGACAACGACGGACACACAAATGAACCACAGTGTGTGCGTGTGATTTATGCTTGCCCAGACGCCACCTGCTACCAGTTTGCCCTTTCTGTGCGTGTGTGAATGTATACGTTGCGTGTCGTGTCGTGTCGTGTCGTCAGTACACAGAGAGAGAGAGAGAGAGGAAGCTTGAGGAAGGGCAACACGGCGCGTCCACCCAGTCGCCGCCGCCACCACCATCATCGTTGGCCATCTACGGAGGTGAGAAGGGCGCTGGTTCCCGCGTGAGTAGCCACGCAAGACGACCATAAAACAACATCTCCTCGTCCCCGGCCGCGCAACCGTGTGCTCGTCCCTCCCCGCCTGTAGCTGCTTGTATTTCAGCCTCTCCCCCCCTGCCTCCCCTTCGTCTTCCTCAACTTCTTCAATATTGAGCAACAGCAGAAGGTGGTTGTGGACGGCTGGCTGGCCATGGAATGGAGTTTGAGCTAATTTTTCCGGACACGCAGGAAGTTCGCGCGGACAGCGTGGTCAGTGTGGGGGCTGTCCGCCGCCGCACCCGCAGGATGTAACAGCAAGATTTTTGTCCGCTGCCTCAACTCACACAGACGGCCAACGTTGTACACTATGTTGTGTGCGTACTGCAAAAGCGGATATATAGGGCTGGTGGAAACGGATAGCCGATTCTTGTTAACCGGCAGTGTTGTCTGCGAGCGGGACAAATGAGTTCCGTTAGCGAGCGGTCGGTGAACGTTCATCAACGAGTGTGTCAATATCTCCACCGAACTAAACTATCAAGACAATGAGCTCGTGATACAGCGTTAGACTCTGATCGAAAAGAGTCACGAGTTCGAGGCTCGGGTCTGGGTATCATTGGCTAACGGTGGCTAATGAACGAAAAATTGCCAGTCCCCAGTCTCCCTTGTCTTTGCCGGCAATAATATCTGCCCATACTATTAGCTGCTACGGCTGCTGTCAAGGTCCGAGAAATAAGGTTCAAGGTAGAGCGGTACAAGTGAGTTTCGTAAGCGATCTGTGAACGTTCATTAACGACTCCTATCCAGAAGTCGGGCAGGAGTTAATATTAAAATTATCGACTTGAAAACGATTGTATGCCCCCAAAAAGTCGCCTTGCATCATAATCATTGAAGCGCAGGATGCATGCGAGCGAAAGAGGTTGCAGCCCTTGTTTTCAGTTTTGCCGACAGTCTTTCGCTCTGAGACCTTCTGTTCGTCAGTTCATAATCGAAATTTGAGTCAGAGGACGCTAGTAGGCAGTCCTGTCACCTTGGTAGGAAATTACGCCTTCTTTAAATTTTATTCTTAAAGGAAGTGTTTCCTTTGGTTTTAAAAAGTTTCTAAACTGCCGAATGATTTTGAAACTTACCGAATGCTAGAACTGAATTCAAGTTTTACAAACTGACTGCTGTGTTCATCCTGTTTGAGGAAAAGTACGTTCTTGCCTTCGGTTTGAGAATGTGGTTGCATAGCTCTCATAGAATTTCGCAAAAGACATGAATCATGCTATATATATCAAGGGCAGACTTAATAAATTAACGTATGCGAAGTATTATGAATGAACACCGCGCAGTCGTAAAAACGCTCAAAATTAGAAAAAAAATTTAAGCCGAGGGAGAGTCTTCCTTTAAGAATAAAATTTAAAGAAGGCGTTATTTGCTTTCAAATAAGTACAAGAGAGATTTTTCCGTGCATGCTTTCCATAAAATATATTTGAATTTATAAAGGCAGTTAAAATCAATTATACAAATGCATACTATTCAAGTAGCCATTTTTTAGAGAATCAGGTTTTTCGCAGCGGTCAAAAAGAAGCTTCTCACAGAGTCAGCATCGTAGCGTGACTGAAAATAATTGAAATTGGACTGCATGCTAAACGGTATTGCAACCCTACTCACTGTTGTTTTGCGGTCTTTTTCAAATTGTGGAATGTTGCTTGCAGCACTCGCCATGCCGTAAATAACCCCCTTTTTGCAGATCATACTGTTTGTAACGGTCAGAAGGAAAGTTTTTTGGAAAGCCGGCATTCTGACGTGAATGAAATACTTTGAGATTAGGCTGCCTGATAATCAGTAGCCATTTTTAAAGCAGATGAAATGTATATGTAACTGTTTATATCGAGCAGCAAATGTTGGTTGAGGCCTAAAATAAGCCTGCATCAGCTGTTGCTTCGGTCTTCGTTGATCGAAACAGTAGGGTTATAAAGGTAAATCAGGGCACTAGAAGTCGTCTTTGATTAGTCGGATGTAACCTATATGTAGGATAGCCATTTTGTCAGCACCTGTCGTAGAAAGGTGAAAAGAAGACATGCGAAATAGCGCCATGGAGGGAGTTCACAAGCGAAGGGGAGACCGGTATGATGCTAGGAGTGAGCAGTTATCATGACCTGAGCTACAAAAAACCCATGTGACTTCAAGAAAGTCTCAACCGACTTAGGAGCTGGTCTACTTTTAAATTTAAAAGTGATTAAGCGAGTAGTTTTACGGCTCCATACAAAAAGGACCAATGGCTCTTCCGGATACTTTCTCAAGGGGCAATGCCTTTCAAATATTGGTGAACATAAGCACTTCCTTGTTCTAATAAACGCTTCGCTTAAACTACCTTCATCCTGCTTAAGGGCAGCTTAATGCCCGACATAGGTGCTGTTTGCGATTAGAAGGTGATTCGTTCACATCGGCCAGGAACTCTTCAGAAGAACGTACGGAGCGTTTGTTCGGTCCCACTTGGACTATACCGTCCAGGCCTGATGTCTGTGGTTTGAGAAGGATTATCTGCAGCTAGAGCGAGTGCAGGCAAAGGCTACGAAGATGGTCAGGCATCTTGGTCATTTACCCTACAAAGACAGACTGACTGAATAAGATTTGTTTCCTCTCAATTAGAGGCAACTACGTGGTTAACTCATTCCAACCTACAGAATTGCCAGAGGCCGCGAGTGCGCCCTAGAATTTGATAAATTGACTCGGACGGATAATCTACGAGATCATCCCCTAAAACTGCAGAGGAAGCCGGCCTACATGGACGTTCGACGAAACACCTTCCCGCAGAGGGTCACTGGAGCGTGGAACGGACTCCCTGACTAGGTGGTCCTTTCAGATACTGTTAAGACATTTAAACGCAAACTGGATTCTTATTTGCTGGGAAACTACAATATATATAATGAAAATCGTGTAAGTAGCGACAGTTTGCAATTGGCTCACACATTTTAACTCTATACTTGTCTTATATATTTTTGTCTAAGTTGAACGCCTTTGTGATTTTGGGCCTGAATAGGGAACTCAAGGGCGAAAGCCTTCTTCCCTTAATAAAGTGACTTACCTGGTGTAAAATTGGGAAGCGACTGACTACAGCAGCGCATCTCTTGGCTCCGGTGCACTGCGCTGATTATTCAACATGAAATTAACGATGCGCTTCGCTGTTGGTTTCACCAGCCTGGTTATCTAGCCAGTAATCAAAGACCGAGAGACTCTGGCCGCCGACTTCATCCCCCCCCTCCCCTCTGTTCCCCCAAAATCCACCTGAGTTAGGTAGGCCTGTTACTACCGTTGTCAACTTACTGTGCACCGCCTTTCACTACGTCCGCCATTGGTGTTTCTCACGCCAGGTATAGGTTCCGCACGCAGACGGCGTAATTTATGCCCCTTAGGACGGGCGTGACGCCGCACAAAGCGTCTTCCAGCTCCCCCACGCCCTAACAGTGATTTCATTCGCTGTTTGATTCACAAGTTTTCTTCCGCCGCTGTCCCAGATGATAATAGTTCGGTTTTTTCTTTCTTAACCGCAAAAGCAGACCCCGTGGGCTGCAGTGGGGGAGGCAAGGGGGGGCGAAGGCCAGCCTCGCTGCCGGACGCGGACGGCCCTTGTGATTCGGCCGTGTCGGCGCACGCACAAACACACACAGTGGCCTGTCTTCTAGACGACTTGCCACGACATGTGTTCAGCCCCCACCTACACACACGCCCCCCCTCCCCCCAGCCTGACGTAACCGGCAAACACACACAGGCACAGGCACACACGCAGTATCATCATCAAAGCAGCCAGCAGCAGCAAGGAACGACGATGACGACGCTACCACCGGAAGACCGCATCACGTTAGTAACAAGCTCGCTCTGGTTGGCGGACTCAAAAACAGTGGATAGAAAGAGAGCGGCTGCGGGGGGTGGGGGTAGGTGCTGTTATTTGCGACTGGGTCGCCGGGGGGCTACAGGATGTCGGCTGCCCACGTCCTTTCTGATGAAAGTATGGGTGACTGCCAGAAGATAACGTCACTCTAAGTCAAGTCACTTTATTGAGGGAATAAGGCTTTCGCCTCCTGAGTTCCGTATTAATATTCAACAATCGCAAAAACATGTAACTTTAACAACAGTACATATGACGCTTGAGGCATGGTATTCGGATGCCAACTCCATCAACAGGCATCTAGACCTCCCCGCGGCCTACAAATGCTGACGCCAATATGTAAGCAAAGGACGGAACAAAGCTAAGCCTAACGTCAGAATTTCAAACGAAAAGGGCCCCACTACGAACCAGCCAGAAGAGGAGGCAGGATCACCGGGACCCTCTACCCTGGGGCCACGGTATTACACTAATTACTGTTTATGACCCCGAACGACCGCCGTCTTAACCGACAGTTAAGTAGCGTTTACCACCATGATTGCCCCCCCCCGACCTTCATCCATTTTGGTTGATGTTTCTTTCCCCTTGACAACAGCTGACAGTTGATCGGCCTTTGACCACTATAATTACCCTCCGTTTGGTTGCTGCTTCTTATCTCTGAAGGTGAACATCTGTAAGAGTTCGAAAACTCAGGGCAATAAATCAATTGATCCGGTGCTCGACACGTCTTCTTCCTTGTCCATGCAGATACCTAGAACGCGAACTTTTTCATACATTCAGAACATGCGACAAATAGGTAGAAGGAGTACTTTGGAAAACGGTGGTTTATTGGGTGAATTTTTGAAACTTGGAACCCCAGTTCGTCTTCAGACGCAGAGAAAAGTGAATGTGCCCAAAACAGCTAACATCGACAGTTTGTGGTAAAATCGATAATGCAGTGGAGTGGCGCTTGCGCCAGTACCGTGTTGCCGGGTTTTTCGTTCCGGTCGGATTGTCTCGCGTCTCGCCCACTCCTGTTTGAGGCTTCGGTCTGACGACTCCAACTCGAGGTGCCTGTTTATGCATTGTGCGTCCGAGTGCATAGCTTCGAGAAATTCGCGGCCTTTCTTGTATGTACAAGAGCCAAAAATGCAGGTTTTGTCCCATGCAAATTGGTGTCCAGTTTCTAATGTGTGCAAGACAACTTCGGACAAGTGATATCGCTCCTTAACCGCTCGTTGAGGTTCGCGTAAGCGTGTGGAGGCTGGTCTTCCTGTCTTTTCGCAATAAACTGCAGTACAGCAGCCACAAGGGATTTTGTAAATGACTGCTTTTCTGTCCAAATAAGCAACCCTATCCTTAGGGTGTAAAAGCTGATTTCGCAGAGTATTCGTCGCTTTGCACGCCACTTGGATTTGACGCGGGCCAATCCGACCGGCCTGAAAACATGGCCACAGGGTACTGGCGCAAGCGCCACGCCACGGCTTAATCGATTTTTCCACGAACTCTCGATGTTAGTTGTTGGCTGTTTTGGCACATTCACTTTCCTCTGCGTCTGAAGATGAACTGGGGCTCCAGTTTCGAAAATTCACCCGATAAACCACCGTTTCCCAATGTACTTCTTCTACCGAATATACTTCTTGGGATGCTGATTTTCCCGTTCATATGACAACTGTGGAGTTAACGTCAGCGAGATGTGTGAGCCAATCGCAAACTGCGGCTGCTGACACGATATTATTCTATGTACAACAGTTTCGCAGCAAATGAGAATCGAGTCTGCATTTATGGACGTTTGCGAATTTTAACGAAGAGGGTTTCAATCGAATGAGTAAGAGAAAGATTAGATGTCACAGTAGCACCAAGGTTCCCAAAAGAGGATATCTCATAGGACAAGATTCCTAAGGCTTCAGGTCTGGGAGATGTTTACAATCGGAAAACGCACTGAACTGGCTTCCGATCATGCAGTAGAAGACCATCGGCTAACGACCATGCTGTGACGTGGTCCAGGTCATCTTTCAGTACCTGGAGATGTGTCTGACTTTTGAGAGGATGACCAACAACCAGATCATCAGCATATTTTACTTACAAACAATCATTTGGCGATCGTAGGTCATCACTGTTAAGGAAGAAAAGGTGAGGAGATAAGACAGACTTTGTGAAGGATTGTGAATTGACAAGTTGATGAAAAAAATGCGCCGTCATGCCGAAGTTTTCTCATTGGCCAGTGGATGATCGGATGATCACAAATTTACTCACACTGAAATGAGAGAGCATCAAATACACAGAAAGATTTGAACGGCCACTTCTAGATTATTGGCTTTCGCCAGCCAATCATACCTACTATCCGTTTCGAATAATTTGGGTTTCGAACCGGAACTCGTCCATATGTGTACCACGAGTTGACTGGCTGTGGACGTTTCTACTAAATATGCTCACTGGTAAAGGCTGACTTCACAAAAGTCAACCTTTAGTTTTTTCCGTCCGATTCCAAGGTTACTACTCCTATTTAGACTTATTGATAAAAGTAGTGGGTGCGATGAAGTTCGATCGAAATCCTTAAAGATACTTTGAAAAGGCAGCGATTTTTTTAAGTGGGTTTACAAGACTCATTAGCTAGGTATGTAATCGCATATCAGTTCATGGATGATAGAACACCGGTTTTTGGTTGAGTGGTCTTTTTTCTATTTATTCCAGTGTTTGACTAAATAAAATCATCGCGTATGCGCAAGATATGCCTTCATGCCGAGAAATTGCACCTTCTTTTAAGGTTTTCTTTTTTGTTTGAAATGTGGAAGCATTTCGATTTTTAAAAGTATACGAAGGCACGTAAATTTTCAGGTAAGAGCTCTATCCTCACATCTTTATGCGATTTTAAAACTGCCAACTACCTATTTGCCCTGAGAAAATGCAAGTAACCCTACGTGAATTCATAGAGAGAGAAGCTTGATGCTCTTGGATTATTGAAATGGATATTGATCCTGCTGCATACTAATTAAGCCTTACCAGTGCGCACCAGCGAAATGGGCTATGCTTACCTGCATAGGGACTATAAAACCATTTACTAATTACTAACTATTAACAATTAGTATATTATCCACCCTTGCAGTTTGAAAGAGGAAAGTCGTGATTTCCAAGTTATTAATAGTAAAATGTTTTTTTCCCGCACTAGTCCTACAAAAGTAGAGTGAAAAAGTGGCTGACTGCTTCCAATACATCCTTTACGTACGAAGGAGCTCGCCAGACTGTTGGGCCGGTTAGATTTGGTCCCTTTCATCCTTTTAGTATGCGTGGGCAGCCATTCGCTCTCAGTATCCGTAGAAGATATTGTACTCTATAAACTATCTCTTCTATTTCACTGTAGTGCGCCTCAACGCGCCGGTATAGTGCTCTCATGCGTTCGTGACTGATGGAGTGGTTGCTGTTGAGGTTAATGTTTGTCGCTTTCTAGAACATGTTACTTGTTAGGTCGTCACAGTCTTTGCGGTAGAAGAGGACATCCAGGAAGGCTAGCTGGTTGTTTTCTTCCTCCTCCATCGTAAATCGAATGTCCAGAAAGACACCTTCAAAAGCTTCTTGAATGTCAGCACCTGATCTCGCTCGAAGATGTCATCCGAATACTGAGCCCGGAATGTCGATCTGTGACTAACACTATGCAAGTATGCGTCAGTTGGTTATGCTCTACTGGGTATGATACGAGGACGAGAAAGCAGCGTTATGATTTAATAAAATAATGTCAGAAATGTAGGCCTGTGTTTACTACCTGCCCGCCTTGAGGGTGACTGGCCAATTATTTTCCCGGGGAAGAATCCAAAACCATGAACTGCGCATAGGCATGCAGTAGGCATGGTAACGGTGAGTGGATTAATTCATGCAGAGGTGGACTTTCGAAGCATCTACCACTTACTCTTCCCTCCTTTCCTCAGACGGCAAAACACAGTTAGGACCTCTGGAGGTGGGCGCTAGAAACCGTCCAAGCCGTGCCTTTAAGCTCGTCGTGATGTATTCAAGCATGCAGATTTGTTACAATAGAAAATGCGCCGGTTTCTTATGGATATGGATTCTTCATACTTGGCGTCACTTTGTCGCCCTTTGCTCATGCACCACTCGAGCAAAATGCACACAAACATTATTTCTCGTACTCGTCTGGTAGAAAACTATACCTTCTGCAAATTTCATACTTGAAGATACGGTATATTTCGGTTTTAAAAAGGTTGATAAATTACCGCATAATTCTGAGCCCTGCCCGCCGTTACACTAAGGATAAGTAAATATTTCTCTACAGTGTGAGGAAGAAGTCATATAATTCTCGTAAAATTTTGTTATGGATATGGACCAAGTTGTAAAATTCATAAGCAGCATTAGAAAAGAACAGATACGTTGCTTTATGAATGCACATTTTATGGTCTTAAAAACTATCATAAATATAAATATCTTTAAAACCGAAAGTTACCTTTTCTTCAAGTATAAAATTCGAAGAAGGCGTACAAAACGAGTATGAGAAAGAACATTTTCGCGCATTTTTATAACGTACATTTGAATCTATTGGGGAAGTTAAAGTCAATGACAAAAAAGGCATACTACTGAAGTAGCCAATTTTACAGAATATAATGATTGCTGGTGGTCAGAAGGAGGCTCGTACAAAAAGTCGGCATCCTGAGACGACTGAAATATATTGAGATTAGATCGCACGCTAATCAATATTACAACCGCTTACTTAATTACTATGCTCCAATAAAAAGCAGCTTTCAAAATTCCGGCTGAAATTTCATGAGACAGACCTTTTACTACACATGTGCCGCACACGAGCTATCTCTCAGTTCATGTAGCAGATTATACCGATGGACAATAAAGCGTCCTCTGATACCGCTAAAGTGGACGATGCAAACCCTGACATGCGAGGATTCGTCCAAAATAACGGGGCTAATAGTGGATGGCATGACTGCTACAAGAGACGGAACGCGTACTCGCATGTTGTGGAGTAGCTTCATGCATGATCGGTGCGTGTGTGCGCAGATATGTCGCAGGATGACTATAAGGTCTGGACTGAGTTGTTTTAAAAAAGATTTAAGTGAATTATATTCTTTAAAAATGATGACTGAAGTAGTATGCCTTTTTCTTATTCATTTTCACTGCCCTAATAAATTCGGTTATGTATTGCTAATACAAGCGAACATGCACAAAAATATTCTTTCTTGCACTCGTTTGGTAGAAATCTACGCATTCTTCAAATTTTATACCTGAAGCAAGGGTATATTTCGGTTTTAAAAAATTCACTTTATTGCCGAATAATGTTGAACCTGACTAACCGTTGCACATACATTCAAATATATGCTGTATACATTCTGCTCTGGACTAAATACCGATTTCCCTACGGTGTGAAGAACAATTCAGATAGTTCTCATAAAATTCTGTTATGTATGTGGACCAAGTTGTATAATTTATAAGCAGCATTTACAAGTGCTTCATAGATGTACGTTTTATTATTATAAAAACTGTAAAGAAGAGGTAGACGCGATTTCTGGAACGATAGTTTTATTCTGCGATTTCGGCTTCACACGAGCAGCCATCGTCAGAGTAAATGACATAACAGCAAGCTTTCGCTACGCGCAAATGGGGTTGGTAGGGGGTGCCAATTATTGATTGGTCCCTGTCTACGCCACGTCCATTATCACGCTTTCGTATCTTCTCTCTCCTACGCGCGTCCCTGAAGTAACGGCGTGTGATCTTGACGTGGCAGTCTGCATGCTTGTAGAGGAACTGGGCCCTGGTTTCTGGTCACGACTAGAACATTTTTAAATAGAAAGGCACCCTTTCTTCAAGTATAAAATCTGAAGAAGGTGAAATTAACTACCAAACGCGTAGAAGAAATAATAATTTTTGTGCTTTTTTATATGATATATATTTGAATTTATTAGGGCAGTAAAAGGCAATGAGAGAAGGACATGCTGCCTAATTAGCCATTTTTACAGAATAAACTTCCTCCTGGTGGTCAAAAGGAAACCCGTCCATGAGCCGGCATTCTGAGGGCACTGAATTTATTTTGAGATTAAGTCGCATCCTAACTAATTTTACATATGTTTGTTTTAACTTTGCGAAAATTCCCATTGAAAATTTCAGAAGATAAATTGGCGGACATACGTTTGTTTTCGATAAATTCTCGTCAGGCCTTTACATTTATATGGTTTAAAGGCCTGACGAGAATTTATCGAAAACAAACGTATGTTCGCCAATTTATCTTCTGAAATACTTAATCAGCATGTTCAAATTGAAAGCAAATTTCAGAATTTCGGCTGACATTTCATGAGACATACAGTTTCCTGCACACCTGCCGCACACGAGCTGTTCCTCAGTTCATGTATCAGACTATATCGAAGGAGATAAGCCAGTAAAGCGTTCTCTGATACCGCTAAAATGGAAGATGCAAACTTTGGCATGCGAGGATTCGTCCAAAATAACGGAACTAATAGTGGATCGCATGACGGAACGCGTACTCGCGTTTTGTTGAGTAGCTTTGTGCATAGGCGGGGTGTGTCGCAGCACAAGTATAAGGTCTGGATTGTGTTGTTTTACAAAAGATTTAAGTGGAGGCGCATGTGACGGAGCAGGCCAATGCGATGGCCAAATTTCCTGAGACCGTTTAGGTAGGTAAGCTGTACGCGACAGATGTGTCGAGCGTTGGTTCGCTGACAGCAGGGCAATGGCTTTGCAAGTGACGGACCAGGCCGATGGGTGATTCGAATGTACGGTACCAATGGGGCCAGGTCGCACTGAGTTCACCGTCCTGGTGTAAGAAGGGATGGTGGAAAGGATGGGAGGATTGTTATAATCAGTGGTAGTGGTGGTGGTGTCTTCTGGGGTATGTTGACAATCTGTTCGGTCCTTAGATACCAAATTAAGTCTACATGTGCCCTGAAAGTCCGTCCGCAATGCAGGCAAAATGACAATTTTTATGTACTCGCATGGTTGGTTCGCTGGCATTCTGGTCTAGCGTGCTTGCAGATTCCCATTGGTCGGTTGGCTCGTGAGATGGCTGGTTGGCTTCTTACATGGCAATGCACCAAAAACTTCCGACTCTAAGCAAGGCCCTGCCAGGTCTCCGAATTTAGTTGAAGGTGTTTGAGAGCGGTCAACAGTGTGCCCCTCTTTTGTTGTTTATTCACTGTAGGCAAATGAAATGGGTGAGATTCAGTTTCAATGTCTCTTCCCCGTAAAGTAGCGTTGCGGGGCAAAAGTCCCGCTGAAAAGGACGACGGACGATTCCACACTGAGTCTCGTAGCCGGTCGAAGGTACGGCTGCCTTTTGAGATCCGCTTGACGATGATGTCATCGATCTTAATGTTTACTGAATAAGTACTTCCAAGGGAAGCGAACGTGTTCAATTATGTAAGGCACATTCCACTGACGCTGATCCTGGGTCCGTGATAATTACTAGATTTGCCAAGGGGTAACAATCTACTATAGGTAACATTACGGAAACCAAAAACCTCAGAATTCTGTAACATGGAACCGGCAGTAGTGGGGGTTATAAAGGTGAAGCATTACAGGTGCACAGAAGACTGTTTCTAGACTATTATCCTTGTCGGGTGATACGTGATCACTATCTTAGAAGTCTGTGTAGCTAGAGACAGGTCAAGGTCCAGATCCCGCTTCATGTCCTATTCCACTGCGTTGGATGGCAGGAAATCCTCTGCGACAAAGAGCCTGGACATTCTCCCTGGTTCCTAACAGTTATCCATCGGGTCGATAGTTGTCTGTGTCTAACGATGAGTGTAAGTAATATAAACTAGAAAAGTGTTAGCTGTAATAGTAGCGAAAATTCGATTCCCAGGTGGTATGTCCGAAGGAAAAAGGGCGTTCAACGGGAGAGGTTTATTTGTGAGCTGACGTTTCGGATAGTTAGCTCGTCCATCCATTTTCAGCTGCTGGTACGGCGAAAAGTTACCACACAGAGACGCGACCTGTGCAGAGCGGCTCGAAATGAATTATCAGACTACGCCCGCGGACGATAGGAGTGGCGTATAACGAGAGCCAGGAGCCAGAGTATTCACTCTCTGAAGATAATTAGACGAGATAACTATTCGAAACATCAGATCACAAATACAAGTGTTAACTGTCTTTCCAGAGGACTAAATATTTCGTTTTGCCTTCATGAAGTTGAGGTAAATGCAAATATGAGAAAAAACATTATCTTCGGAAAAAAGAACAGATTAAGTTTACAAAATTCCATTTTGCAAATTTGGCACGTTTTATGCCATAATCAAACCATTTTCAAGTAGAAAACTTATTATAGAGCGTTTTCTCTTTGCTAAACTGTACATTGGTTATCGGTCCTCATTCTGGGAGAGCAGTTACTTCGGTGTTGAGGTCTTTTTTAAATAACCTGTGAATTCGGTCCAGGTCATCATGTGTGGAAATAACTTTTCAAAAAACACTGCGCCGACACCAATATATAAAAACCGTCGACGATTAATGGTTTGAATGATTATAAAGTTCGGAGAGCGACAAATTTGGCGGTAGATTATGGCGAATAGTAACAACATGTTTGTTGATATCCTAAGGGATGCCCGTGGTTACAATGGCATCCATAGGCCCACAATAAACACTATCATTTTACAGGGCGATGCTCAAGCTCACCGCTCAAAAGAGGTGTGCATTTGATATCATGTACAATTGTAATCTAATTTTTTAGACAGCAACCAGCCTCTCTGCTTGTGGCCTCCAATCTATTTTTTTTTCTACCAACAGCCCGAATCTCAATTATATAGAGATCTTTTTGCAATTATCAAAAATTTGGCAAAAGACACAGAAGAATCTTCCCATGCAAAAAAAGTTGATTTAGTGCTGAATAACTACATTTAGCTAACCACTATAGACAACTTGGTCATCTCTATTTCTGATGGACTAAAGGCTTTTTTAGCTGCACACGGACAGTCCACAAAATACTGATATTTTTTATTTGTACTAATTCTGTATTAATTTACAGTTTCTGCACTCCCCTGCCTTCAACACATTTGTATATAGCATTACAGCAGTGACCTCAGTTAGTCAGTATATTTGAGGGAAAAATAGGCTTGCACCTTTGAACTCCTTTTGAACTGTAATCTAGCCATTATCTGAATTTTGATTTTTTTAATGAAAATTTACTATTTGTATGTTAGTAAATAGCAATTTTTCAACCAACCTCTCTCTTTTTTTACTTATTGTGCATTCTTTACTGCTCTCAAGTTATTTTTCCAGCTTTATTTAAGAAAGACCTGATCATTTTTAAATTTATCTTCCGAATGCTCTCTTCAGCTGCCGGTGTTTCCTATGCCTTCTTGGCTGCCATGATAGTACAGCGACAATTTAAAACGGCCAAGCAGTTTGCTGATCGTATCCTTAGTGAGGTCACTCACCCTCTCCACTCTGAACTAATGACTGCGAAGTCTTCCAGTACTATACGCCGAAACTTCCGTCATATGTCTTGCCGTACATCGGCATATCAGCACTCTATACTCCCATTCTTAGCAGACTGCTTCAGGTGTGACGAAATGGAAATTGAGAAGTTGAAAGTCGACCTGTCTCCATAACAGATGTGGATATCGTGTAAATCTTTAAAATTTGAGTATTCTATGACCTTATACCATGACCCCCTACCTTACCTTAACCCTTGCTCTCCTTGAATGGAGCCATTTTCGCTGAAAATTTAGGATATTACCTTCAAAATAAAACATTCTCGCTCTAAAAAATTAATTAGCTTAATTATATCCGTTCAAAGAACAGAAAATTTTGTTTTGCCTTCCAGAAATTGAGGTAAGGGCAAGTACGAGATCATGCATCACTATCGTAAAGGCAAGAGTCAGTTTACAAAAGTCCGTTTTGCAAATTTGTTAAGTCCTTTGCCATAAAAATCACTGATTAACTTATGGGACCGCAAGTGGCTTTACTACGCTGAAAATAGTGGCCATACTCAAGTATATGCATCAAATGTCGCGAAATGTCATAACTTTCCTCTGTAACGCCTTACACGAACCCCGTCCAAACATTTTGACTTTATAGAGCAGAATAAATTAATATAAACCTTGAAACGGGAGAGGCAGAAGATTATCAGTTTCAGAAATATCGAAGTATGTATTTTGCTACTCTGTTGTCTTTTTTTAGCGTTCCCCGCCTTTAACACGTATTTAACATTAGATCAGTCACCTATAATCAAAAAATTATCTAAATTTTTAGTTTTTCGAAAAAATTAACTATTTTTATGCTGGTAAATAGTGATTTTGCAACCAAACTATGTCTATTTTACTAATGGCACTTAGTCTATTGCAGTAAAACTTGGGGGACGCTGCATGCGCTGATTTCGCGTGACATGAATTTTATTGTCTATGCCACGACATCTCATCAGATAGACCATCTACTGTACTTCAGTTTTGGAGCTGTCTTGCGGAAGAGTCAAGCCAAGCCATCATTGAATTCTGACGGCGCTGTCATTTGTCCTCCAACAGACGCGGACACACACAAAAATGTTCTTCAAAGTATATCGAAAAGAAAACAATTTCATGATTAGTCGATCGGCTGGGGAGGTCGTGGGGGGGACTCTTTAAAGGCCTCCACCCCCATGCTCCCAATCCAGTGACCTCGGCAATCCTGTATTTTCATAACGCGGCGGGCATGTCAACGCACCCCAGGTCTACGGAGGTTTGCATGTGCTGCGTCGTCCTTACAAAAACAGGAATTCCCCCTCGGATCCCTCAACTTACCTCTTAATGATAAATGAGGTGTCACCGCGACTGCTCCCGAAACAACAACCCTCCGAGGTCTGTGTGTGATACTTATCAGGCGGACGGGGGGGAGGGAGCAAAATCCCGATCAACCGGTTTGATCAGCCAAAGAGCAGGCGGAAGGATCCGGCCAAATGGCGGTCCAAGTTTAAGGAAATCTAATGTGAAAATCTCATCCACAATTTGGGTGTCATTAGCAATCGCGCCTTAATTGACCCGCTTCTCGACTATTCTGTTTTCGCAACATCAAGATCATTATGAAGAGCAATAATTCGGCCGTAACTGGCAGTCGGTTGAATAGAATTAATTCTGGATGGGATCCTCGCAGTTTGGCGCTATTTCGCGGGTAGTTTCAAAATTACACAACGTAGATATGCATTACCGAAGTTCTGTTCGGTTGAGCTTGGTTGTTTGGGCAGATAAAATAACCGCGTAAATAGAACGGCCAGACGCTAGAATGTCAATTTAGACTGCTAGAAATGTGGGTAAGAATAAACTTAATCTACCATCTTAGAAACCTCTAGCCCCTAGTCCTGTGGTTTCTTTCATTTTTACTTTTTTTAATTTACTTTTATTTTAGTTCAGTTTTTATTTTATTTAGGTACTGCCAAAGTTAGAAAGATATACTTCAATAACTACTATATAATAAACAAAACTAAGCTTAACTTAACAAAACTGAAAAACAAGCTATATTAAAACGAAGATCAAAATGATAAATTAAATAATAAACTAAAAAAATAAACTACACTAATACCACCGGTCCTTTAAGACAGAAGTCTGGGGCTAGGGATATCTAAAGTGGTGGACCAACCTTTTTGTTACCGAAATTTCGTTCCAGAATGGGCGCATCCTGAGGAATAGATCGGTGCACAAACAAATGATATTTTCCCTTCCTTTCGAACTGTGCGTGCAATTTCTGTTTAAACTTCTTGCTTGCAGATGTTTCAGCAAGCTGCGCGGGCACGTTGTTAGATAACCCAATAAGGCAAATTGTACCTTAAATCGAAATATGTTGATGTAACTTTCCACAATTTTTACAAAAGTTTCTAATCTGTGTTTTTTATCCTAACATATCGAGCGTTCCCGTCAGTAATGTAAAGCAAATATGGGGTTTCTAAAAAAAACGCCGTCTGGTCACAGCGAATTTCCACGGAAAAATCGAACCTTTCATTTTAGCATGCTACTATCTTATCAAAGGGTTATAATGCATCTGCGACTATCGGCAGTATTTAATGCCAGCTAGGAGTATTGTACACCTCTCTGTCTCATTAGCGGCCAGGAATACGGATGTGCTGTTTTACCTTATCGTTTCGGGTGGAAATCATAGCAACCAGTCGCATAGCAACGGAGAAATACTAATCGGGAAGTTGATGCCACAGAGCAAGGCAAGTCGAATGCATTTTCTAGTTTATTTGCCACAAACTCACACCGGAAAGCCTTGAGATTTTAAGTCAGGGAACAACATTTTCACGTCACTCAGTGCTTCAAATATTGGCCAGCAGAATGCAGACCCACCGATGGGCAGCAAGCTGCCGGAATTCTAGTCAGAACAATTCGGGTTCAAGTTACGGAACCTTCCAGTCATAACCTCTGGTATGGCTAAACGGTAGCGGCATGTCAACCTAGACGGTTGTCGCGAGCATTTCGAGAGTTGACTGTCCGTCATTATGCAGCCACGTGCAAGAGTTTTGGTAGGGAACTCTAAGCGCACCATTATCCTTGCTCGTCATTCTTTGAAAACATTGACAGACATCTACCCAATAGAGGAATAGACAAGAAGAATTCTCAAGGCAGGGCCTGGAGCCGGCCTTTCGCGCAAATTAGTAGGACAGTCTCAAGCCCTTTTGTAGGCATTCACAAAGTCAAACTTGAAATATATCTGTTTTAATCGATCCTTCTGATAAAACAGAATAAATTAGCAGAAAGAATTATGACTCTATGATTCATATTTGTACTCCAGAAAGATAACTTAAGTTGCGGCTGATTGCAACCTCGCCTCTCTCTCTCTCTCTCATAAAAATGGTTTGTTACACGTTACTGCGTAACTTCGCATCGTCCGCTGAATTCTGCAAAGGCAACTAGGCGCCCCATTTTACTTCGGTATGCTTAACCCAAAAATCTTTCCCATCAGAGAGCACTATCCTATTGGGAGAAATGCTCAACTTGGCTCCATTCGTAAACAGTAGTCTGCTGATTTCTTTTTAATTTGAAACAAATATCGATTGGCACTATCCCATTTCGTAACTTGGTCATACTCACTTTCGGCCATTGGTTTCTAATAGCATATCCTTATCCTGACATCACGTTTTGCTAATTAACGTTCCTAGTCCGTAACTTTATCCTGTCTAAACTCGTTAGATTGTGCAATTAGTTGTCCTCCCTCCTCTGAGATCCAAACCGTCCGACATGACGTCTTTCAATATTTATTTTCGGAATGATCAGGCTTAAATTGTCGAGTCGGTTTTAAACTCCGGTTTTCGGCTAATTTATATTATTTCTTTGTGTCAATTTTCTCAGTTGTGTATAGGCGACTAGCGTGCGCAGGGGCGCGCGATTTTACTCCGGATGTTCCCGCGCGTCCGTCTCATTGACCATTTCGGTCTGCTAAAAGTTGCAGCCTGTACGATTTTAAATGCGACTCTCGTGGAAGCAACCACCGTGCTCACTCCAGACACCTACTTCAAATACTTTATTTATGAATCCAGAAGAAAAACAATGAAAGCGAAAAAGTCTGTTTGCAGTGGAGTTGGTGGCTACGAATATTGTCGGTGAACCTGAGACAGCAGAGGCATTTACGTGCAAATAGGTGAAGGTTCGCCTTTTAGGTGTTTCGTCAACTTAGATTAAAGTTGACATTGCAAACACATAATCAGTAAGGAACTTATACCCTGAACTTGATTTCAGAAAGCGTTCCTTATGGCATACGAAGTTAGGAATCCATACATTTTCAATTCACGCCCCTGTCACACTAGACGTTCTGTCCCCCTCTTTTTTAGTTACACAGTAGCGATCTTTTAGATGCAACTTATCTGCAAGTACTAGGTAAAAAACGTCTCATTTTTACACCGGGAAGGCGTTTTCTGTATTAATGCTCTCCATCTGTCAGCTCGGCTTTAGCTGTCGACACACATCAGGGCGCTGGCTTTTAAATGAGCTTCTTTCTGACCGCTTACAGAAACCGGATTCTGCGAAAAGGGCTACTTATGTAGTATGCAATTGCCTCACTGATTTTTAGTGCCCTTAAAAATGCAAATATATCTGATAGAAAGTATGCATGAAAGTAGATTTTTATACTCGTGTGGTAGCAAATTACATCTTCAAATTTTATACTTAAAGACAGCGTATACTTTGGTTTTAAAAACTCTAAATTTCCGAATAATTTTCAAACCTACTGATCGTTCCGCTACAATTCAAGGTTTTCAAACTGCATGCTGTGTACAATCTGTGTAAGGAAAAGTACATTTTTCTCTATGGTGTGAGGGAAAAGTTGCTTGTTTCTCATAAAATTGAGCAATACAATTGGATCATGTTGTATACGTAAGAGGCAATATTAATAAATTGACGGATATGGTGTATTAGGGATGAACTTTTCAGAGTCCAAAAAGTATCATGATTAGAATTTTTAAAACCGTAATATTCCCTTCCTTTAAGTATAAAATTTGCATAAGGTATAATTTTCTACTAAAAACGGAATATTCTATGAATTTTTTTCCAAAAATATAGTTGAATTTATGAGGGCAGTCAAAATCAATGAGTTAAATGCATTCTACATACAGCATGTCGAGTGCTACAAGAAACATTCCACAATTTTAAAAAGACCGGCAATCACTCGCAAAACCGCATTGAGCAGGGTTGCAATACTGTTTACCATGCAGCCCAATTTCAATTATTTTCAGTCATGCTAGGATGCCGACTCTGTGATAAGCTTCTATCCAACCGCTGCGAAAAATTTTATTCGGTAAAAAATGGCTACTTGAATAGTATGCATTTTGATACTTGATTTTGACTGCTTTTATAAATTCAAATATATTTTATTGAAAGCATGCACGGAAAAATTCTCTCTTATATTTATTTGATAGCAAATTACACCTTCTTACAGTTCTATCCTTAAAGGAAGAGTTTCCTTCGGTTTTAAAAAAGTTTCTAAATTTTTGAATGATTTCTAAAGCTACCAACTGCTCGAATTGAATTCAAGTTTTAAAAACTGAATGCTGTGTTCATCCTGTTAGGGGAAAAGTACTTTCTTGCCTATGGTTTGAAGAGGTGGCTGCATAGCTCTCATAGAGTTTCGCAATATACATGGATCCTGCTGCATATATCAGGGGCAGGATTGATAAATTGACGGATACGATGTATTATGAATGAACACCGCACAGTCATAAAATAACTAAAAATTAAAATTTTTAAGCCGAAGGAAGCATTTTTTCAAGATAAAATTTAAAGAAGTCGTAATCTGCTACCAAATAGGAACAAGATATGATTTTTTTGTGCATTCTTTCCATAAAATGTATTGGAATTTATGAAGGCAGTCAAAATCAATTATAAAAATGCATACTATTCAAGTTGCCATTTTTTACAGAATCAAATTTTCCGTAGCAGTCGAAAGGACGCTCATCATGGAGTCAGCATCCTAGCGTGACTGAAAAGAATTGAAATTGGACTGCATGATAAACAGTATTGCAACCCTAATCAATGTTGGCTTGCGAGGGATTACCGGTCTTTTTCAAATTGTGGAATGTTTCTTGCTGCACTCGCCATACTGTAAGTAACCCTTTTTACAGAATATACTGTTTGTAAACGGTCGGGAGGAAGCATGTTGAAAAGGCGGCATCCTGTCGTGACTGAAATTATTCGAGATTAGGCTGCCTGATAATCAGTATTACAACCCTAATTAATGTTGCTTTGCGAGTTATTGTCAATCTTTAGTAAATTTTGGCATTTTTCATGAAATTCCGACTGCACAACCCTGCCATTTTTTACTCCTTTTTGAAGTTGTCACTGCCTGTACGCACGTGAGAGACGGTAGCTCTGGATGTTGCAACAAGACCTAACACCAAACGCATCTCTCGTGCACCGAGAGCGGGTTAAAGGCTGCAGGGAGGGCGCTTTACTGTTACGGTCCGCCACCGTTAAAATAAACTTACAAGGTGGGACTGAAAAAGGAACACTTGGAGTGTGAGCTCTGGTTTCTGACTCCCGTGCCCCGATGATACCGACACCAACAGCAGTAGTTCCGCAGTCGGCAGCCAGTTATCCTACAAAGGCGCCTTAGCAACAGTCCACAGTCCGAAGTTCACCTGGAGCCCGGAGGGAAGGCTAAACCAACACATGCAACTAACGAAAAAAAATGCGAGAAACCAAGCAGAAAGTGTAAGGGCCAGAGAAATGAGTCCCAAGGCTGAGCGGAGCAACAGCCCCATCGCTCATAAACAGAGTGCTGTCAATAGTCTGCTACTTCGAGCAAAGACGCATTGCTCTAACGAACAAACCTACCGAGTGGAGCTCAATTACCTGTTATTTGTTTTCCCGAAATGGTTACCCCCAGAAGCTTCGTACGCCGATGCATGAAACAACAACAACGCAACAAAAAGGAACCAGATTGTTCCACTCAAGCACCCAACACGAATACATGGCAAATCCTTCCTTATATAAGGAATGTGTCTAAACTCGTTGAAAGACACTTGCAGAAACACCAAATAAAAACGGCGCACAAAGCCGATGGCTACTTTACGCATCCAGCTAGTGCACCCTAAGGATAGGGTCAGCTCCCTCAATAAGAAAGAAGCCATCTACAAAATCTCATGCGGAGGTTGTGATACTGTATATTGTGGCCAAACAGGAAGATCCGTTTCCACACGCATCTACGAGCACCAATTGGCCGTGAACAGACGTGACCATTTGTCCGAAGTGGCTATGTATTGCCTCGACACAGGACCCACTTTACATAGGATAAAGCACGCATCGTTGGAGTTTTTCCCGCCAAAAATAGCCGATAATTCCTCGAAGCAATGCAGTCCGATGACTCATGCATCAACCAGCACGTTGAATTGGATGGTATTTATAAGCACATCAAAGAAAGATAGAAAAAAACAGAGACCGCACGACAGACACTGACTGAGGCCATACCCGCCAATCACGTTTCATCCTATATGACTATTGATTTTTTCGACAGTTTTGAAATTTTAGTTTTTCATTGCACTTTTCATGTTAGTCCAAAGACGAGTTGGGGCGCCAACCTCGAAAATTCACTCATTTAAGTTACTTTTTATCCCAACGAACATCTTCTTCAAATTAAAATTTCTTGGGGTGCGTGTGTTCCAGATTATACGAACAAGTGAGTTCTATTAGCGGTCAGTGAACGTTAATCAACGAGTGCCATTATCTCCCAATATGAACCTGCAGGACGACGAGCTCGTAGCGGCTCAATGGTTAGAACTTTAGACTTCTGATCATAAAAATTTCGTGAGTTCAAGCTTCGGGTGGTGCACCACTTGGGGTTGGCGGGTATGACTGGCTGATGGCGGCTAACAAGGCAGAAATGCCAATTCCTGTCTCCCGCGTGTCTTTGCCTGCAATACTATCTGCCTACGTAGACTACTAGGGGCTGTGCGGCTGCTGTAAGTGCCCGAGAAATGGGGCCCAAAACAGAGTGGGACAGGTGAGTGGCGTTAGCAGTGGATGAACGTTCATCAACGAGGTGAGCTTATTGCCACTTTACCATCATGTATGATTGATGCATGCGGATTTCGTACGTCAACATGGCACAGACGTATCCATCCGCCGTAATGAAGGTGGACTTAGGCTAACCTCCAGGAAGATTATGGCTGGCCCTAAAGTTCGTGTTAAGATTAGTGTTAGGACCCAGTTAATAGGGGAATTTTCTGAAATTTACTCGAGGCCATCTCTGTTACGGGGGTTCCTGTTCTCATGTAGTGTGCATGCACCGTTCACATTGCTCTGTTAAATTTCTAATATTGTCAAAAAACGAGCAAATGCTCACTGAATCTCAAAGGTTTCTCCAGTTCTGCCTTCTCCGTCCACAGAGGCCACCGAATTTTTGCAGTTGGGGTAATTGAATAATTACACTCTGCCAAACCCCTCCGGGTAGTCAACTGGTGGATTCTCGATTGATTGCTTAGGAAATCCTGTTTGGATAGTCAGCTTACTGTGTCACTGTAGGTGGGTTCTACATGGAGCAGTAGTCTAGACGGGTAATTCGACTCAAATGTGATTAGATCCACGGCTGCGGTGGGACCTCGATAGTTCTGTTGACAAGAACGTTGGCTGCTTACTCCAACCTTCCCTTGTTGGCATGGGTTCGAATCCCACCGAGGCCATCGAATTGTTCACAATTGGGTCAATTGAATAAGAAAAAAAATATTTTAGAGCCAAACCTGGGAACTCAAAATAAATAACTTGTTCCGGTTAATAGTGACCTGATTCATGGGCGTACATCGCAAGTGACAAGGACCATCACTGGTCCCCAGGGCGCTGTAATAAGCAACGGATCAAATGGGATACAGTAAGGAAGACTTACGCTGCGTTAACTTCGCCCCCATCCTATCTTTTCACTCTCAGCGTGCTCCAGGACCAAGACAATACCTAGACGACTCTCTAAGTTCGTTAAATTTTCCCATTTTTTTAACTTGAAAAGTTAATTTGTTAGGCAAAATGTACTTTTCGGCGATTTCGTATAACCTCCATCCAAAAGTAGCGGTCGTCTTACCAACATGCCGAACATTGGCGCAGACTGAAAAGTCCGCAATGGCCGATAGGCGCATAAACCTGAAATTATTGATTTTTGTACCGGTTCAAATTTTCTAGTTTGCAATGCTATGGCCCTCAAGATGACTTGCCGAAAAGTATACTTTGCCTAACAAATTAACTTTTCAACCTAGATGACTGTTGCTGAGTGTCAGCGGAGGGTTTGACGAAACTAAAGTTAGCTCGGCGCATACTACCCCTGCGTCGGTCCTTCAGTTCGCGCGAACGAAATTCATTGGTGTCCCCAGTTAACACTGCCAACCAACTGCGTAAGCTGAATTTGTCGAAACTAAGGAACATAAACGATGGTATGAAAGCCCTGACGATAGACGAAAGAGAAGGAAATGCGGTTGAAGCCCACTAAACTCGTTATCTAGGACTAACGCATTTGAGGGTCTTTTGACCAGGAACACAAATGCATCAAATTGGGCAGTCAGAAACCAGTCGACAGTTCTTCGATTTTCCGTGTTTATCAGGTTTACCAAATTGTAGGCCA
>JAYGXS010000007.1:5869975-5892056 GCA_036362985.1 Ligula intestinalis | reverse complement strand
GGCTGCTGACAGGGCCCGAGACCCAATGCAGAACGGGACGAGTGAATTCCGTTAGCAGTCGGTGAACGTTCATCAACGAGAATACTCATGCTTGGGGTCTGTAATTAAAACGCTTCGCTCTTTCCTTGTTCTTCTGCTTCTACCGCCTTTTCTTTACGTCCTGTGTGGGCGTAATTATCAGCTTCATCTGCGGGGTGGGTGGCAGCCACATGGGAGGGGCGGGACAGGGTCAATTCGCCTCCTCCTGTTCTACGAGTTCCCGTTGAGCTCGAGCATCTCACCCCCCCCCCCTCCACCCAGCCCACACGCGGTGCATCTGCCGTCAATGATGCTTCTCCCTCCCCTCCGACCCTCGGGTAGCAGCATAATGACAATGAGGATGATGAGTCCGGGAGCGACGCGCAAAAAACAAAACCTCACACGCGTGCTCGGCGCACCGGTCTCGTCTCGGCGGGGGGTGCCTACATGATCGCTCCTATGAGGACTGGTCGTTGAGACTAGCGCCGAGCGCGCCCTTTCCTGGGGTCACAGCTGGCAGTCGACCCTCGTTAACTCATTCGTGCGGCAAAAGGGCCTTATGGTGAGGGGGTTTCGGACGCAGGTAACCCTGGGAGGGGTCGAGTAGGGGGTGATCCACCCGTCCGCCTAGGGCGCCGTCAGTCAGCTTCGTTTTTAAGAGCAACCCTCTTTCAGCCATCACTGGTGTTCCCGGACCGTTTTCAAAATAAGGCTGGATCGACCCGTCTAGTGTTCGATGGAAGTTATTGTACCCACGGAGGTTAGTGCTTTACCTCTGATCCTGAGTCTACATTAATGATCCTAGGGTAAAATTTATGTGTATTGCCCACCTTAGATATCCCTAGCCCCTAGTCCTGTGGTTACTTTTAGTTTTCATTTTTAACCTTCTTTAGTCTTTAGTTTCTTCTTCAGTTTCTTAGTTTAATTTTATTTTTAGATTTAGCTTACTTATATACCGCCAACGTTAGATAAATACACCTAATTAACTATTATATGCTGAAATAAACTAAGCTAAAGTTAACCAAAATAACTGAACTAAAAACTAGACTGCACTAAAGCTTACATTTAACTAATAAACTAAATAATAAACTAAAAACGAAACGAAACTGATACCACCGGTCGCCTAAGACAGTTATGGGGAAAGGGGTGTCTAAGGTGGACGATCAACGCGAATTTCACCGATCCTAGGCATTGCCTCACAGGTGGCAAGGTTCAAAACGTTTGAACAGTTTACTTGCATAATATAGAATCTGTTCTTTTATATGTCCTCTGAAACCATTTCAGCTCCTCCAGTCAAAAACATCTAGAGCTGAATAAGTGGTTATAAATTCTATAAGTTGCACCCCGTCATCTATGGTATCAAGAGCGGAGAAGTGAGTTCTTTCAAAAACGCACTAACAGTTGATGACAGAATTGATATGAGAATATGTATGATCTTGAAAAATACCCGAAAACCCAATGTTTGTCTATTTTATAATAATACATTATCAAGAAAATGATTTTCTGAAAATTGTCTGAGAGTAACAACACGAGCTGATAAAAAAAACACATGCAAGTTTTCAACACTTACGTCTAGCCTGATTGGACGTGTTACATGTCATTATGCTCGGCGCTCCGGACGCAGGTAACCCCGGAAGGGTTGAGCGGGGGGGTCAGGCGCCGTCTGTCAGCTTTGCGTTAAGGGCAACCGTCTTTCACCCACCAGTGGTGTTCGCGGGCGGTTTTCTAGATAAGGCTGGATTGACCCGTCTAGCGTACTGTTACAAATCCCCATAAACACTTGGAGGTTATTGTACCCACGAACTGTAGTGCTTCGACTTTGATCCTGCATTTATAGTAACGATCCTAGGGTAAAACGTAAGTTGGTCGCCAACCTTAGGTACCCCTAGTCCAGGGGTCGGCAACCTTTTTGACTCAGAGAGCCAAGAAAGCAAATATTTGGGACGATATTTCAGTGGGAGCCACATCATTTACTTTAAGGTTAAATTCAATTAAATGTGAGTCTAATAAGCCTCTGGATTTATTCTTTTCAATAATGTTGTTATAATAATCATTGCTAATGCAACTTCTGGTGCTCCATGGATTAGCTGATGGCTTCGTAGTCTGGTTGTTAATTGGTGAGGTTAAGCTTTATGCAAGCGTTGAGGCTTTCATCCGTTAGACATTATCGTAGGGTCGGCTTGATGTGTTTAAGACGTGAGAATGACTGCTCACATGCATCTTTAGATACAGTCAAGATACAGCAATACTCACACGCGACAGTGTGTGTTTTGTGACAAAAACCGTGTTCCAAGTTTTGATTATCAGCTGGTCTTCGAGTTGAAGTTTTTTTAATTTCTGTCCACATATGCTTGCTTGCCAACTCCGCTTTATGCCTTGCGATTCTTTCCAAATCTTCATTGAGTGACTTGAACTTATTCACCCACATGTCTGAGGCCTTCAGGTCAGCCACTTCTTCAAAATTTTTAACGGAGACACCAGGAATAATATAACTTAGGTAAGCCGTGTTAAGTGAACACTCGGTTGGATGGGGATGGACTTAAGAAGACGAGTGTGCTCCCGAAATTCTCCAAAGCATGCTTTCGTTAAGCGTCTGTTATTTAGCGAACTTGTCGCGGCCGTTGGGACGCAGGAAAAAAGCGGAGCAGCCGATGTCGGCTAGCCGGAAAGGGAACACTGAAACGACTGTCATGTCGAACCTAGAGGAGCCGAACGCCAGAGATTGGTTGAGATTACATTGATTCTAATGCGCGTCTCGGCGGCGGTAGCACGTCCTTGGAGGAACCAAAATCACAAAATCTGAAGTTTCTTATTCAAATTTTATCTGACAGAGCCATACGCAATCCTCAAAAGAGCCACAACTGGCTCGCGAGCAATAGGTTACCGACCCTAGTCACAAGTCCTGTGGTTGCTTTTAGTTCTATTAGTTTTAGTTTAGTTTTTAGCTAATTATTTAGTTTATTGGTTTAATGTTGGGTTTAGGTTAGTTTGGTTTTTACTTGAGTTAGTTACCACGAAAGCTAGAAAAATATATATAAACGACTACTACAAACTTAACTTAACGCAAATAACTAAACTACACTAAAACTAAAATTAACCCATTGACCTAAATTACAAACTAAGAATTAATTAAACTGATACCAGCGGTCCCGCTGATACTGGCGGTATCTAAGCAAGGGCGACCAACTTAATTATCACCGATCTTAGGTCTTGCCTCATGCGTGGATCAGAGAGATCATAAGGTTTGAACAAATTATTCGCGCAGTATAGAATCTGTTCCTTTATATGCCCGCCCAATGCTAAAGTTCGTCTGAAAACACTCCAGTCAAGAAAAATCTGGAGCTGAATAAGAGCTTGGTCAGTTCAGGTCAAGTTTTATTGAGGGAAATGTAGGTAAATACCTTTGAACTCCCTATTGGTACAGAACAGTTATTCAATGCATTTGTTCAGCAGAACCTTTCAAAACAGTGGCGTTGCCCGTACTTGGAACTGGGTAAAGGAGGGCCGCCAGTGAAAAAACTCCTTAGGCATGGTTTAGGGAGTCTAGGGTTGTGAATGCCATTTGAGAGATTGAAGGAGAAAAACTGTCGCCCGTTGAGGTTTATAAGTGACAAACAGTCACATATGGTATGAATAGTCAAAGACTGAGTCTCTTCAAATGCGCATCAGAAGGTGATGACAGAATCAATATAAGAATAAGTATGACGTTTAAAATTGCCCAAAATACACAATATTTGTCCATTTTAGAATAATACATAGTCAAGAAGTTGATTTTCTGAAAGTTTTCGAAGAGTAACAACATGAGTTAATAATTTAAAACATTAGCAAGTTCTCACCAGTTATGTCTTGTGTGGCTAAACTTGTAGGATGTCATTATGCTCGCCATGGACTAGTAGTCTGAAAAAACCGCAGTTGTTTTGCTGAAACAGCAGATTATCATTACATTCGGGTGGGCGTCAGGTTGCGTAAACACAGAATAGGTTAATAATTACTAAGCTGTTATGCTGACTTTTTCTATTATTGTACAAAATCTACTTTTTGGTCATGTGAACAGCTGTTAATAAAGGGATTTTTATATTTGAATATAGCATTGAAGAACGCACTACTAATTGTGTCTTAATGCGACTGCCCAGGTGAGACGTCACTTTTTGGGATTGTATTCAGACAAGTATTCCTTCTGATATGTTAAACGGCACGATATGAACGGTCCTCCCAAGATAGTATTGCCGAGCAAGAAAAGGGAGGCTGGAATGGCCATTTCTGGCTTATTAGCCGTCATCAGCCAGCCATATCCAAACTCAAGTGATGCACCACTTGGGTCTCGAACTCGCAACCGCTTTCATCAGAAGTCTAACGCTCTAACAACTGAGGCCACGAGCTCGTTGCATTGCCATTTTAGGCCGGGAGATATGGACACTCGTCCCCCTGATCTTTGCCGGCAATACTATCTGCCTAGAGTACTAGACGCTACGGCTGCTGTCAGGGCCCGAGAAGGGAGACCTGAAACAGGGGCTGTTCTGAGTCTGAGTTCCGTAAGCGGTCGGTGAGCGTTCATCGATGAGTTCTTCTAAATTTAGCCCCGGTCAGTTCCTAGAGCAAATTGGGTGTGTAAGTAGGGGGCATCTGATACGAGGGACAACTCTGATTTATAAACCCTAGACCATGAATTACGTAAAGTGCTCGCACATCCTTCGTTGATCCATCGGGAAGAATTTTTGCATATTGCAAGTTGTCCTCATTGCACAGCGCTGTACTTTTGTCTGATTTCGAAAATAATCTCGTTCGTCAAACGGTAAACTTCCAGATTACCTAGTTTATACACAAACCCTTGTTTTGCCCAGCTCTGTCGAGCTATGACATTGCTCTCACTATGGCGAGAAAAATTCTAATTTCAGTTCCAAAATGACGTCAAAAGCTTATATTCGTTTGAGCGGAAATTCTGGCGTGCGTCCCTTCCATCCATTTTGGTTGGTGCGTTCGGCAGCTCCTATTCTTTTCGTCCTATTTATTTTTACTTTCTTCCTGTTTCATTTCTTCTTCACTACAGACTCGCATTTGACGGCCCACAAATTTTTACCACTGTTTATGGACAAGACGCGGGCATATAACCCTCTGAATAATTCAGGCAGTCATGCGCACAACTCCCTAACCGCAACAGTAATCCTAACTCTAACCTTAACAATAAGATGTCACGGGCACTTAAAGGAAGACCTTTGAGTAGGGTTGTGCATATTTTCGTGTCTTGCTCCTTATGCTGTCTCTTGTACCAAACAGTACTTCTGCCTTACTCATTTATTTTTCTCTTGTTTCCCGTCTGACAGTTCCATAAACTCCTTTGTCTCTATTCTCTATCCATCGCCCGCGTATTATTCTCAAGCCTTCTTCTCTTAGTGGCAACAACAAAGTTGGTCGCTCGCCTTAGATATCCGTTGCCCCTAGTCCTGCGGTTTCCTTAATTTAATTAGTTTTGGTTTAGTTTGGTTTTTAGTGTAGTTAGATACAGCCAGTGTTAGACAAATATATTTAAACAGCTAATTGCAGCGTTTATATAATATTCAGGTTCGGGGGGGGGGGGTGGAGAAAGGGGGTTAATAGGTGGGTGAGTGTAATCAAGCATCTGGATTTTCCCTCGACTCCTGAATGCGGGCGCTCGTGCGGATAGGACGTTGGTTACGATGCGCAGAGAAGACAGGGGGATGTTCTCACGGGCTGCGGGTAGAGGTTTGTATTCCAGCCGCGTAGCTTGCACTTGACTGTTGTCTGCGGCTTCATTTTGTGTGTTTTTGGACGACGTGGTTTCAAGAGGTGTGGGATTTCCGCGTGCAGTCGGCCATGGGAAACAGATGGCTTGTACCAGCGTCTTTTGACAGCATAGAGTGGGTTTGCTAACCGGATTGCCACTGCCTCTCCTGTGGCTAACACCCGTTTGCGCAGGCCTTTGGAGTAGTGTGTTGGCGTGCAATATATAACCCGATACGCTTCTCTCGCGTCCACTTGGTGGTTCGTATCAATTAGGTGGGCGAGGATTGTGCTTGAGATCGGTCTATTCTCCCCTTTGCTGAGTCAGGCTGGTATGTGCTCGCGTATTCTCTTCTCTAGAAGTCGCGTTGTTCGGCCAATATATCCCGCTCCACAGGAACAGGTGAAAGAACACATGCACTTAAAAACTACTTCATACTAACCTATACTGATTAACCTAGTCTAAACTAAAAAAATATAACGGAAATAAAAGCTAAACTAGAACTAAAATCAAACGACTAAACTGCGCAACAAAAAACCAATAAGACGGAATTCTGGGGCAAGTGCTATCTAAGATGGGTGACCAACTTTATTGTTACCCTATTGTCTTCTTACAGCGTCATTTTTATTACATCTCCGCTCACTTGCTTCTGCCTGTTCATCCTTAATTCCCCTGAGATCCTTTAACCAGCCATCCCTTCCACAGCTTCATTTGATTGTTCCTTTTTACATCGATTTCTCATTGGGATGCAGTCTCATGCCTAAGAGTTGACACAATCTGTATTGGAACATAAATGATATTCACTATACGGGTGGACTATTCAGAGCCCTCTTCAGAGGCATTACGCCGGAAATTGACCACAGCTTCATCTGAGATGCCAAATAAGTTAGCCTTGGTAGTATTAAGGAAGCACTTCATAGGTATCAGAAAGGAGAAGAAGCAGATGGACCGTATACCGGACAATCATGTTGCGCGCATTGCCAATACCTATGAACAAAACTCATCTATTAGTTTGAGTTTAGTTTTCGTCTATCTCATTTTAGTTAGTATAGTATAGTTTTAAATTGACGTTGTAACTTACCATACTAACAACCAAGGTACTTGCTAAAAGGTCCAGATACGTGTTTTGCCGGTATTCTGCCGCTGCTTGAGTCAGCTGCAGCAGGCGTATATTTTCATATTTCGGTCTACGCCTATAGACCTTAAATATACTGATATTTACCGCGAACAGAAATTAATTTCTCAGGAGATTAAAAAGCTGAAGTATAGTTTTGGTTTGCTTTTGATTTGGGTAAAGTTTAGTGTATTTTTTATTTTTTTTAGTTTCCTTTTAGTTTAGTTCACTTCCTTGTGCAGTTCCGCAATTTGTGCAATGCTCGCTTTCTACTAGTTGTATTTTTCAGCGTAATTATCCGCGCGTTTTCGTTGCAAAATATTTTGTTGTTTTAACAATTGTTCTTATCATTTTCTACTTTTATATGCTCCACTTTTAAATTTTTTATTTTCCTTGATATTTCCCCCTCATTTAACCCCTAGTACTACCAGTTCCTTATTACAGAATGCTGGGGTTTTCGTTTGCTAAAGTGAGCCCGAAACTAGA
This sequence comes from Ligula intestinalis, assembly GCA_036362985.1. NCBI lineage: Eukaryota > Metazoa > Platyhelminthes > Cestoda > Diphyllobothriidea > Diphyllobothriidae > Ligula > Ligula intestinalis. Next base: position 5,884,698 of record JAYGXS010000007.1, on the reverse strand, counting down.
CTGCTACCCCAGACAGTCAGGATATACCTATCACAGGGGGTTAAGTGAGTTAAACCCTAGCAACTGCGATCTTCGGACTATGGTTAATTAGTAAAGAAGAAGTCGGTGGAGGCCAGAGTAGTAGGAATAGTATATTGTGTACGCAGAGGAACAGAGAATAGATGGAAAGAGATTTGACTTGGAGAACATACGACCAGCCAGGCAGGCCAGCCGGATCCAAGTGCTGGTTTGACAGCAGTCAGGCCAGCAGGCCGAGAGAGAGAGAGCGTTCACGTGTGCAGTGTTGCTATTCGTCGCCTGGCCAAGAAGTTGTTTTTGCGGCAATTGTGATTGGCTGATCTAGGCGTCGAGGCTAGCGTCTGTGAGCCTTCGGGAAAGTTCAGGTCGACGCGAGCTAGTCACAACATGCTCATTACCAACACCCATGCGCGCAATTTACCTACTGTCATACCTTCGAACCCCTGTCTCCTGGCAGAAACACGTTGTTAGCTCTTCGCAGGCACCCACAATTCACTACTCGACTCCTGGTGAAGGACTGTCGTAGACTACTACCAACGCTGATAGGCGTTGTGTTGACGCTGGCGGGGCTCGGGAAATGAACCCCAAGGCACAGTGGGACAACTGAGTTCCTTTAGCGATCGGTGAACGCTTGTAGCAGCTAGTAGTGTCGAAAAACAGAAGGTTCCCCCAAATCGCAGGTCAAGGGAGACGGTGTTGGTGGAAAAAAGTTTACTGCCGAAGTACAGAGGCTGTGTTGTGCGCCAACCGCCAATACGTCTGCTTTGCAACTGTGTCTGCGAAGTTGTATGTTTTCTGAAGTCAAGCCTTGCCTGCCGGGCCGTGAACGAGTAATCAATCGTCTGCCGCAAATCAGACGAGGCGGAATTATCGATTACCTATTAGTGAATGCGCGTATGAAGCGGCGAGTGGGTCGATAACACGCGGAGTAGATGATTAAGCGCGGATGTAAGCCCTGGCAGAGCGAACTCAGAGTCAGTGCGGCAGGTTTCCACACGCTCATCAATCAACACTAATATTCACGATCTAAACGGGCATGACAGTGAGCTCGTGGTTCAATGGTTAGGGCATTAGACTCTGATCAGCATCGTCGTGAGTTCGAGCCTCGGGTGGTACACCAGTTGGGGTCGGGTATGACTTCCTGACAGAAAAAGCCACTCCAGTCTCCCGCTTGTCTTTGCCGGCAACGCTATAAGTTTGTCATAGCCTTCCGTACTTCCGCTCCAACGGCAGGTAAACAACGGTAGTCGAGTCCCTACCTCTTACGGTGTAGCAAGCGAACCACTCACTCCTAGTCGTTTTGCCTGATATTGGCTTGTTTTTAATGTTTCAAAACGAAGCATGTAGCTTTTCGGTCATGTGTCTCCTCTGTTGAATTCTCATAAACCGGTTACGCCAGAAGTCACAATCAGATAAAATGCGGGCGGGCTTATCCGAAAGACTATGCGAGCACTTCCTGGCATTGCTGAGCAAAGGTGAAGTCAGGAGCGTCCATAGCGCCATTCTTGCCCCCATGGTTGACTCCGAACATCATGTGGACCCCAAGGTAACCTTCAGGGCGATTTACATGGTTCTAAAAAACTTTCCAGAGTCCCTGGATCATCGTTTTCTAGCAGCAGCAGCAGAAGCAACCGCTATCCGGTTGAGGAAGCCGATTTTGTGCACGCAAACGTATCTTCTGAAAGCTTCGAGCTTGGCATGGCCGACGGTTACATTTTTCTGCGTTTTCTCATTCCTTTCCATCCCCTTCCCGCCCCGTCCGGCGTCAACAAATCAAATAAAAGTTGATTTGACCCACCGCATACGTAACATGATGTCAAACGCTGGGTTGACGAATTTTTTACATGTATTTTTCGCCTGTACCGTACAACAACCCAAAATATCCTGGCGTTACGTCAACAACACTTGTTATTCTGAAACGAAGGACTATGTTGGCCGCTGCCTAACCAAGCTAACTAATTTAACTTGAGCACAAAACTCACCGTCAAATCGAATACTATGTCCCAGCGTAGCTTCCTGGACGGGAAAATAAAAAGAATGGTTGGTGATTGTGCATCAAAAATCAGCTCGCGTGACTGATCAATGCTTGCCAAACAAAGAAATACCACGTACCGTATTATCCGCACTATAGGGCATAATGGTTTAATTTTAAACATTTTCAGTAGGACTGTCTTTAGAGGTCCTATTTGCCCTTGCGTTATAGTAATAAAAACTTTTCACATTTTCAGTAGCCCTACTTTTCCTTTTATCGTTAAATGCCGCCAATATAAGGTCAAATTTTCATCAATAGGTATCAGTTGCCTGAGCAAAGGGAGTTAATGTTGGTGGAGTTGATTATGCTTAAGTCATTAAACACTAAATTTGATATTATTAGATTACTTTTAACTTAATTAAGCATTTATTTCCACTCCCTAACCAAGAATTAAATGTTATTACCTATTCCATAAGATAGTTGAGCGGGGGGAATAAATATCTAGGCGGCCCTACAAGGAAGTTTTGCCCTTTTATCTTATATAAAGCGCACCGGACTATAAGGCCCGTTAAAGGAAACAAAACGATCAGATAAATTAGTCAGTCAAATTTTATCGAACGCATCCATAATAACTCTCAACATTGTTCCAACGTTAAGGAGCGCATTCACAATAACTCCTAACCTTGTTGCAGTTGTAACGCATAAAAAAACAGTCTAATACTGCTAAATCAACGGTTGCCGCGGATGAAGAGATTACACCTTTTCATGAAACGAAGCACCAAGAAGGACAGCCTCGAAAGTCATTAATATTTACTTACCACGCTAATGCTGCTGTCTTGCTTCGAATAAAGTCTGTAGAGACGTTTCTACCTGCTGCTTTCTGCTCAATGACTCACTGTTCAAATGTGTCCTCTAACCGTGGCCATCTCGATTTGCTCCCTCGGAAACTCTGTGTGGTCTTCTTTAATTGGCGCAGGTCATCTTCTCGCTTTCTCCACTTCCGTACCATTGATTGATTAAGGTTGAACATCTCGCAGTTGTTATATTCCCATGTTCTACTACTTGACTGATAGCCTTGAGTTTGTAGTATGCGTCGTAAGCGTGTCTTAGCACAGGTGCCATGTTAGATTCAATAGACACACACTGCCATACTATCGTGAAGCAGAGTATATATTACTACACAACGCTCCTGACTACAGATAAACACAGCGCCGTGTACCACACAAAATCGCTCCCAGGTCAATTTCAGAATTTATCTATATTAAGGCGCTCCGGGTCATAAAACACACCGTCGTTTTTTAATAAAATTAAAGCTTTTAAGAGAACCTTATAATCCGGAAAATACAGTGCACTAATTCCAAGAACTCGAAGAAGGGTGGGTGATGCATACGGAATCAGTTGGATAAGAAAAAGTTAACGGCATTGCAATGAAGAACCAAACTAAGTAGTCAGTGGATTTTTCTCCGCAAGCATCTTTATATGCAGAGATTCCTCTGCTCGGTTAAACTGAGAGTCCATTTAGGTGCCTTAATTTGGTGTGGCGGAGATTCAAGTAAAGATAATCTGTTTGGTGACATAGTTTATGGTCTATAGTGTACATGTGTTTACGTCGGGCGAATATGTCGCAGTCTAAAGGCACTCAAACACGAGCAGAACAGTCGGTCCTTTAAAATATGTTGAATACCGAAGATAAGCCAAATAAAATCGTTGCATAATCGCGGCACGTATCTGGAAGACTCGACATAAAATTGGTTGAACCCACTTGCACCGTCATTTTCAGGGATAGACTCGTCACAGTGCACGTTAGATACTACAGTGTTAAACAGAATAACTGCTTCCTAATACAGGACAACCAAGATAATTCTTTAAGCTAAACTTCCATTCACTCCTCATATGCATTATTTCCCTTCTATAACATGTTCGGTCGGTTAACAGTTTTATTTAGTGCCAAACTTTGTTTAGGTTGTTCGTTTGAAGGCGTGTTGCCTTTTACAGCTCCAGTTTTACTGGCTATTCGGCATGACTAAACCCAGCGCTAGTCGGTCAAGATTTCATACCCACCCCCAGTAAACTTTGTTGCAATTCGTAAAAGGATGTAGTTTATCCCCTCTGAACGTCTACCAAGATACCATTGCATAAAAAGACTAGTAAGATAGTACTCCCGGCAAAAGGCAAGGAAGAATGGAATGGCGATTTCTGGCTTATTAGCCGTCGTCAGCCAGCCATACTCAGACGCAAGTGGTGCTCTACTCACGCTTCAAACTCGCGGCTTCTTGATTAGTAAACTAATAAATTAAATCATGCTATTTGCACGCTTCTAGAACACAGGTGTACACAACTGAAGCATAAAGCGACCGAAGGGCATTCCAGGTAAATCAAATCGCCGAATGGCGTCATTCGAAACACATTTCCTCTTCATGGCCTTACATTAAGCACTCACAATCAGAGCTATGAATGAAAGTTTGCCTGTTCCAGACTGGGTACTAGCACAACACTCGGAAAATTACGTTGATCCGAATACAGTTGGGTATGCTCAGTAAATCGAGAGAACTGTACTAGATAGAAAAATTCAGATTTTGAAGAAATCCGCAGACTTCTACCGTATTTACCTCAGGAGTACATGAGTGAACAGCACTGGTACGTTTTGAAAGGAAATGAGACTCACTTCTTAACAATCATACGCGATAATAAAGAATTATTTAATGCTTTCTTGTTGTTATGTAATTCGGAGTTAATGTTCGCAATATAGATGACATATTTTAAATCTGATTATGATTCCTGATGAGTACCTATGAGGGTAGGAATCGCACTATAATAGCACCCATACCTCTCATATGTCCTAACAATGTCGGTAACAATAAAGTTGGTCTACCACCCTAGATACTCCTAACTCCTAGACCAGTGGTTACTTAGTTTGATTAAAGGTTAGTTTTAGTTTGTTATTTGGCTTATTACTTTAATTTAAAATTTACTCCCAGTGGGCGCGGGAAGCAACTTTGACTACATTTTTTCACTTTACGCTTACTTATAAAAATTTCCTTCTCTGCCTATCCTATTTCCCCACCCCACAAAACTCTATACCCACAGTTTTTGCAGGACAAAATGCTGGGACTAGAGGTATATGAGTGGGGCTACATAAGCTACTTTTGCCAATATTTGTTTTAGTTTATTGTAGCTTAGTTTATAGTTTGGTAGACACCACCCCAGTTAGATAAATATACTTCAATAACTACTACTAAACTAACCTAACCAAACTAAGTTAAACTTAGGAAAACTAGATTATACTTGAACTAAAATTAAACTATCAAACTAAATAATAAGCTAAAAACTACACTAAACGAATACGACCGGTCCTGTAAGACAGCATTCTGGGGCTAGGGGGTATCTGAGATGGTAAACCAATATTATTGCCACCGTACTGTTTTTACTTGGTATTAAACTAGCACTGTTAACATGACAGCACAGTGGTTAACATCACCCACACCAAACGATATCTGAACCTAATTTCCTCTTGAATCCTGATCGTCCTTCTGTATGACTGGTCTTCATGAGCACTGAAAGCGTCCTTATCCGGTCACCCGTTGAAGTTCTGCTTCCTATTGGAGCAGGAGGAGTCGTGTGTGGAGTTTATTCCGGTCGCCGCCCCCCGTCTGGTTTCTTCCCACCCATCGAGCAACATGGGAGCATTGTCATGAGCAGCTTGGCCGCATTTTGCGCAACTCGAATCCCAAGCAGCCATTATCTCTGCGCTACCACCAGTGCTACGGGGAAACGATGAAAGCAGAGGCGGCAGAGATAAGAAGTGACGGCGACACTGACATGTTCACCTTCCCACGGCTTCTTCTCTACCCCCCCCCCCACCCTTCGACCCGAACTCCCGGGTGGGCCGGCCTCAGTGCTTGTGGTTACAACACGCAATGGGGACATTTTGGGAGACAAGGTGGGGGAGGGGGGTGACAATGGAAGAGAAAGAGGACGGGAGGGGGGAAGGCAAATGTGCTCACATGTTGCTATTCCTGCTGTCGCAACCACCACCACCATGAACGTTTACCAGACGGCGGTCTGTGTACGAGAGAAGAAAGTGATAAATTGGACTTCTTTCCTTCATCGCCTGTTTCGGCGTCACAACTGAATGAAAGAGCGCACGAACAGTCAGGGAGAAGACCGTCTTTTAAATTAGAATTCTAAACAGGCCTTGTAAGATGGTTGAAGTTTCGACTTCAAATGCCTAATATTCATGGGTAAATTAATGAGTCCATCGGGGCACCCTAGTTTCCAGCCTCGAGCAGAACAAGAACATCTTCAGTCTAAGTGAACCTCTGTGTTAGCCCCCATACCTCGACAACACATTTGTTTTCTGTTGGTGATATATTTAACGCAGAGTTCAGTCAGATGCAGAGTATCCGTCAATCTTTCTTATGAATATTCAGGTGAGAAATTGAAAATAATGGCTCACGTGAAGGCAAGCAACATTACAAAATTCCCAACTTTAAGAGATAACATCCAGGATAGCTAAGGGAATACATTCTTTGAAAAATTTCAGACTGTCCTCGGAAGGCTGGGAGGTAGAAGGAACGCTGAACGGCTACCAAAAAGCTCTAAGAACCATGGCTACTTCGCGCTCATGTATGGCGAATCTGGCTCCAAAAAGCATCTGAAGATATAGGATGCAGTTTCAGAAATTTGAAGCAGTTTTTCCCAGGTGCGAATTTGAAGATTGCATACACTACAGATCTAATGGAACCATAAATTTCGCTTTGCCCTGGTAACATGCGGCTCCCTGATTTACACCTCCCCCTTCCTGAATTTTTGCTTTACCCTTTTTACCCCTTTCTCGCTGTCCACAGTGCTTCACTTGCTTATGTTACTAATTAGACTAATTAGCCCAGATTACTAATTGATCTTCCTGACCTGTTTCTATGACCTCCTCTGTATGAATTCAATTGTTGTATCCTGTCATTCGTTTCTCACTTTATGCAGCGAGAGGACGCAGCACTCGAGAAATTTATGGTTCCATTAAATTCGACAGTATATCAAATCTTCAAATATAGGATGTAGGCCGTCAGTCCCTACGAGGCAGAATGAGCCGTTAATTGGTGATAATAGTGTTGTGTTCACATCTGACGATGCAGCGTCTCATGAACTCATAAACCTGGATGACAACCAGCAAAACGATCAAAAGTATGACTAAAGCAAAGTATAGAAAGCAACCGGAAAAAGAGAGATAGGACAAAGCGGATTAGAACGAGTGACGAGGAAGTGGAAATAAGTGGGCTGTGATCAAACGACATTGGTTGACTAGTGAAAGTTCGAACATCGGTTTCGATTATGTCTACTGTATGCATGCTCCACAACAGAAGGGAGCAGGGACTATGCCTTGCACTAAATTATACTGAGAGTAGCCTCTGATGCATCTACCTCACTCCCTTCCCGCTACCTGTTATGAACTCTTTAACAAGACATAGTCATGAAGATCGGAGATGGGCGAGAGTGCAGACCCACACACCATGAGCCAACACAGACAGACAAATACAGCGGCTCGGATCCAAATCGAGCGGGAGTGCCATAACGGCCACATTAAGAGGGAGCCATTACAGCCTGAATCTCAGTCACTCTATGCAACACAATACACACTGGACTGACCGCGTGATCCGAGTACTCCTATAAGTTCACAAGCCTCCAAGCCATGCCTTTTAGCGCACCGTGATAGCTTTAAACGCGTCAACTTGTTTATATTGAGGAAAGTGCGCTGAACCGTCGACCTCACTCTCTTCTGCACGAATTAGTTTGAAGTGATCGACTTGCGCAGCACCTCCCTCTCCCCCGTCTGGCAAGACAAAGTCAGGAAAACCAGAGATGGGAATGGGCGCAAGCCCACACACTGTAGACCAACACAACCAAGAAAAAAACCACATCGGTTAACTTCAGCAGGCGAGACGAGCACGCAGACTCGCAGCAGACGGTGGATAAATAAGTGAAAGTGGCGCCACAAACACTGATGCGCCCCCCCCCCACTCCCCAGACTCCCAACGCGACAGTCCTCTGTCTGGCCCACCCAATGAGCTCCGTATGTTGCACAAGGCGTGTGTGGGTGGGTTAATTTCTGCTCCTCCGCTCCCCCTTGCCTCTCAGCCAAGTTGTCAACAGTCATTTGAAGCAGCAGCAGACCGGCGTCTTCGCTTCAGATAGACCCTCCTAACACGAGTAGTTTATCATGTACCAGCCAGGGGGCATCGATGCGGCCCCCATGTTCGTCTTCCGCTAGCTTCTGAAACTCTGATATACCAAGAGGCCTGCTTGGATGGAACCTGAGCCAGTCCACAACTTTGAATATATAGAGGGAGGAAAAATTAATTTGTAGTAAGCCACCTCGCAAGGTAAATATCAGCTGCTTAACGATTATGTACCGGTTTCGAGGGAAACTGTGGTAAAGCAGACGGTACAATAATAATAGTTTTATGGATCACACGAGTGGGCACTGTCATGTTGACCCGGAGATTCATCAATTGCAAAAAACAAGCGAAATTGCGAGTCCCAGGAAGTAAAGGGGAAGAAGCCGATGTGATGGCTGGGATAAGAACGTTACGCCCCTGGCGTTTCGAAATCCGTCGCGTAATCATCACCAGAGAAAATAGCAAAAGCAGGTAATTCACGCATAAGGATTTGCAGTATTTATAGGGTACAGTCGCTATGCTACTGCATACTTAGTACCGTTAACGGCTCCCCGTATTGAGGGTAGTTGTCCACTTAGGCACTAAATATAGGCCTCCAGTGCCAGCAGGTCGAAGAGGGCAACGGACGGACGTTTCGACACTTGCCGGTGTACTAACGATGCTATCCTTGCGTGCGACACTCGTCCAAATGCGGGCATGAGGCAGAGTGTTGTAGAGCAGGTCGCTTCCAGTACTGTTTTTTTCTATCAGTTCTTCTTAAAACCGAAACATGTGAGCATCGACTTTGGTCCTGATCACCTATGAACTCGGGGGCATCTGTTTTGCCTGCACAAAAAATCGGACAGATTAGGATGAGGTAAGGATCAGACGTATTCGCGACGAGTTAGGGGGTGGGCAAGTGTGACCTTATTAGCACCTTTTTTGACATAAGAGTGGTGTCAAATTCGACCCACCCGAGGAATCGTGACAACAAGACCTAAAGAATGTCAGGAAATGCTTCGAGCTGGAGATTGATTCACAGAGAAGGTCGGCATTTACGATAGCTACACACGCTTCTATAAAGTGCGGCCACGAGGCCAAATTATGTCTTTAGGAAAATTCTCAAAGAAGGACGTTTGTTTTGTTCTTTAAATACAGAAGTCCATTTCAATTCAACGCGTAAAGTCATTCAGTCTATTGGCCTCAAACAGTTCAGTCAAAAATTCTCTAAGTACAGTGTTACTTTGCAATTTTAAGTGATAGTAGATTTTAGTTCGGCGAACGACACTCTTAACTTGCCACTTCAAAGCCCAGATATAACAGACCACCCGACGTATCAAGCCACTAAGATGAGGTAAGGATCAGGCGTATTCGCGGTTATTTGGGAGCGGCGGATGTTAAGAGCACCAACTTTGACCCGTACGAGGAATCATGGCTAGGAGACCTAAAGTATGTTACAAATTCTTCGAGCTGGACACTAATTTACAAAGAAAGTCTCTATTTACGGTACTTGAAGTGGTTAGTTGCCACACGCCTCCATTAAGTGTGGCCATGAAGCCGAAATCACAAAGATGGACATCTATTGTGTTCTCAAAATACTTCAGTTGTCCCACAGGCAGCAACAAGGGCCTGGGAATTACGGAAGTAGACAGATAGGCAGTGCTCCCGCGGCCGCAATTTCTCGCCACCACCTATTGGTCAGAAATTAATGCGAAATTAACGCGCGCGCGTGCATGCACGTCGCACACAGGCGGACTGACCAGTGGTCAGTGAATGGTAGGCGAACCACTCAGGAAGCGAGGGTAGGCCCAGGTGGCTGGACAGTGAAACGGCCAAAGTGCGACGGGAGAGGGGAGAGGGCAGACAAACAAGTCTAGCAGCAACATGACTGGACGAGACAGTCTAACTTAGTGGCCTCAGCAATTTCCAGTGCGCCAAGGTAGTTTAAGCGAAACAAACTGAAGGCTGTCTAAGCTCTGCCGATATATTCTCATGTTTAGCTTGATAATTCTACTTGGCAAAAACATATGTTTTCGACAATTCAGCATCGGGTCGGTACAATGGCATGAGTAATTATATTATTACAGCAGAAGATGTGACCACTGGAACCAGAGTTTTATTTTCCTGACATACCGGATTCCGTCAGGAATCCCTAATCAAAGGCAATGGTAGGTTAGTCTGAGTAATGCGCAGATAGGGGTAAAAACATGTACAGATTACACTGTATTTATAATTCGCAGCGGTCATCCACGTGCGTGCTATAATCATCCACTCCTGTAGTCACCGATTGGGTTTTAATTGGTGCGGTGATGGCTTGACACTTCCAATAGAAGTAAATATGCGAGTTCCAGGAAGCCGTTCAGAAGAAAAGGAAGAAGATGCGACCGCTGGAACATGATTACAATTAGCTGTTTTCACACCGCCCACCTGGTGAGATCGGTATGAAGAGGTTATTGGACTGGGGAAGGGGCAAAGAGGATAGACTGTGAGTATTGGCCATAAGTCGAGTGCATGGAGTGCAAATTACTACGACATGCACGAAGTGAAAAACTGTCGCCAGAATTTGGATGTGATATGTGATCAACATTAGTGTTCTTAGTATCCATGCCATTGTACCGGCACGATGATTAATTGCCGAAAACATATGCTTGCCAAATAGACTTTTAAAACTGAAGACGGTAAAGTTGGACGGGTAAAATCGATCCAAGTGTGATTAAACTCACGGTGCAAGGCGTGGCATTTGTAGCTCAACTGGTAGAGTGTTGGCTGCGTATAGGCCTTACCTACTACAGGGTGTCCCAGAAGTAACTGACCCTTTTGATTTGCCAATAAAACGAAAACTATTAACGCTAGGATATTGAAACTTGTTTATTCGAAAGAAAAACCTTTTTATTTTTATTAGAACTAGGTTTTGAATATAATGTCTTTTAAATGATGGCCATGGTTGTTTTGACAACTTAGGGTTCGTTTCTTTGTCGTTTCCATAACGCTCCTTAGTGTGTCAGGCGATGGTTGTCTCATTTCAGAACAAATGTTGTTTTTGAGTTCTTGCAGATTTGTTGGATTTGTTACATAAACCTTTCACTTCAGGCAGCCCCATAAGAAGAAATCGCATGGGGTCAAATCTGGAGATCGAGGGGGCCGAATAATGTTACCAAATCGTGAAATCAAATGGTTTGGAAAGCACTCATTTAACAATGTCACCGTTTCTCTTGCTGTATGGGCCGTGGCTCCATCCTGTTGAAACCAAGTATTGCGTAGGCCATGTCTCTCAATTTCAGGGATTAGAAATTCGCTAATCATAGTTCGGTATCTTTAACCATTAACGGTTACTGTTGCGCCATCATTATTTTCAAAAAAGTATGGGCCAATCACATTGGAAGCAGTTATTCCGCACCACACCGTCACACGAAGAGAATGCAGCGGCCTTTCTTGAATTTCTCTTGGATTTTCAACGCACCAAATTCTAAAATTATTTCCTTCGAATAAAACATGTTTCAATATCCTAGCGTTAATAGTTTTCGTTTTATTAGCAAATCAAAAGGGTCAGTTACTGCTGGGACACCCTGTACATCCTGCCGAATACCGGAAGTTTTTTAAAAATTGGATCAACTAAATTGAAGACTGTTTAAAAGTGGATAATTTGACAACCACATGGACACCAGCTTGAGAAATATCGCCAACGGTGCCCGTGTGGAAACCACGTCCGCCCGCACTGTGAAGGCTTATTCCATGGGCAAATCACACTGGTTCATCTACAGTAACGGCGTCTATAGCTCTAACAAGGAAAGTAACAACTGGGGAACCCAGAATCCTCGATTCTAACCGTTTGCAGCGATTAACGCACACTCAGAGTGCGTTGCGAACCGGTGATATACAGTAACACTGGATAGAGGAACGGCCCATTCAGGAAACAAATAAAATTTTATGCAGAGCATGGTTACTTAAGACAGATTAACTACCAACCTCAATAATATATAATGGCTGTCGTGATGAAAATGTTCACTGTATGAGCAATGCCGTGCAAGTAGACGAGTAGGCAGCCACAAGCTTGTTAATGTGGTACAAGTTCCATATTACCAAGTGGTAGCCTTCCAGACTTAATAGAAGCCAAATACACACGCGCATGACAGTTACTAAGCAAACGTAGACCGTAGGATCAGAATGGTCATGACCACCTCTATACTGCCGCAAGTAAGTATATAAGTCCCACATACTGTGAGTTCACCAGGAAAGCCGACAATGGGGGCCGCTGATGACCGACAGTTCGCCCGTTATCCGAAATAAGGACCACCTAGGAAGGGGTTGCGTAGTTTATTCAGGTTCCTTCTCTGGTGCTGTTAACGGCGAGAGGACGGTGGATGAAATTGGACCGACTGACATCTTGCCCTCCTTTGCTGCGCGTACCATAAACAGTCGTCGATCTAAATTTACGCTCATCAAGCCATCCGGACTTCATCTACCCGAAAAACTGGGGTGAGTGGAATCCATTAGTGAGACGATCACGTTGTTTAGCTCGCCAACTGAAGCGGCTAGAGGAAGGTGTTCGAATAAACTGGAGAGTCAGGTGAAAAAACATGGGTGGAAGTCTCGTTTGGGGCTCACCACACACGCTTCGCATAATTGCACATTTATTTTGTAGTGATAAACATGTTTTGTCACCACAAAGGCACAGGATAGAGTCCATCCACATTCCACTCCCCACAAGGAATCCTAAAGTGACTTGTGGTCACTTTTTGCTTGATTGATTAGTTTTATTAAGTTGAGTTTAATTTTGTTAACAATAGTTTCTAGTTTACTTTACTCTTAGTAAGTTCAGTTTTACTTTTTTACACATCAGAACCGCATGTACCGGATACAATTGCTCCCTCGGCTGAAACACGTGAGCTTGCAACATGTGCCCCATTGAGTCGCAAGCAGAAAATAGTTGTAAAGGGGGCCCCAGAGTCAGAGTCGTCAATTGCACAAGAACGAATTGACCATGACGTGGGTCTTATGCGGGTGTACGCCAAACCGTTGCTAAAACCAGGCGAGTCTTTCCGCATTCTTAAGGCATTTCGAATAGGGAAGGCTCCAACAGCTCCAGAATCAATTTCTCGGCCACGACCTCTAAAAGTTATTTTAGAAACTGAAGCACAGGCGAAACTCTTGCTAGAGCGCAAACCATCCTTACGGAGTCTGCATTCGCAAGTTTTTTTTCAGCCGGATTACGAGTTGAAAGAGCGGAGAAAGATGAGACAGCTAATAATAGAGCTGGAAAAACGGAGAACCAATGGCGAGACAAATCTCAAAATAAGAGAGGGAAAAATAGTTCAGGTCAAAAGGACATCGCTCTGGTCGAAGCCGGTAACAGTGACGGCCTAGCTGTCCCGCCACCGAAACCTCAGACAGGCCCTCTTAAATTGGTCGTTTTAAATGCCAGATCACTTATTAATAAAATGCCTCTGCTCCAGACTATGGTTTTCGTCAACCGCCCAGACATTGTTATGGTAACCGAGACATGGGCATCGGCCTGTGTAGCTGACTCTGAACTTTCTGTTCTAGGCTATGCATGCATTCAGAATGATCGAAACAATGGCCATGGCGGAGGAAGCTGCACCTATATTAAGCAGCCACTTACACTCCTCCCGTTTGACTATCTACAATTTACGGCGATGGAGGAGAGCTGCTGGCTACGAGTTGTTCTTAAGCATAAATACTCCTTACTCGTGGGCTGTTTTTACCACCCACCTAATGCCAATGTGCACTACGATCTTTGTTTTCACTACAGAACGCCGTAACTTAACCTACCAACAAAGGTGCGAACTTATAAAGCTGGATCCCCTATGGCTTCGTCGATTGCAGAAGGGTCTTTTTTTACTGTTTAAACTTTTGAATGGTAAAACCTTTAATGCCCTTAGTACAATAAGGCAGCTTGAGCACTCTCGACACGCCAGTCATCGAGGCGTATTTTTATTTCTTCCTATGGCACGTACAGTTAAGTACCGGCAATTCTTTTCAGTAAATGCCATATCAATCTGGAATAAGCTGCCCAAAAGTATTAAAACCCAGCAAAACTACCCTATGTTTAAGAGAGCTATAACTTGTTTTCTACATTCAGGGCAACTTTCACGAATTTTGGGTGCTGACTCGGTGGAATCTCTCTTTCACTCTGATGGCGTTCGTGGACTTTGAACCCCGCCAGGCTTCATGCTGAAGATAATGCGGCTGAAGCAGCAGCCCGCAGTCTGCTAACCCTTCAGCCGATAGCGCGCAACTTTTGCCGACAACCATTGAAGGAAAACTGAGAACACTGTGTTCTTGTGCCAACCCTCTCCGTCTGGAACTAATGTTTTTAAACGATATGAAACAGTTCTCCTGCTGATGAGTCAACTCAACTTACAACTGTACATTTATTCCGTTTGTATCATACCTTTGAAGGCAGGTTTTTTTTCACTTGAAACAAACTCCCTATCTCGCCCAGTATTGACAAAACAAAAAACCTGAAACAAAAGCAATACTGGCTGCAACATAAGGAGTTTGTTTTAGGTTTTTTTCCGGTCTTCGAGGTGTTGGAAGGCGCCCAAGAGGTGCATTACCAA
>JAYGXS010000007.1:5815470-5869875 GCA_036362985.1 Ligula intestinalis | reverse complement strand
TTTGTGTGCGGTTGAATAAAGCCATTGCCTATCAGGACCGCCCCTTGCCTTCTTCTGCCTATTAGCCGGGTTCGAACTAACTGGGCTACAGCAACTGGCGACGCCGAATAAACTGGGCTATAACAAAAATATTACGCAATCCACAGGTACTGTTGGGCAGTTCTTGGTCCTGTTTATCATTCTAATAATCGCACGCCAAACGAAACAAGCCAGGGTCGGTGAATCCTGGACCAGATGGGAGTACACTTATGTACTAATTTCCATTACTTGTTACGCTCTGAACTTTTAATTATTTGTTCTTTTCCCTGGTATGCTCAATCCATTCAGTCCCATATCACAGAATGCTGGAATTCTCGTTTGTTGTAGTGGGCCCGAAACTAGACTGTTACTAAACATGTAGTTGTTTGGATCAACTATCTTGGCTCCTAAACTGGAAGCCAAAACACACAAGGCAAGTTGGAAGAGGGGCTACGTCTAATCTCCAGTCCACGTACCCCAATCTCGCTACGATGAAAAAGGAGGAAAGACCCTACCGTACAGGAACCCTCCTCCTAAGAAGACGCACTTTGATCAACCATCGCACCTTAAAGGTCATGCGTTCGAAAATTAGCAACCGGTGAGAAAAATGTCCACTAGAGAGCCATGATGGCAACTGTTAACGAGTAGGCGACAATTACTTGTGCTGGCTTGTTGTCACAGATCGTTAGGCGCAAAAAGGAACGACCCGCAACAGCATAGAAGTCATCAGGGTCAAGCATGGTCAGAAGTGCCAGTTGAGGAGGACGCGCGTGTGACTCTACTAACGGTTACTATTGAATGCCTGATAAACTTCTACGACACAGTTATTAGCGAGAGAGCGAGGGGTTAGAGCTCATGCCTCGGAAATCCCTCAAAATCCAATTCAATCTACCCGAAAGTCACCACAGCTACCGCCAGTCGGAAGCGGTTCTTGCGGATTTTGAAAGCCAAATTAACTGGCATTAGAGTAGCAGGGAGTACACTCTCGCATCGACGCTTTAAATACCCTTTATTGATAACCACACATACAAAAAACGCGTCCGGCCAAAGGCTCCATATGGAATAAAAACTAGGGGCAAGGGATGTCTTGCAGCAGGAAATTTTTTGAGCACGCAGGGCAAAACAAGATGCGACCTAATTTATTGCTTAAGGCGATGGGGGGGGGGGCAGGGAATGAGGGCATCTCTCAGTCGCCAACAACGAAGACCAGAGATTGCGTCAAGATAAGCGAGGTGAGGGTTGGACGGCTCAAAACATGTACATAAACAAACGGCGGGGGAGGAGGGGCGTGAGCCGGTGCAGGTTATCGTCGATCCCTCGAGCGTTCGTAACGTCGCGGAGATGGACCCCGGCCGGAGTAATCCGCCGCGTATCGATCGGAACGGCCGTAATAGCCTCGGCCACCGTTGGGACGACGATCATCTGGAAACAGACGCAAAAAAGTGGATGAAACGGGAGTTAATGCGGAGGGAGGAAGGAAGAAACAGAATACATACATAAGGAATGTTTCTTTCATTTATGACGAGGGCTTCTCAAATTGGGTCGCAATTTTTTTCCTGCCTCCAGTTGCATGTTAATTTTCTTATACAGTGGAGTCCGGTTAATGTGGAAAACCGCTTAATGTGGACAGTTGGCCAGGAACGGAATTTCTCCATAGTAAAATCCTCCGGTTAATCTGGACAGCCACCGCTTAATAAGGACAGCACCAAGCTGTCAACCAGTCGGTCGACCCACAGATTTTGTCAAAAATCCAGTCCAAATCGCCCGCGGCGGGGAATTCCCGCGTCCTGTTATGAAAGTTTTGCTTCAGATGAACAGTACACAAAGCTTTTCTGTTGGTTTGCCTGTGGTTGTGTACGTGTGGAGGCTGATCACGAGAAAGTGAAGTGCTTTTGACTGTCGTTCTTCGACTTCTGTAATCTTTCTTTCCCTTCTTTCCCAGATGGGGAAGCGAAAGCATCGAACACCAACAGAGAAACTGGATGTTTTGGACAACAAGGTTTGATGTGGAGAATTTTGACACTGTGATAAAGAACTTTAGGGGAGCTTTAAGAGAAAAGTTTCCACCAAAGCAATCAAACCTGAGCATGTTCTTTCAATAAAACTTCATTCAGATGCAAAATTCTGTTTTTTATACGTAGAAACGACTGGTTTGGGGTCAGTTCGCTTAATGTGGACAACCGGTTAATATGGACAGTTGGCCTGGAACGGAGGTGTCCACATTAACCGGACTCCACTGTATATGAGTCGGTTGGCCTACTTCAGCCACTATAAACAACGCAAGCGCCGTGTTGAAAGCAGTTCAATTTGGCCTATATTTGAGGACTATTCCAAGGACATTTATCCACCATGTCTAAAACGGAAGTCATTGGCGATTACGGATTACTTTTGATTGTCCGGTGTTGTGAGTTGATGCACCTAATTTTATTATTTTTGAATGGAGGACGTTGTTCGCTAAAATTTTGGAAGGATATTTTCAAATAAAGCGTATTTCTCTCTCTCGCGTGATGAATTCATAAAATACTAGATTGTAATTGATCCCGAAATGTCGCTGACAAATATAAGGAGGACGTGGATGCAAGACACTGGCTTATTTATCGTCTTTAGGCAGGCATAATCCATAATTCCAGCGATTGGAACACACACACTCCTGAGGTTTACATCCTGACCATGAAGCAGTTTCAAGCCCTTGCAATTTGAGCCACCAGACTCATGTCCTATCGGGAGAGATTGAGCATCTCCAGAAGCACATGAACAATCCTGATTGTAGGCATATCCGTTTTACCTTGGAGTCCCAAATTCACACAGGTTTCCACATAGCAACTTGCCCGTAAAAAGGATCAAACACTGATGGAAAACAATCAGCGACTTGAGTAGTGATTGGTGTTATTTGTGTAGGCGACTCCATCGAAAATCAGTGGCTCCTATATCGAAAAGCCGCTTGACTCCCGTCCTATTGGCTGTGATTGAGAATATCAATCACGAGTGCAGGCATGCCCATTTTACCTTAGAGACGCAAATTTTCGATCCATACAGAGGTGGTTACATAGCGACTTGCCATCAATAAGGATCAAAAGCCGACGGAAAAGTGTCAGCGACTTAATTATTGATTTGTGCTATTAGCGTAGACGGCTGAGGAGACTCTCTATCGAAAACCAGTGTTTCCTGTGCTGAAGAACTGCGCAATTGATTGGTCAGTCACGGCGAGATAGGAGGAGGGAAAAAACGACATCGATTGGATCGAACAGAAGAGGGGGGGGGGGGGGGTAAATAAGTGTTTTACGATAAGTTGCAAAAAATGATAGAAACAAGAAGGGGATTTTGCTAGGCTCGTTTGTTGCCCAGGAAAACTGCCGCTTTAGCAGCAAAAAATGAAAGACATCCCAGGTAGAAACAGCGAGACGGCAATCGTTTTCGGCTTTTTCATGCCCCCCCCCCAAATGTTGCGTTTATTCGGGGATGTTTGTGACTCCGACTGCAGGCAGGCAGGCAAGGCAGACTGCAAAATGGAACAGTTAAACCTGAAGCATGCATTGTATATGTCTCTTCTGGTCTAGTGTAGGT
Source organism: Ligula intestinalis (assembly GCA_036362985.1). Lineage (NCBI taxonomy): Eukaryota > Metazoa > Platyhelminthes > Cestoda > Diphyllobothriidea > Diphyllobothriidae > Ligula > Ligula intestinalis. The sequence continues at coordinate 5,866,293 of JAYGXS010000007.1, read as the reverse complement.
AGGCCTCCAACATGTTTTACCCGATCTAAGCCTACGCCATGAGAAGAGAGAAGAAATCAGCTTGCTAGAAAACGTCGCCAGTTCAGTGTGCGTACACTAAAGTGCACAGTAAATTATCTACCTCATTAAATGCCGGCTAAAATTCTGAAATGTGCTTTCGATTCCAAAATAGTAATTAAGTATGGTTGCAATATTGATTAACATGCGACTTAATCTAAATATATTTCAGTCACCCCAGGATGCCGACTTTTGAACAAGCTCTCTTTTGACCACCTAAGTAGTAGACGTTTTTCTAAGTGCCCTAATAAATTTAAATATAAGTGATAGAAAAAATCCAAAAAATCTTTCTGGTATTTGCTTGGCAGCAAATCAGCCTCCTTCAAATTTTATACATGAAGGAAGGGTATTTTTGGATTTAAACATTTTAAATAATTATGGGAGCTATTGCGACCACGAAATGGACATTTATAAATCCATTTATTAATGCTGCTTATAAATTAGACAACTTGGACCGCAGCAATAGTCAACTTTTAAAAGGACTATACGACTTATTCCTCAAATTGCTTCCTGGAACTCACGTATTCTCTACTATTGGCAATCTCTCTGGGCGCGATACGCTCCGACGGTGGGAAAAATTTGCCCATCGGGAGTCGTCTACTTATGCGCCGATCTGATTCCTGCACAGGTGTCTCGACAATAGTGTGCTACCGAAATGTGTTTCGTACAGACCTCCGGTCAATACAGAGTTGGCGAGACGCAAAGAATTTAAGCACGGCAGAGAGATAATCCGAGTGATCCTTCAAGACTGTCACGGGAGGCTTCGCAAGTACTGTCAGAGGATCAGCGAAGAGAGGGAGAAGTGCTGTGAGTTTATGGGTGAGAATGGTACCAAACTGCTCCAGCTGAGGGTGGCCGAACGAGCCCGAGACCACAAAGCGAAGTGGGAGGCAACACTTAAATTAAGTTTCGCAGGCTACCTCGTCCAAATTCATCTAAAGATGACAAACTAGTGCACAAACTGTCATCCAAGAAGCTGACGGATGAACAAATGCAGGTGTTAAGGCATGAAGCCTCATTCAACACAGCTGATGCCAGACCTGCTAACATGGTTGCTGCGGTAGAATCGATTCTCAGCCAAACAGAAGCAACCGAAGAAACTGTTCCAGTGATCGCATTTTCTTCTTCTGAACTGCTATCTGGAACTCGCATATTCTCCTCTATTGTAGGGAAATAGTTACTGATCCTAAAACAGCAGATCTGTTGGAGACCCTGAATTCGAGTGAAATGGCCGATAGCATTTAAAATTATTCGGTAATTTAGACATTTTTAAAAACCGAAATATACTCTTATCTGGAGTATAAAAGGTGAAGAAGGCATAGTTTGTTACCAAACGAGTACAAGAAAGAATATTTTGTGCATTTTTTAGTAAAATTATTTATTATGGTAGTGAAAATCACGAAGAAAACGGTATACTACTTAAATAGTCATTTTTACAGGAAATAATTCCCACTGCTGTTGGAAAGGATCCTTTTTCAAAGGTTGGCATCCTGAGATGACTGAAATATACTGAGATTAAGTCACATGCTAATCAATATTTCAATCACACTTAATGAATATGTTCGAATCGAAAGCACATTTCTCGAATTTCGGCTGACATTTCACGCAATAAACAATTTACTGTGAGTAGGAAGGCTTTCGTGTGACTAAGTGTTTCACATTGCAGCCTACTGGAGCTTGAGTCCGTGGCATATGGATTTGCAGCCAAATAAACCGGGTTCATACCCCAGTCACCAGAAACTAGCACGAAGACACTCGTCGACACACTAACTTAGCTCACTTGCCCCTCATTTCTTAGGCTCTGACAGCAGTCGCACAGCGGCTAATAGTCTTAGGTAGATAGCACTGCCGGCAAAGACTTGTATGGCTAGTTCTGGGTTATTAGCCGTCGTCAGCCAGTCATACCCACAACACCAAGTGGTGCACCATCCGAGTCTTGAACTCACGACCTTTTGATCAGTATCTAATTCCCTAACTATTGAGCCACGAGATCGCTGTCTTGTCGGTTTAGATCAGGAGATATCGACCCACTCGCTGACGAGCGTTTATATCAACACACTTCACACTCAAAGAGGAAGTAAGCACAGACAAAGAAGGCACACAGAGTAAAGGAGCAAGATTTAAAAAAAAAACTAGTCTTCAAACCTCGTCTAGAACGAGCATAGTCCGATCCGCGATAGGATGAGGAGGAGGCGCCGGCGGGAGAAGAACGGTAGTCATCGGCGAACCTCTCTCGGTCATAGCCACGCACCCGGTCGAAGGAGGGCGAGGGCCGTTTGTTCATCTCGCGCTGCCGAGGGGGTTGTGCCGCCGCCGGTGGGGGGGATCGGGGAGAGCAACTGCGGCTGGTGGTACTGGCACCGCCTACGGACTGGCTGGGCGAGTCAGGAGACACGCCGCTCCTGCGGTGACGTCTTCCGACATCCGACAGGCGCTCCGCACGCCGCCGGTCAGCTTCCCGCTGACGCAACTTCTCCGCCAACTTGCGCAGGCCCTGTTCCCGATCCTGTACGGACGACGAGGACGACAGTTAGGCATGAGATAGCAGCAGGATACGATATACAATTGTATCCCATTCGCGGGCGATAATAGGCGGTTCTTGTTTCCTAGTGGCTTTATTGTTTATCTTGATTATCGCGCACCACACATTGGGTTATTTAAATAATTATTTCTAGTATTTTCATACTTTTGTTCGCTCAACCTTTTTATTATTATTTCTTTCCGCCTCCACCAATTTAACCCCTATTACCACCGCTCCCACATCACAGAATGTTGGAGTTGTCACTTGCTGTAGTGAGCCCGAAAACAGACTGTTACCCAAGGAGGATTTAGTCCCAAGCAGACAGCGAAGCAATGCAAGCATATGTTGTTTTGACCGTCAGGAACAACATGAACTTCACCGCTACTACCTCAGGTGATGGATACAGCTAAGACTTGCGTGTGCATTTGGCTTCATGCTCGCGCTACATCTACTTCATTCGTTTTTTTTTCACATCCTCTCCGTGCTCTGCTGATAATAAAAAAAAACTGCAGCTTCAATTTGCGTTGTACCCTCACAAAGCTCAGCCTAATCGTAATGACGGTTGTTTTCGGGAATCATCTGTCTTGACACTAAGAGATGCTTTGTCCGTAATGCTTAGTGGCCACTGATTACTCGTCAGGATGCGGCCGCCAGCGAGGGCTCCAAAGCAGGACAGACGGAATGTCTGAATTCCGGCCTGCAATCACGCCAGAACAGTGAACGTCACGACGACGGCAACCATGCATGATGATGATGAAAGTCTTGGTCAGCCAGATTATTGCGCCATGGACAGCACAAACTTAGATATCAGTTATAACTACACTGCGTCTTTTGCCGATATTTGCAATGTGAAGCTTTGTCATCGAACAGTAATGACTAGACCAACCGGACTACCTGTAGCGTCCGCAGGATGCGGAGCACGGGAAAGCCTACAACAAAGGCTAGCCGCGAAAAAGAAACGCACCCTCGGATCTGACGAAAAAGCGCCCACTGACCGCGTAGTAGCAATATTTCTTGGGGTGATGAGACGGTTACATGACAAAATAGTTAAGCTGTTCGCCCCCGTTAGATACCCCCTAGCCCCAGAATTCTGTCTTACGGGGGCGGTGGTATTAGTTTAGTTTGATTTTTATTTAAGTGTAACTAAACTTAAAACTAATAAACCAAATAACAAAGCAACAACTAATAGCAACCACAGGACAAGGGGTATCTAAGGTGGGCGGCCAACATAACTGTTACTAATAGCTAATTATAAAAAAGGCAAATGTGATAGCAATACTACTAAATGCAGAATGCTGTCCACTGCGACAGCACTGCAACCCTAACTTGATGCACCAGAGGGGGGGGGGACTTAAACATTCGCTTTCGAGCGCAAGTGCTCAAAGGAATTGGCCCCACGCAACCCCGCGTTGATTGCATCACTACGTTCTAACTAAAAACTGCCAATAAAATTAGAAAAAAAAGCGGTGAAACAAATGAGGGATGAAAAGATAGTCACGTACCTGACGCTCCTTTTCCAACTTCATTTGTCGTTCCTGCTCCGCTTTTTTATCAGCAACAACTGAAAAAAAGGGAAAGATTGAAGAAATTTTTAGGGAACTGAAGGATAAAGCAGGCAGCAGACATACGGGAGATAGGGTAGGAGATATTCGGGTAGATCGAGCTCAGAGCAAAAGACAGGCAAACACATACTTTTAATTGCAGAGCTGTGCCTTAAAATGTCGATATTTGTTTGGACTGAAGGGTAAAATCAGTTTGGAGTCCAGCCCACGGCGGCCAAAAAACTCAGTTGGGTAAAGTTTTAACTTCACGGCACTAATGATACAAACGGATACGTTTAAAATGACCAGTACAATGCCGGTAACGAAAACAATTACAATCCGCGTTTAAGGCTATTCACCATGTACCCGCGCGTACGCAACCGTCAACTAAAACTTTGTCACGACAGAGACCGCGTTCAAAGACTGTCAATCCCCATAGGTTTAAATACACGCAGATTTCGAGAAATCTCAATTTGCGTAGAAGAGCCATTCAGCCTTTAACGGACAGAAGGTTCTCGTTGATGAGCGTTCACTGACCGCTAATGGAACTCACTTGTCTCTCATCTCCCAGACGTAGCGGCTAGTACACTTTGGCAGATAGTACTGCTGGCAAATACAAGCGGAAGATTGGAATAGCCAGTTCTGGTTTATTAGCCGTCAACAGCCAGTCATATCCTACCCTAATTGGCGAACCCCCTGAGGCTCGAACTTGCGACCCCTCCGATCAGAGTCTAACGCTCTAACCATTGAGCCACTAGCTCGTCATTTGGCCGGTTTAGGTTGTGACAAGTGAGTTCCGTTAGCGGTCGGTGAACGTTCATCAGCGGGTGTCAATATCTCCCGGCCTAAACAGCCCAGTCAACGAGCTCGTGGCCTAATGGTTAGAGCGTTTGACCCTGATCAAAAAGATCACGAGTTTGAGCTTCGGGTGATGCACCTCCTGGAGTTGAGTAGGACTGGCTGAAGACGGCTAATAGGCCAGAAACGGCCATTCCAGTCTCACGCTTGTCTTTGTCGACAATACTAACTATTTAGACAGAAGGATTCATAGGAATAAAATGATGTTGGAGCAAGGCACAATTGGAAGGTCACGAAACCGAATTTGTTGGACTACGCCTAAATCGCTTCAGAGTTTCCATAGGAGAAGGCCGGCCAAAAAGAAGAGACAGTCAGAGACAGACATTTCAGGCCCAGCGGAGATGTTTGCCACGATAAGAAGGGATGGAAGGGCGCGTGTCTGCCCGAACGAACATCCAGTACATGATGCGGTCGCCAGTGAGCGTTCGTGACCGGAGTTCCAAAGCAAGACAGACGAAATGTCCGAATTCCGTCCTACAATCAGGCCACAACAGTGAACATCACGACTACGGCAACTACACATGAGATGATTAAAGTCTTGGCTGACCAGGCTATCACGCCACTGCCAAAGACGTCGGTTGAGTAGGGTATTCACTTGACCAAACTACCGATATAAACGGGTACGATTGAAATGACGGGTCTAATTTCGGTAACGAAAGTAAATTATAGTCCGGGTACTCCCCATGTACCCGCCGACGCAACCATAAACTACAACTTTGTCATGTCAGACGGTCAATGCGCATAGGTTTCAATACACAGGGAGTCCGAGAGATCTCCAAAGAGCCATTCGGGTTAATAGGATGACAGGGAACGAGGACGGCATAATTGGAATGGTTATAACACCAAAATTGGTTGGAATACGCCGCCGAACTCGCTTCAGCGTCTCCTTAGGAGGAGGCGGCAAACCTGCGACCTCCCTGGCGTGGTCCGCGAACGTGACAAGTGAGTTCCGTTAGCAGTCGGTGAACATTCAGCAACGAGTGTCAACATATCCCGACTTACACCGGCAAGAACACGAGCTCGTAGCGGCTCAATGGTTGGGGTGTTAGACTCTTCTCGAAAGGGTCACGAGTTCGAGCCCTGGTTGGTGCATCACTTGTGTCTGGGTATGACTGGCTGACGACGGCTAATAAGTCAGAAATGGCCATTCCAGTCTCCCGCTTGTCTTTACCGGCAATACTATCCAGACAGTAGTGTTTATAGTAATAGAATAATGTCGGAGACGGTATAATTGGATTGGACATGAAACCGGATTCGTTTGACTACGCCGAAATTGCTTCAGCGTCTACACAGGAGAAAGTCGGCAATCCCAACCGACCAAAAGAAACGGAGACAGACATTTCAGAGATGACTGCCACGATAAGAGGGGATGGGAGAGCGCGCTCGCACCCACCCGTCCGTCCGAGCGAACTTCCAGTACACGTTCAAAAGGCGCTGGTTGTGGCCAATTTGGCAAGAGCCACTGCTACCGCTGTCGCCGACCGGCCAGCCAGCCAGTCGGCCGGCCGCCGTCTGTGCGTGATGAAAGAGGATTAACAAAGAAGAAGCTGTCTCGTGTGCAGGAGTAGCACACGCCCACCACAGAGGCGGAGAAAGTAAAGAGAAACGGAGGGGGTGGGGGAGGGGGGGGGGAGAAGGAAGCGAGCAACTGACACGGTTCGCTGGCTAGAGTTAATTAGGGCGGGTCTTGGAGAGGCACAAACAGGGGATGAGCACGACTCATGGCCGGCCGACCGACCGGCAGATAGACCTGATGGGCAGGCAGTAAATGGTTGGGTGAGGAGAATAATGTCGGGAGCAATGCAGTGCCAGGCAAATTTAACATTAACGTCATAGCTTGTTGACTCCTCACAGATAATAAGAAAAAGAAATGGCGAGAGGGGAAAGCCAATTAGTCGAATTGAAGGGGGTGTATATGTGAAAGAGACTTTGCGGGAGGGGAGGGGTGGAGGTCAAACGACGAATAAAAAAGTATCGTAGTAACACGTTGTGAGATGAGATTGGTGGACGCCACCATCGACGCGAGTATTCCTACTGAAAAATACCTGACACATCCAGAATGTAATAATTTCATATCTCAGCTCCCGCACACACGGCGTGTTAAGACCTAATCTGTCCTATCAGAAGTAATTAGTGGAGTTGTCTTCTAGTGCTCTGTCTGTTGCTTAGCGATGGGGTTGGTTTAGCTCGCAGTAGCAGGTCTTGAAGGCAAGCTAATGACTTCGAGTGCAACAAAAAGCTAGACTTGTACTTGGTATGCCTCCGATTATGCTTGCCCTAGTCGGCCTTGTAGATGCCTTGAACCATACCTCCTCACACACGACGATCCGCGACAGCAGACCAGAACAGTGCAATTCATTTAACTCTGCAACGAAGGAGACCGAATACAGAAGGCCCATAAAACACTTCTGTATCTTGACGAAGCGTGTCGAACTAGGTTTTGAGTTCACCCCCTCTTCGACACCTTTAAGTGGATAACGGTGGCGGATAGAAAGCAGTAATACTGAACTCGTGAGGTGGACAACAAAGAACGTGCCCTAACCATTTTAGTCGTCGTTCTTGGATGGCCTGAGATATCCTCGCGATACTGTCGCAGCGAGTGAGGACTGCCTCATTCGAGAGTAAGTCGGTATACTTAACTCGCAGGATGGTCCTCAGGCAGCGTTGGTAAAATATCTCCAGACTTTGCTCCTCTTACATGCACAAAACTCAGCACTCAAACCCACAGAGGAGAACTGACCGGACAGATGCACGGTACACACGAATCTTCGCGGTGAAGGAGACATCGCGTCAAATCCATAGGGGCTTTCTGAAGACTAAAAAAAACCTGCGACCAGAATCGACTCGGGAGACAATGTAGTCCTTACTCTGCATTCCTTTCATCACCCCCGGAAGACGAAGAAGAGGAAGGGGCGATTTCTAGAACCAGGTTGCATTGAAGCTGACGTTCCAAAAGCTTTCTCGCTTCCATCGTCAGAGCATGGTAACCGTTTTCCCGTTGGTGTCAGTAAGTGTGTCTGAACGCTAACCTGACGTCTGCAGCCTATGTATCAATCGATTTTTGTGGCTGATTGAATTGCTTGCGCCCTCACGGGCGTTTCCATGAGGTGCATTTAGTCGTTTGTGTGCATCTTGAGCGTTTCACCTTCCTCGCTCGTGGCTGTCGGCCCTGCGCACCTTCCTCTACCCGACCTATTGCTCCGTTTTTAGCAGATGTTAGTCTTCTGCAGAGCGCTTGGTAGGTGGGATGAAGGTCCGTGGTTGTGTTTAGTGTGCCAGTCGAGGACCAACTTTCTAGCAGCAATCTGGTCATCTTATCTTTGGCTCAGCCTATTACCCTTGCTTTCTCGAAGGCAAACGTGTGGCTCTCCTGCTGTATGTGGTCAAAGACCATAGACAGCTTATGTTTGTGGTTGATTGCGAGCTGATGCTCATGCAACCTTGTGCCAAGGCGTCTGCCCGTTTCACCAACATACCTTGCATTGCAGTCTTGGTATGGTATGCTGTAGACCGCAGCGGATTGTTCTGTCAACAGTAGCGGGTCTTTGGGCCTCATGATCTGCTGTCTGATGGTCGACTTCGGCCTGTGAGCCACACCGATCCTGAACGGTTTCAGAATTCTTGCAGCCGCCTCTGATACATTATTTACAGAGGGGATTGCGAGCCAGAACTTAGGGTCCTCTCCTTTCGACTGCTCATTGTTGGGCTTCTTAAGACACTTGCGTACAAAGGACTTTGGACAACCGTTGGCCTTACTCTGTCCACGAGGTACTTAAGGCTATCGAATTATTCAATTTGACGAACATAAATCCCCAGGGAGACCTTCTCCTGGTCGGGGATGCAGTTCGAGAATAATTTGTTCTTCCCGCTATTTAGGGACAAACCAACCGACATTCACCCGTGACACTACAGACTGTAGTTCACTCGCATAGTAAACACGCCCTAGTTTTCTCAAAATTCCGCTTCGACGCTTCTACACGTTCTCCATAGCTCTTTTGCGGCGATAGTGGCATATTGCGACGATTAATAAAGCCTAGAAAATAGCTGCTTTGGCAGTAGTAAGTATTTGTATAGCTGACAGTTTCCGTTATCAACCAGGCACGTTTTTTTCGTTGAGTTGATGTGGATGTACGAAATACTTGAGACCATATAATAAGGAATGCAACTTTGAAAGGTCAAACAATAACAAACAGGAAAACACTACTTACAGGCCTTATTAAGTTGAGCCTGCATTCGACGCTTAAGTAACTCCTGGGGAGTCAGTTTGGCCCCAGAACTGCCAGAGGCTAGGCGTGCCTCCTAAAACCAGAGAGAGAAAAGGAAGTGAACAAACGGCGAAGAAGAAAGAACGCATTAAAACCGTTAGCTCAACAGAGAAAGCTAATAATCACACTAGCCGGGAGAAGAGGATATGAGTAAACCCAAGAAAACTTATGCATCGGTCTCCTGTGTTTTACATCTTCTACCATATACTATGACTTGCTTGACTTTTTTCATCGGTTGGTGATCACTACCCGTTATTCTGTACTCAGAGAATAGGGTGCACCCATATTTCCGCCTGCAATAAAATATTCATCCAATAACTAGTCTTTAAAATTGCAACCGATGCGGCAACGAACTCGCGTGGCAATAATAGGAGGTTTAACTTGTGCTACTCCATGAAAGGAGGGCTTAAATGCGAACCCCGCGTTATGCAGGTCCAGGGTTGGGATTGTTAGGGCCCAGCTGGCATGCAGCCGCACTCACGGCAGGCTATCAATCGGCCTACATGTGACGAACGCTTACTTGCAGGCAATCAATCAATAAAATTCAAGCTACAGTCAGCCCCGAGTCACCAGCTAATCGTGCCACTAGCCACGCCCGGCCAGAAGTTGACTAGTCCCACTGATTGGCCAGAAGCTGATTGGGAACCACAGCAGACGCGTCTCCGTCGCGTTCCCACCCGCCCTCACTGCGGTCAAGGTCTGCTACGCCAAACCTCCCTACGGTGGATCTATCTCCCCTCCTCTACATCTCTGTTTTTGACGACGGAGCAGCCCCTCCCGACCACGCTGCTCCGACTTCCCCTCCTCGCCGCCGGGATTGGGGCCAACCTGGCGGGGCTACTGATCCAACAAGGGCTACTAGCCAGCCCGGCCAGAAGCTGATTGGCCCGATGGACAAGGTTTAAACGTGTTTGTTGCTCGAAATATGTTGTACCTTTTGCACACAACGACTTCTGCTTTCGCCCACTTCTTGTGGTGTTCTTCCTTGGGGCTCACACAAAACGAACTTAGGCGGTAACACCTCGGCCTTGGCTACCGTTACAACAGGGATGTGGTTAGTTGTACACTAAAACGTTCTGGCTACAAAGATAAGTTGGACTGGTCAAATAGTCCTTGTCGCGAGTTCGAGCCTCGGGTGGTGCACCACTTGGGGGTGGGTATGACTGGCTGACGACGGTAAATAAGCCAGTCTTCCGCTTTAATTTTCCGATCAAAGTTGTGTCGGACCTTCACAGACAAAAAATTTTGAGCGGTTTACCAAACTGTGCAGGAAACTAACCATCTTCACGCTGATGGCATTTTGAACTGGATGACGACCACAGAGTAATGAGATATCATCCAACACACTGATAGCCAAAGAAGTAAAACCTGGGAAGTTCTTGAGAATGGGTCAAGTTGTTCTCGCGCAGAGGACATTTTATTTATTCGGCTATGGTATAGCTAAGGTTAATTAGAGCGACTATGAACAAGAACTTTAGGAGGTTGCCGTAAAAATGTTGCTTCCAAGTACACTCTCAAACAGCAACGCGTTCTTCACATTATGTGGTTCAACGGATAATTATAATGCCCTTAAACGGTTTTGGCAGTTTAGCCGGAAACCGGAGAATTAAAATTACTCCGGACAACAGAAAGGAGACGGATTTAAGGGATTTTGGAGCAGAGCAGATCACAGACGGCCAAGTAGTGCACAGATAGTTTTGGTTCGCAAGGGGGTCAAACTGAACTGACTTGAGTTGATGAAGTTGTAGTGGTGGCTGAGGTGTGGGAGCTATGGGTTGCTGGAGAAAAGCGGTCGTCACTTCGCGTTTCATCGAGTGACTTCTTACCACCGGAGCCATAAAAGTCTCCAGATTCGCCAAAATTGTCGAAGTACCTTTTAACAAAGAAAGGTAGAAAAACACAGTGTACTTAATACAAATGAGTAAGTAGCATTTATTAAATAATAAAAACTCAGTGGAGGGAGCCTTGTCAACACGTGAAGAGTGGTTTCATCGCGCAGATGTGTATGAGAAAGTGCAAACAAATAAGCGATGTATACCGAGGTCGTTTTCTCATACGAAACTAGATTCGATAAGATGAGTTGAACTAAGGCGAAAAAACGGGGAGATGTGGTATTAACATCCAATGATCATGTCAACGAGAACTCAACCCCATTCAAATACTGAAAACTCTGTACATTCGTGTCGGTCACCATCACCATTAGCTCGGCTAAAAGGCTCAGACCCGGAGTAACATGAGAATTTAAGACTTTATAGACAGGGGTGAAAACGTAATTAAGGTTTCAGGAAATGCTGGCGACAGTAGATTCCTCATGGGAAGCACAAGCCAGCACGAAAAAGGCTAACTGTCACTCCTAACGCCATAGTTTTCCAAATCACTGGAAAGAACCAAAACAGTGTGACTAAAAATGTGGATAGACAGCGACTAGATATGTAAAAAATGGACTGCAAAAAGACACACTGGCTGCCGTGTATAATAGAAAATAGCAGGAAACCATTGCAAAGTTCGTAAAAGCACCAATCCGAGAAGCAAAAGAGGACCTTCTAGGCCTTCCACATCCCTGCAGATAGAATCTTCGCCAGGGGCTCCAATTGACTGCTCCAAAAACTGGACAAATACTGGTAATATACGACCGAGGAAGATACTTACCTGATTTTGTAAGCAGACAAATAAATTCAGTATGAGTACCAAGTCTACGAAAGTCTTATGCTGAAAAAGTTCCCAGAGCGGCCTGAAAGTAAGCCTAAGCCGAGGAAGTTAAAACGTGTTAGTATATAAAAAACACGACGCAAAATAGGGTGATAGTGTCGTTCCGGGCTCACTACGCTTACTTTGCACAACTGCGTACTTATTTCTTAGTAGTACGCATATATTAACACAAAAAAGGCAAGGCACAATCCATCGCCTGTAATAGTGAGCCCGAAACGAGACTGTTACCCAAAACAGGACACTGTTAAACGGCAGACGAACGGCCCACGCAAAAAAGAAAAACATTTAGAGCGGTAATTGTAGATGCCTTATACACCGCATTTCAGACAGTGCGGTTATCTTGCGAGCATATGTGTGCAATGAAAGGAAAAAAAAGAGAAAAACAAGACAATTCGTCTAACCTTCTTCGTCCGTTTGGTTCTATAAAGGACGAAGATGTTCGCTGAGCGCTCTCATTGCGTGGGCTCGAATTATTTTGAGAATCGTTTGAGTCCGACTCCAAATCCGAAAGCGCACTCTTCTCCTCCTCCGATTCCAACTCCGGTCGGTAGTAGCGTTTAACAGGAACCGACGGTTCCGAACTAAAATGGGGCAACCAGTTTATTGATTTATTATGCTTCATTGAAAGTTTGACGCAATTTATGACGTAAATTTGCTAAACGAACCCTTTTTTGGACGGACTACGGGATCGATTACGGAAGGCTCGCTCTGGATCACGGCGACAGGCAGGGGAAGTACTGCCTGAACGAAGCCTCTTTGGACGTCGGCGTGAGGGGGAGGAGATTCGGGAACCGGAACGCGAGCCACGAGCGAATCGTCGCGAGTCACGCCTCGATGAGGAACGGGAGGAGGAAGAAGATGAGACGCTCGGACGCTGTCGTCTGGAAAATTCAGACGATCGTCGACGACTAGAAATATAGAAAAGCCACCAATTTAACCAAACGCGCGGGGCATCCTCTAGCATTTTATCAGCACAGCCCTAGGGACAGCACAGTAAGTTCTAAGAGACAAGGAAACGGCCCAGTGCAAAAGTTCCGACGTCTAAAAAGCCGTGAAAGCACACTGTTGAGATCAAGCATAATTAAATGGGGGTAACAGTTACGTTTTGGGCTCACTACAGTGCGTAAAGACCACATCCTTCTGTAATACGGGACCAGTGGTGATAGGAGTTAAATGGGTGGGGCATATCAGGGGACAAAAGAAATTATTATAATGTAGAGCGTATAAAAATAGAATAAGAATAATTACTTAAATGCAACCAATAGGAAACAAGAAGTATCCAATAATGCCCGCGAATTGGATACAGTCGCATATCAACGATATGTATATTCTAAATCGAATTTTAGAGATTAAAGTAAAACCATAAAACATAGGATTATTCCCCCATTTTTCATAACTCGCAATAGCTTCTAAGCAAAAAAGCGAAAATAAAACTATAATATCTAAACAAAGAACTAAAGTAAACAAAAACCAAACGCAAGCTACAACCATAATTCAGCACAAATTACTAAGATTTCAGCGGGGGGTCATTGTTATGTGTGGATGGACTGCGTCGTGCAGAGCAGCTATACCGGCTTAAGAACACTGGACGGGTCTTGTAATTGCTAAAGGCCATAAGTTAGGATGAATTACTAAAAGTTCCGTGGTAAGTCATTGTTATATGTGGATGGACTGCGACGTACTTTGAAAACAGCCGTTGCCAAAGTAGTAAAACAAAACATTTCTACTACAACGAAATAAGTAGACAGTTATGCGAAGTAAGGGGTAGTATCTAGCCCTAAAGCTGACTGTCAGCCAAGGGGACAGCCAGCTAGCCAGGTGGGTTTGACATCAAATACTAGGTCTTACTGCCGAAAGATTAGCCAGAAATAGCAATTGCACTCGTCTTCGTTAGCAAAATGTCTCATCCATTGATTCTTCATCGCAATGCTACCACCGCATATCCGGTCTTGCAATGAGACCAGACCGTTGGGAGTTGCTCAGCCACCTGACCGTAAATAGTCCAAATCGTCAACGATGGTCTGATGGTGCCGCAGCTCATCCGGTATATAGTGATTACTTCAATGCATAAATGTTTCCAGGTTCAAATCTGCAGTTTATAGCCACAGGTTTAAGTGGCGTTCGCAGACAACGACGACGGCGACGAGAAATAAATCAAAAACGGGCGCTCGCGAATCATATCTGACTTTACGAGTAACCATTTTTGATAGCAGTAGGTTGGATTGCTTGCGGCAGATGTCACAGAGAGGCCGGATAAACCGGGACAGAGAGAGGGGGAAGAGATAAAAGGGGGTAAAACCGACCGATGGCTACTACTAGAGGTGGATCTGTTGCGGGACCGGGCGCGATTGGAGGCACGACCTCTACCACCGGTATACTCCACAGGCGGCTTGGAGAGCATGGAGGAGACGACAGAAGCTGCTAGTGCTGAGGCCGTAGAACTTGGTGGGCGGCGAGCGAAGGGGTCCGGGGCTGCTCGACACGTCGGAGCGCCCGTTGCTTTTCCACCACTACCGCCCTCGCCGCCTTCCTCGTCTTCATCACCAAAAGTGGTGATGTACTCCACCCGCGCACGCCTGGGGCCCGACCTACGACCTCGTCTGTGCTGTGTCGGTGAACCCTAAGAAAATAGAAAATGGGGATATTCATGGATGGCAATGGCAGTTTCATCGAGTGGACTGGCTGAATTAAAAAAAGCATGCCAAGTCAGCTGAAGTTGGACAGAGTAGAATCAGTGACGGATCTCGTGCAATGTTAACCAAACTATTCAAACGAGTTTTGAACTAAAAACGGTTAAGTACATGAATTTTAGTAGTTATTATCTTGGAGCACAATCCGAGGATAGTTGAGACACATCCTGACGCCGGGAACAAACGTGTGGCCTCCTGATAAAATGCCTATGCGAGAAGTGTACAGTTTTGCGGACTGTCGACGATCTGGACGGATGTTTCTGTTTTTTCAGTCCTGTCGGCGGACTCTACAATCAGCAAGGAAGAATCAGGCCGCAGCCTTCACATTCGGTGATGATCCCGGGGACCTTTGCAATGCCCCCCCCCCCCCGATAGGGCGTTTTTTTTTCTTTTTTTTTCCCCTAAACCCCACACCCCCCCCCCCCCTCCACAAGGGCGACAGTTTTGCTCCGAAAAAATCCTCAGGAGTTTTCTCACTTTCTGCTCCTATTTTTCCGCCCCATGACTCAGGACAACTGGCCTCCCCCACAGTCTGAGATAAAATTTTTCTGCTACCACGAAACACATGTATACATAGGGAATTCAAAGGTAATTTACCTACATATCCCTCAATAAACTGATATTGATACGTGCAATGCACTTATGCCAATATACTTTATAAAAAACATCGACAAAAATATTTTTTCTTGTACCCATTGGATACCAGATTACGTCTTTTTGCAAATTTTTCACTCGAAGAACGCATACCTTTTTGTTTCAAAGTTTTATAAATGAACTATTGCCACTCAAAGGGCAACGTACCTGTCTATTCTCTATTCATGCCCTTCAGGAAGTATACAGTATGGTACACATGCATTGCAACACTGTATGTGTACGAAATACATATGCAACGGCAAACGGTGCTCAACAATATTCGAGATTGGAAAACTATAAAAACCGAAATTGACTACTTGTTTGAATATAAATGTTGAAGAATAAGGGAACTTGCAGCATTGTATAACTTTAATTGCCTTGAGGAGAATGACTTAGGAGGATATTTCAGCAAGGATAGGCTTGCGTGGCTCTGTGGATCGGACACGGCAAAAGCAATGTACAAGTAATAAAACTGACTCTGTGCATAATTTTCGGAAGGCTGTATATTCCTGTATTCTAAATACTTAACGACAGTTCCCCCGTCGATTTCGACGATGGGTACCACGCGCTCCAACAAGCCGCAGCAAACGCTAGAGCAAGCCGCAACACACACGGAGGCAAGCTGGGCAAGCAACACGAAGGCTGCAGCAAGCAGGAGCAAGGCGGAGAACTACCGCGAGAGAAAACAGGAGTTTAGGCAGACTCGCGGAGAATCTACCCACTCGCTCGCCACTCCCACCTCCGTATCCGGTGTAAAGACAAAGACAATAAGACCAGGGATGAGGGAGGGTGTAGATGGCTGGCGCGGTAATCACTCAACACGCGCACACTGGACACAGCCCTAACCTTAACCCTAACTCTCCCCTAAACCGACAGTTCGACTGTCGATTTCGAAGGTGTGCATCTTATGCTTCACAACAGGGTGGCCAGGAGAGCGGGGACTTGCGCGCACGTTAGTTTTAAGGGGTAATAGACTTGCGAGGGACCAATCGCACCCTTCGTTCCCGCAGCCACATATATCCGGTGTCAAGAAGACCGAAGGCGGAATCGGGAGCAGGTGACTGGCGTGCCCGAAATCGCGTCCACGGGTGCCACAACGACCCCTTCCCTCTTATGTTCGGCATTTGTTATAGGAGCGCCAAAAGAATAACGCCTGTCCTACCCCAATCTGGCCCCCATGTTGGTCCAGCGCGTCAACATTCCCCTAAACTCGAGCCCTATATTCACCACTGTTACGGCCCAGCTTAACTGCGAGTGCACGCCGCCCTAAGGAATCGGTCCCACGAAAAACGACCGGTCTGCACACACAAAGTGCACGTTATGACGCCCGTAGCTGTGCCCAAGCTCAGGACTCTAACACGCAAACTGCATTGGTCACAAAGCCAATGAACTCACTCTGATTGGACTGATTGGACATGGCTTGTACACGGCGTAGCGTAGACGGCGGTATCGCAGCTTTGGCCACATTTACAACAACCACTAACCCTATCATAGGGGCCAAACCCAACTCCTAAACATAACCTTAACCCTGATTTCGCAGGACCTTAGCACAGAGCCAAATGCGTTGCGAGCAGATCCTGTTCTGTTTAGGGAGTCATATAAGTGCAATCTTTACCGATATTTTGCTGTCGAAATCGGTCGAAAGACAAAAAAACTGTTAGGACGTCCCAGCAGGCGATTTATCACTCGGCCTGTCCTGAGGGTACGAGAGCAAAGGAAGTCCACATGGCAGCGGAGGCAGGCAGAACGGGACAAGAACGCGACCTACAAAGGGCCGACACGCGAGGACGCAAAGACAGCCGCCAGCCGGGTTCCTGGATCACGCCTGGCCAGGGGCAAAGTGCGCGCGCCAAGAGTCACTCTGAGGACACAACACGATGGCTGCTCGCATGGGCCACTAGCAGAGGTTCCAATAGCGAACGAAAACACTGCCACCGCTGGACGCGGCACTCTGTTGCCAAAGACGAGAGACTGCTGCCGAGACGATACCGACGACAGAACACACGCTGCTGACGGACATAGGATAAGTTTTCAGGCACACAAAACACAGAGGTGATGTACAAGCAGAAACAGTGACAGTAAACCATTACCTGCTATCCTGTCTACCTTCCTTTCCTAACACGCAACTGGGGGATATAACCAGTGTCAACGCAAGCACACACAAGGTTATAACAAAAACAAAACTCGGGATGGAGGCGCGTGAATAAAAAATCACGTGCTGGATGAATTATAAGCCGATGCACTTACCGAAGAGGAGGAAGAGTCAGTGGCATCAGCGCCATCACCAAGCCCGCGGGATGACCGATCGCTGCGATTCAATCCGAGTTCGGCTCCACGATGGCGTCGATGAGGGCGGCAGAAGCTAACCATTGTCAGGCCACCAATCGGAACTGCTGGACGTCTGGACTCGAACAAATTGGGGTTAGTGCACATGGTCTGGGAGGGAATGGCGGGCGGAGGAGTGCCATGACCTCGTGATGCCGACGGCGGTGGTGGTGGCGGGAACCTCGATCGATTCTGTCTACGCTCCGCTGCCGTGGAATCACCCTCCACAGATGAGGGCGACTCGTAGCTTTCCGAATCAGAGGAGGCACCAGAGAGGTATATTTTTCGCCTGATGACAGGGGGATATAGATGATTGGATAAGATTAAAATTACACTTAAGTGACTACTATAAGCATTTTAGTAGGCGTAATTGTGCAAATTACTGCACAGTTTCCGTTATCCGCTTTGACTACTTATTCCAACATTGCACCCCCAACACGAAAATCCTCAGCGGCCTCCGTTTTCTTTTAGCTTTATTTGGTTTAACTGATAATGGCTAATAAGCAGAAGTGGCCATTCCAGTGGTTGACAGTGAGGATATTTTCGGCTACCTTTGCAGTCAGTTGGAACGGGAGGCTGCATTGCTACCAAGAGTTCGCTAACACAACAACGTTGTCAGCATAGTTAAAGTGTTTAATACATGAACTGCAGCTTTCTCTGGTCGTCACTGAAAATAAAACACACAAACTTCGTCAAAAAATGTAAAGCTGTATTCAGTCGGACTCTACGTCGAAAGCTACCGGATGAACGGCTAGAGTTTGAGTAAATAGAGCGTATTTTAAAGAAGTGTCACTCACCGAGTTATGGGTTGTCCGTTTAGGAGGCCAATTCTGAAAAGGAAAAAGAACACAGACATACAGTACTTGCGAAAGTCACAATGAAGGATTTACCTTCCTAAAATAGTACCCAGTGAGATGTGTGCAAGACACTCTGATAACGCACAGTTCAGAAGCAAACTCTAGCATACTACCATCCCAAGAACGACAGTTTTTTCCGGAAAAAAAAATCTCAGGGAGTTTTTTTTCTGTCTGCTCTTTCTTCCTTTGTCCCATCTCATCTGGTCATGGCATTTAGCATCGCCAATAATTTTTTCATACCACAACACGCAATGCACATCAACAGTGAGTTCAAAGGTAAAAACCTACATTTTCTTCACGAAAACTGAACTGAAACTAGCGATTCGAGTCTCAAGAGGCAGTTAAAATAAGTGCAAGACGAGTGAAGTTTCTCTCAGCAGCAGGTTATTTGTCATTTTTAAGACATCCCAGAATAATAATAAAAATATCCACCCTATTTATGATAAGTTTTAGTGGACAATGACTTGAAGGATATTAGCGTCAATTTGGAAACCATTCCGAGCTACTAAATGGAAAAATATGCCACCATCGCGAGTCTCTAGACAGGAGTTTTAAGACAAAGGTGAAATCATCTGCATTTTGTCCTGCAAGCAGAACAGTTCGCGAGCCACGAATAATTGATAAGAAACAGATGTGATCGCTGGGACAAGAACTTTATTCGCCTGACGTTTCGAAATCCGTCGTGGATCAATCATCAGATGCACTAGCAGAAACGGATAATTCATAAGTAGAAGATACAGTCACTATGATACTGCACACTTATGACAATTAGCGACTCCCCCCTATAGAGGATAATTGCCCACCTCTGCACTAATTGCTTGATGACCGGCGTGTGAGATGTGACATGCTGAACTTTCACCGCTCATGCTGGATCAGTTAACGTCAACCTAATGTGACTGAATACAGTCAGCCAACAGAACCGGCTAGTGAAATTAGGTTAATGACCGGCTGAGAAGGAGTCTAAATTATAGACGAACGTGGCCGACTTGGGTCAGCAAAAACTTGTTTTTTAGTCTCATCGACGCCCTTTAATTTTTCATGAATTATTATCCGGAAATGAAGAAAAGAACAACTCTTTTTTATACTTCAGACAAAATGGCATGGGGAAACAACGACGCCAGGAGACCATCGCCCTGCTGTTTATTTTTCTTCTGAAGGCCCATCAATTTCGGGAGTAAAGTAGACAGTCAAAAGCTCTTGGGATTAGAAAGCAACCCACACGCGTGATCAAATCCACAGATTCGGCATCGCCCCAACCGCGAGTTGGTGAGGGGCATCAGCTTCAATCAATAACTTACCACCAAATGATAGCATGATTTCAACAATATCTGTCAAATCCCTACTACCAGGGAAAGTAATGAAAGGAAAGAATGCTCACATACTTTGGCCCGAGCGGTTTGGCAAACCTCTCCAGTGTACGCCGATCTCTTATTTGACGACCACGTGGCTTCCGGACCTGAACCAAGAGAGAAAAATGAAAAAGTGGATAGGCAAATGTAACATTTTCTAAAGGCAATGGGTTTGGCGGCGTTCTTGGTAATAGTGCTAACAGAGCAAGCAAAAAGATATTGAAATGGGAAACTTCCGATTTAATCACCAACCAAAAAGAAAGTAGTAGCAACACTAAAACGCCTCGTAGACGTTGGTGTTATGGTGACACCAGTAATAGTACTCCTGGCA
Source organism: Ligula intestinalis (assembly GCA_036362985.1). Lineage (NCBI taxonomy): Eukaryota > Metazoa > Platyhelminthes > Cestoda > Diphyllobothriidea > Diphyllobothriidae > Ligula > Ligula intestinalis. Next base: position 5,846,157 of record JAYGXS010000007.1, on the reverse strand, counting down.
GCAGTAATACGAATGGTTTGAACTCCGGAATTTAATATTGTGGTTAACAGGGTCCCTTGAACGCTCCTTTCATTAAAACTCGTTCACGAACTTTCACCAACCACTAAAAAAATTCACTCCTTCCACTTCACCTTGCGTCCCCTTATCGTGCTCTGACAGCATTCGCACAGCGGTTAGTAGTCCAGGCAAACAGTAGTGCCGGCAAAGACAAGGGAGACTCGAATGGCCATTTCCGGTTCACTGGCCGTCATTAGCCGGACATACCCAGTCCCAAGTGGTGCACCACTTAGCGCTAGCGATCGGTAAACGTTCAGCAACAAGTGTCAACATCTCCCGACAAGACAACGAGCTCGTGGCTCAATGGTTAGAGCGTTAAAATCTGATCGCAAAGGTCACGAGATCGAGCCTCGGGTGGTGCACGACTTGGGGCTAGGTGTGAATGGCTGACGACGGTTAATAAACTAGAAATGGTAATTCCACTTTCCCTTGTCTTTGCCGAGAAATGAGACCCAAAGCAGCGCGGGACAAGTGAGTTCCGTAGGATAGCGCACACTGATAAGGCGCGAGCTGCCGGAAGGATTAAAGTTCAACCCAACCAGTCAGATATTCAATCGAGATGCTATCCCATCAAGGACACTATCTGATCGTTCCGAATTTAGTATCGTATGTTTCTTTAAAGTCTGACATACACTATTAAAATACAGTCCTCTTCTTTCACTCTCGTTGTTGACTTATCCTGTGGAGATTCGATAGAGACAAGTTCTTGGAGGGGCGATCACTGAGGGTTGTTGCAAAAGGGGATAACGCATGAGCAAATAAGCCAATGAAGAAAGACCGCACGCATTTTCCCCACATTAAGAAACCGCTCAGGCAAAAGATTAGTAGCAGTTACCAGGTGCGATTTCTCCTCTTCCATAGCCTTGGCTAGACGTAGTTCAGTCTCCAGTTGCTGATCGGCGTCCAGCAGTCGGATAAAATCAGAGCTCTTCATTTTGTACTCCAGGGCATGTTTGCATAAACGGCGCCGTTGGTCCGCCGTCAGCGTTGACAGATCAAGCTCCACGTCTACAAAAAGAACCACAAATAAATATAGATACAAAGGCTCGATAGAAAAATAGTTTACTCTTGAAAGTCCCAGGCAGATGTATTTCCAAAACTCAAAACGGACGCTCTAGTGATTAACAAACAGTTAGCTCGTTGATTAACGTTCACCGACCGCTAACAGAACTCACTTGGGCCTCGTTTCTCGAGCCCTGACCGCAGCCGTAGCGACTAATAGTCTAGGCAGATAGTATTGCCGGTAATAACAAGGGAGACGGGAATGGCCATTTCTGGCTTATTTACCGTCATCAGCCAGACATACCCAACCCCACTTGGTACACCACTCGAGGTTCGAACTCGCGACCTTTTAAATCAAAGTCTAACACTCTAATCATTGAGCCGAGAGCCCGTTGTCTTTCCGATCTAGATCGGGAAATATTGACACTAGTTGATGAACGCTCACCGACTGCTAACGGAACTCACTTGTCTCGCTTTCTCTATCTCTTCTGGCAAACATGCTGTCCTTACGCAAAGACTAGGTCAAAACAACTGGGAAGGAGCATGAGTGCAGCGGACGACCAGATATTCAACTGCCGATGGACGGACGTGGAACGGGACTCATTCAGTTGACGATAATAGCCGCGACGGTGACTCCAAGCTCAGCTTATATAGGACAACCCTCAAAAGGTTACTTGATTGATTCCACATAAAAGGATTATCCATTTGTCTTTCAAAGGCCAAAAATCTTTGCAGCTCTCCTAACGAAGAGGAGACTAACTTAACTCCAATGAAAAACGTCATGAAGTGGAGGATAACGACGGCTTTGATGATGATGATGATGATGATGATGAGAAGGAGGAGGGGGGAAGAGGAGGAGGAGGAGGAGGAGGGACGGAGTAGCAAAGCATAGGAGACAAACAAAAAAGGGCGAGGACAATCACTCACCAATATCCATGTCGCTGTCAGCTTCACATTCTGATTCAGACGACTCTCCTGCGGCTGGATTAACAGTCCCGCTGCTGGGTTCATTTTCTTCGTACACAAAGTTTATTGCGGCCTTGCCCTCAAGTTGTCTTTAAAAAAACGGACGGCAGAGATGGATTTAGGGGTAAAATTCTTCAAAAAGCCACCTAAGCAACAGAAGGATGGGGGAGAGGGCAAGGTTTGGGGACGAAGTGTTTCAAATCTGGTTTTCTATATATATATATATGCTTGGCTGATGAAGGCTAATAAGCCCGAAACCGTTCCGTATCAAGTTACCCCCAGATGCTGTCATACCCCACTTACTGCTATATATATATATATATATATATATATATATATATATATATATCCAAGTTTACGTTGAATGGCCAAATTGTCTAAGAAACGGCGTTGTAATGCGTATATAAGATAAAGTAGAAAACCGATTACTCAGAAATGTTTACAACACCATTCCACGACGATGTATTTAGGGCTCGATAACAGACTGACTTCATCCCCAAGTTAATTCAGTATGCAAAGGGGTGCAGTAGAATTGTAAAATACGAAAGTTTTCAGACATTCCTAAACGCATACATGAAACTATTAGACTTCCGTGTAGTGATATGCATGATTAAAGTGCTACTATATAAATAATAGTAGTGCTAACTTCAGCAACAATGACGGTTTTTACGAAAAGTCAATCATGGCCACCAAATTGCTTTTTTTACTCACTTTTTCTTCTTTTCTTCCTCTTCCTCCTTGACTTTCTTGCGCTCATCTGCATCGCCAAATTTCTCATCCATCTCGATTTGCTTGAGAGTCATGGCTTCAGTGACTGCATTTTACGAGAAGGATAAGGACAGTAAAGTGAAAATCGTCGCCCTTCTTTTTGTAAAAAAGTACTGTCTGCAACCTATCCACTAGTAGAGTGACTTTCATCTATACATATAGATAGGATGTTAATTCATCAAGGAGTGTGGCAGTGCTTCTAGCACAGACAAGTCGCCAAGATTAAAAACATCAAAATGCATAAACCATCTCGGTAGTTCAGTAGTTTTCCAACAGGTTGAGGGGACAAAAGGAATGCAATAAGTGTGAGGGATAGCACCTCCCAGAAAGTCGTTCTGAACCAGACACCGGTATCTTTCATAGTTGCACAGACGTTCTTCGATCTTCTCAAGTGTCGTCAGTCTAAAAGGGGTAAAACAAGACGCAAATAAACCAGTGAAAATTTCCCGCAAAGAAAAACCGCAATTTGGTGACATGACAATACGGAATCCCTTACTTGACTTCCTTCGATGTTGGCTCCGAATATTGCTCGAGGTTCGCACGTGCGTCGAAACGATCGATCATGACCGACGGATCGGCAGTCCATCGCATCCTAGGTTCGTAAGAGACAGGAATGGGAATAAATCTAAACTGGTCGCTCTAGGCCAAACGCTTTGAAGCTCAATGCCTTAAATGTGTGAAATGAGGACCGATTTAGGCATGCTCAGAGGGCGGTCCATAAAATCATAAGACAAAAATTTCATCAACTGCCCACAAAAAGAACAAAAAAGCGGCCTCTAAGGACCACCCAATGGCAAGAGTCTCTTAGCCCAGGTTTCTGACGGAATTCTCAGCTACAGGTTTAATCCTTTATTAATGAACAGTAAATGGCCGTTTAATGCGTTGCAAAAAAAGCGAACATGCGAGTTCCAGGAAATAATTGAGAAGAAGAAGATTCCAGCCGTCCCAGCGATTGAATCTTTTTCTTCCCGTCTGATGCGTGATAAGAGCGCAGTAGAAACGAAGATAAAACCGCTTGTAATTGTTTTACTGAACTAAAATGGTAGCTGAAAAGTTTGCGAAAATAAAAAAGGCCAAGAGGAACTCCTATTGGTTAGTAAGGGAATCTTATAGACCAAAAAACACGCATCCCAAGAAAATTGAATTGGAAGAAGTTGTTATTTGGGATAAAACGTAACTTTAATTAGTGAATTTTCGAGTCTAGTGCCCCCGAGCTCGTCTTCCGACTAACAGGAAATTTGCAATGAACAACTAACATTTCAATAGTTATACGGGGTGAGACCTGATTGGTAGGTGTTGCCTCAGTCAGTCTGCATCCTGTCGCTTCTTTATCTTCTACCGTTCTTTTAAGTATTCATAAATACCATCTAATTGTATGTGCCGGTTGATGCATGAGTTGTCGGAGTGCATGGCCTCAAGAAATTCTCGGCTATTTTTGGAGGGGCAAACTTCGACGATGTGTGTTTTATCTCATGCAAAGGTGTGTCCTGTGTCGAGGCAATGCATAGCCACTTCGGACAAATGTTCACGTCTCTTCACGGCCAATTAGTGCTCGTGGATGCGTGTTGAGGCGGATCTACCTGTTTTGCCACAATATACAATGTCACAACCTCCTCATGGGATTTTGTAGATGACTTCTTTCTTATTAAGGTTGCCAACCCTATCCTTAGGGTGCGGAAGCTGGGTGCGTAAAGTATCCATCGGTTTGTGTGCCACTTTTATTTGGTGTTTCCACACCTACAACTCAGCTATCACCCCACGTTTGAAATGTTAGTTGTTCATTGCACATTGCCTACTAGTCTGAAGTCGAGCTGGGCCACCAGACTCCAAAATTCACCAATTAAAGTTACGTTTCATCCCAGGGAACAATTTCTTCTTCAAACGCAAGTCCTATTGATTAACATCGCAAGCCCACAGACCAAGAACACCCTTAGAGCAACTTCTATTAACATTAGGCGTCCTTACGATTGATTCTTACCCAAAAAAGCTAACGCAGATGGCGCTGTCACTGAGGGCCTCGCTGATGTGGTGGGGAATTCAGTAGTAATGCCACATAAGGAGTGCTGATGGATACACGGGAGACGGGAATGGTCAACAGCAGCTAGTCATACCGCAATGCCAGCTTAGGACGACCTGCGATCTCAACCGGGATTTGAGTATTTCAACGATTCACCGACTGACCCGTGAACCAGTGGCTTACCCAAATTCACATGGAAGGGAGGCAACACCGAGTTAATTTCTGGACGGAGGATGTTTATTATGTTTTACCGGTAACAATACGGCTCTAGCAGATAAAGATATGATTTTCGGTAGGCTTTCTGATCATCTAACGGACACGAGAGGCTGAGCTTTCATAGATTGAATAAACGTTGTAATCAGATGGGAACGTATGAAGATATCTTAACCGCGAGCATCCCACTTCAGCTGACCCTACCGATAGGGGATGAGAGAGATCACAACGGGAAAGTCGCAGATGAACAAAACGAACTGACAACGTAAAATTGTGAAGGCAGCTATGGACTAGCGTTAATTAGCTAATTTGATAACATAAATTAAGATTTATACAGTCGGTTTGCATAATACTCCCTTTTTTCATAGTTCACTCGGTTTTAAGATCACTTACGACAGATTTTGAAACCGTTTTAAAACAAAAAAATCAAAGTCCTGACAAATCATAAAACAAGGTCAGCCTTTAGATTAACTTCCTTCTAGCTGAACAACTCGAGCGAGATGACATAAAGAACAATTTTCCGTTCACACGGTTGCAATATATGCTCGAGTATTGTGAATTAGATAAACGAGCTGGATAAACAAGGTACGTTAGTTAGGTGAACAACTGACGGATTGCATAGCCGTTTGCCGGAGATGGGATCGGACACGACGGGATGGAATGAGGAACAAACACATTGTCGCTAACATCAATAACAAACACAATCGATCGAACATTTCCAAAGGATGTGCATCTACGGAACGCAGGCGGCTAAATCATACATTCATATAAAAGTATTGACCTGATTGAGGCCCGTAAATCTGAAGTTTGGTCGGTTGACTAATTTCACACTGATTCCTGAAGTATCGATGGAGTCAATCGAAGGCTGGATGCCTAATGGACTTAGCACCTAACTTTTACCTAGCTTTGTGTTTTTGGCAGGAAGTCCGATCCATAATTAAAAATATTTTTAACAACGAAACGAATACGGACTGTGAAGTTATCAAACCTCGTCATTCTGCTGTGTACTAAGATACGCCTCGTACATAGTGCCCACCTCAGTTCTATTGTTTCAGAACCTGCAACACTTGACTTCCTGCTGCATATGCTCTGCGTTGAATGTTGGGAAGAGTTATGAAAATAACCGCCACTAGAATTCTCAGTGATACCGGTTTCAGGAGCATAAAATAGGTTTTTCTCTTATCACTCCGGATGATTGGAACACTACGTCTAACAGGACCGTCAAGAAGCATGTCAACATGAGACGCCTTGCTCCTGAGCAAACCACGACCTCGACGGGGCACCTCGTAAAGGCAAAGAAATGTCAAGTAAGGCTGAGGTTAGCCTCCGAACTGGTGCAAGGAGTCTTCGCATTCCAATAAACACAGTTTAACCCTCTTCGAAGGGGTGTAGGTTGTATTTTTATCTTCCTTAGTCACTGGTGCAGCACAGGGGTGACACAGGGTGTGACTCTCATCACGTCAATGTCATCTTCGGATTTATTCGCTGCTAGCTGTATGTTGGGACTTGACTCTTTTGTTTCCAGTCGAATGCACACTGGTTTTGAAACTAGTCCCCCGGCCAAGTACCACCTAAGTCTGGTTTTGGGCTCAAAGCAGTAAGCGAAAACACCGACCTTCTGCATTACGGAACCGGCGGCAATAGGAGTTAATAGATTTGACATATCAGAAGAAATAATTAAAATGTAGAGCGAAAAAAGTGTACAATCCCAAGAATAACTACTTAAATAACCTAAGGTTTTGCTCGCGATAATTAAAATGCGAATTACAACTAAATATGGCAAATGTAGCTTATGTAGCCCCACTCATATACCCCTAGTCCCACCATTTTGTCCTGCGGAAACAGGGGTTATAGAGTTTTGTGTAGTGTGGAAGTAGGATAGGCAGAGAAGGAAATTTTTAGAAGCAGATTCAAAGTGAAAAAATGTAGTCGAAGTTATTTGCTGCGGCCACTGGGAGCAGGTTTTTTCAGCATGTAAATTGAAGGTGTGCACGGCGCTTCACGTCGCATACTATGTTAAACTGCAGAAGGGTAAGTTGGACCACAGGTAAGTTGCAGTAGACTGCCTCGTAACCAACATCGCAATTTTTCGGGAAATTCAAGAAACCTGCTGTTTGATATTCGGCTTTTTCCGCAATAATTAAAATGCTAATACAGATTAGGAATATCTACAGACATAAATCAACAACACTTCTAAATACAACATAATAAAGATGCATTTAGCCTTTAATAAGGTTTATTCCACTGCGTGTCCTAATTTTTTACCCATAAAACCCGATAAACACAGTTTTAGTAGGAAAACATGCATGTAGTGGGGATTAATGTTGCCGTTTTATGATCTGACGGAGGCAAAGCTTAAAAGAAATCTTTTTAAATGTAAAATATGTTCACATTTACTGCAACAAGGCAATGCAGCTGGAACTGCCCACGACGAGTAAACTGCCCAGAGTCCCCAACACTGCGTTTTTTTCTATATACATATATAAGAACCTATCCATATAAGAACATATCAGAAGCCTAAAAGGAATAGTCACCGGGAAAGCAGCATACTGTTTGGTGACTGATTGTCACACGTATGGCCATCCTATTGAATATGCCATGCATGCAGTGATTTTCGGCCGAATCTCAAAGGTACCAGTGTTTTGCTCGTGTATGTGGGTATGCAACTATCGTTGTACACCGCATTACGCAGTGCAAGCAGTAATGCACAGCATTAGATGAGAGTAAGGTGTCAGATTACCGAATCACATCAGTAGTTTATTCCATGATCTGAAGCTAAGTATGTCAAAATAACTGCTTAGTACAAAATGGCAGGGACTGAGGTTAACGGACCTACCTTTTAATGACTCTAAAGTTTTATGGGCAATAGCAGCTTATGTAGCCCTACTCATATACCCCTAGTCCCACCATTTTGTCCTGCAAAAACGGTGGTTATAGAGTTTTGTGGGGTGGGGAAATACGATAGGCAGAGAAGGAAATTTTTAGAAGAAATTGTTAAGTGAAAAAAATGTAGTCCAAGTTGTTTTTCGCGGCCGCTGGGAGCAGGTTGTTCCGCATGTAAATTGAAGGTGTGCGCGGTGCTTCGCGCCACCAACTATACTAATCTATGCGCGGCGCTTCGCGCAGAACGGTAAGTTGGACCTCAGATAAGTTGAAGTAGGTGACTTCCTAACCACCATTTCAATTTTTCGGGAAATTCAGGAAACCGGCAGTTTGATAATCGGGTTTTTCCGCAATCAGTTAAACGATAATACAGATTAGGAAAATCTACCGGTGTAAGTCAGCGACACTTTTAAATACAGTAAAATAAAAATGCATTTAGCAGTTATTAAAGTATATTCCACTGCGTGTCATATTTCTCCACCCATAAAAGCCTATAACCACCGTTTTCATGGGAAAACATGCAGAAAGTAGGGATTAATGAGTGGGGCTACACAAGCTACTGATGACCTAAATACACCCAATGCAGGCTGGTAGAATTCATGAAGCCTGGGTCCACCCTGGTGGGGGTGCTTCGAAAACTTCAATTATCACGCCCAATTCCGTAAAGGATGAGAAAGGGTAAGAGCAGTAAGCGTTGCTTATTGTATACAGACACTTAGTGGTTGTCTGAAGCCCCGAAGTATAAATTCGACTTCCATGCAACAGTCCTGAATAAAGCAGCGTGTTGGCTAAACAAATAATTTTAGAGACCTGTTCATATGTCGATGGCTCTTGGTATATATACCTATAAAGTGGCATAGAGGCGTACACCGATCAATTAGAGGAAACATTCGTCCATCCATGGTACCTTTGGAGCTCAAACTCAAGCCTACGCCGCAAGGTGGCTAACGATAGAGACAACAGGACATTACCGACAAAGTCAAGGGAGACTAGGGTGGCCATTTTGAAACCAAGCTCATAGGCACAGTTCAAGTGTTAATCGGAAACATTAAAATGAATAACATTCCTGCCAGGATGCTCTTCCCTAGAGTACTGGGATTTTATATTGATGCCAACGGACGGATACCGCGTTCCGCTTAGCGACATGTAATTGCTCAATCCTATTAGTACGCCTTCGATCTCCACCTATACGCATTGCTATTTCCAGCTGAACAAGTTTAAAATTATCCGAGTCCATTCCACTTGACTCCCTGCCAGACCCCACCACAATTGTCTCCCTCTTAAGAAAAGCTGTTCCTCCCGTCCTGTGAACTGAATGCCCCTGCCCCTCCTCCAAGAATTATGCTCCTGTTGACCCTTTTGTTTCCAGTCGAATGCACACTGGTGTTAAAACCAGTCCACGGGTCAAGTGGTACTTTAATGTTGGCCCCGCCATCCGTTGGGCTCCCTTGCCTTTTAATCACCTTTGCCCACTATGCTTCCGCCACCCCCCACCCTCTGCATCAAAAGACAGCTGTTTCAAGAGCTACTTGCTATTTTCCTCCTCCCCCTCGGATTCGATTACAACTGTCACCACCGCTGACCTCAAAACGCTTGAAAATCACTCCCTTTTTCTGGCACAGAATTGCCTCCGCTCCCTTCCGCCCCACAGCCTCTGTTCCCTGCGCTGTGTCTTCATTCGATCCGTCGTTTTTTTCGGACTGGTGTGTTTATGCCCTTATAAACTAGCAGCAACGAGTCTGTGTCGTTCACGACTGCTCGTCTAAGCACCTCGAATTTACGTCCACCCTCCCTTTGATTTCTACTTCCCATTTTTCTACCTGTCGTGCGCTGCTTATCTTACTGTTTATTGATGTAGAACCACACCGAGTTATCCTGACCGCCTCTTGACATATAAAGAATATCCGACTGACTGTCTTCCTGTCAGCTGACCTCGGATGCGTCTATTCAGGTGACGCAACGTAGTACTGCAATACGAAAAGGCCAACAGTTATTTGAGTTATCTGACTGTCCTTCGAAATAACTTCTGGTCTCTGAAACACTGCAATACGTGAAGTTCTTCAGCTATTATAAACAGTTATTCGAGAAGCTCTTCATCCAATAGCCAATAGCACCAGCTATTCAAGACACTGTTCACTGCATTATTACAGTTATTCGAGACGCTCGTCAGTCAGTATTTACCGTTATTCGAGGAGCTCTTCAGCCAGTATTTACACAAGGTCAGATGCCCTACCATAACGCTTTCCGAAACAGAAGGCTGAAGAAAGTGAGCTAGATTTCCTAGTCATTGTTGCATTGCTGATTCAATACGCGCCAGCAATGGAGACTCGCCTAACTCGGATCTACTCGTTGATGGAACTGTTACCAAGACAGGCTGCCAGCATCTTCATCAGAGAGCCGTTCTCGGGGTAAAAACGAGGTTATCACGCCCCACGGTCATTTTGGGCGGCTATTCACCTCCGATTGCGGCCTCAGAACGACAACTCCCGAGGGTCATTCGCTGTACTCTAGCTCAACTGCGCAGTGGCTACTCAATGACTCTTCGTCAGTATCAGCACCGGCTCGACCCGTCCACACCCGACTGCGGCGTTTCTCCGCACGACTGTCAGTATTTGTTCGCCTGCAGTTCCCGGCCAGGCACCCAACTAACTCCCGCGGACCTTTGGCTCAAGCCGGTCGAGGTCTCGGCTTTTCTCCATCTCCCAACTACTCCCATTTTGGATTTCGACGGGGACTCCAGATCCAAAAATGGGTAACGACACACACGCACACACACTCGAAGTGCCAAAGAATAGGACATCTGGTACAAAAAAATCAGTGGAATGACACCAGTTAAATTCTCTAGCAAAAATAAACTTACATCGTCTTCGGATTTTCTGCCGCCTTCACAAAATCAGCATCAAGATTTATCTTGGCTCGCGTGCCATAGACCCTCAAAAACTTTATGGGATCTTGTCTCTACAAAGGGTTTGGGTAAAATTCTCAAAAAGATAATTAAACAAACGATTCTGGCATAGAAATCCTGACGACGTTCAGCCCTCTTTCGGTAATCAATCAAGATTGACCGAATATGTTTCTCTTGCTTTCTGGCTTCGTGCCACATATTTTCGCCTCCGTTTTGACAGAAGGAATTTCTGTTAAAAGGAAAAAAAAGTTGCATCGGGGAACACACCAAAACGTTCTAGTTTAAGACAGCATGGTGAATCAGGGTGCAGTTGCGGATTTTTGCACGCACTGTGAAGCATAACAGATATAAATATTAGTTACTTTTGTAAAAACAAATCAGCAGCCACGATGCGATTTTAAACAATGACAGCAAGGGCAAGACTTGTGTGTAGTCAACACCCTCGCCAATAAGACCTCTGAGGTTTTCCCAAGTGGGCCAATTGATTCAGTGAGCCTGACAGCCAACAGGCGGGTAGTGAGGTTACTATATTAAAATTGGTGGATTCCATACGTTTCAGCAGACTGAGTGGATAATCTGACCCAAATGTGATGAAACCCACAACTTCTGATGGACACTCGTAGTTCAGGTGGCTAGAGATTTGGATGTACTCAAGCCCTATTGTTCTTGGCGTTAGTTCGAATCCCACCGAAGTCAATGAGTTCTTCGCGATTGCGTCAAGGGAATTATTAGACATTTACCAGAACAAAACTTAAAAACATGAATGATCAAAACATTCGGAGTAGCGCATAAGGCTATTCATCAACATTTCCTGGTATATTATTCAGTTAAAAGTGACCACTGAGAAAATTGAAGCGATGTTAGTTACTTTTAAGCATAACCCCACAGCATCTCCAGGCGATTTTTGACGGTGCGCTTATAAAAACGTATGGATTTTAAGCAGCGAGTGATGGGTTTCTCGTCAATTAGACCGAGACTCAAGTCTTACTTTCTAAAACACTAGATTACAATACCTCTCCCCGAAGTTAGAAGCGCACCCCAATGAATTGGGAGTTATTCATTCCAATATCTTTTTTCAAAGGACGGTCCGAGTATTACGGTTGCAGAACTGCGTATATTATGGAACGTAAGCAGAATTTACCCTATACGAAGGGACACACAATAGCGCTGCAACTTTCGCTATCTTTCTTCTTGTAATTGAGAACATTAAAACCATTTACAGTCTAAACCGAAACGTTAAATAGCTAATCACGAGCTCAAGAATTCACCTTCAGTAAAGAACAGCACTTTAATTCTGCAGTGACTGTCAGGGTTTGTAGGCCAATCTCCCCTTTCACAAAAGAACGTGTATTTTATCTAAGGTATTTCCAGAAAATGAGAGATCCTAAAACCGAGAGTATTATTTTACCGAAGGCTTCTGCCTAAGAAATTGACTGAATCAGACTGCAATAGTAGCTAAACTAAATCGTAGTCAACAGGTAGCCGTTGGATATTGAACAACTGCGCGGTTTCTCACAAATGAACTAGATTAACATAGTTTACAAAGCATTGAGACTCTGGGTTAAAAAAGACAATGCTCACAGAGAAACAATCTAAATATCTGGATGAAGTCAAAAGAGATCAATGTCCAAAACTATTACAATAAAACACAATAGGGTGCTTTACAAGCTCCTAAATTCATCAAATGTATGATAAGCTACAAGGCCAAGTAGCCAAGCACACTAGAAGGGTCAGCAAAACCCACGTGCACATGTATAATGTGGGTACAAACGAAAGAACTGGAAACCCAACAAAACGGAATGGCGTCTTACATACGAATTAATTTTTAGACGGGAAGCTAAATGTCATCTTTCGGAGAAAATGTTAGTTTGACAAGGGACATATCCAATGAGGGACTGTCGGCAACCAACTGCCATCAACACAACGAAAAGTGGACATCGAAAAATGGTTGTGGATATATCTTTTTCCAGTCTGCCAACAACGTTTTCCATATTGACCTCGTACATAGTACATTTCACTTCAAGATGAAGGGGGTAAATCGTAATAAATGGATCGTCTGTTAAAGAAAGGATACACAGTGCAGAGCACAAGCCGCCATTCTCACTAATTACCTACTATCTCGATAAATTGATATTTGATAGCCATTCCGCTTGCGGAAAAATTAACCTCTGATAGATTTGTAGGTCTATATCATAGATATCCACTAGATATATAGTCGATATGTTTTGCTACTAGGTCTACATAGATAAATGGATAGTTCTTATCATCCACAAAGGCATATGCCGCTATTGCCCAAATTCTGCTTACTGCATCGCCTATAGCACCGATATTGTAGTGTTTCACTCCATATGGACAGACAGTCAAATGGAGGTGACAGGCCAACAATCACACCGCCAAAAACGCCGTATTTAAAGTGAGTGGAGACCGAAACATATAAAATACCTGCGTCGAATTTATTTTAAAATTCAAATTATAAACATATATCCACTACTGATATATATATATATATATATATATATATATATATATATATACGCAAACACGTGAAAAATAAAAAATAAATATCAAAGATGCACACCAATGGGATTCGTAAAAGCTTGCAGTAATTTGGCCCTTTAAAACAATGTTTCCGCGCAATTGTGGGAAAGTACACTAAATTTCTAGGTTCAAGAGTTCTAGGATCACGCTGTGTGCATAAGAAAGCTGTTCTTCATATGAATGTGGAGTTGCATTGAATAAAAGTAACTTGATGTGACTCTTATCATAAAAGTCGGGTTTAGGGTTTTTCAGACAGCAAACATACCTGCCACAAAGGGATCTAAAATAATTCTACGAAAATAAATGAACGTAAATGTGCGCCAGCTAAAAAAACTTAAATCAATTCAGAAAAGGTTAGTCAGCAGGCAAAAAGTAGTAAAGAACCTAGATGACGTATAAAACGAGCAAGAGGCTCCTGTATATACCGCAATTAATATATAGCTGCAGTCGGCTGGCCATCACTCTCCTTGTTATTCTTAGTAGATGGGGACTTTTGCAGTTCAGTGGTGAGCATTTTGTCGCCAACTCAGATTTCATTCAGTTAACTGGATCAGTCATCTCGCTCAATTGTTTGTCAGACATAAACGGCACTCCAAGTGTGTAGTGAGAATGCGAAGTGTATTACAGCGGTAACAAAACAGATATCAGGTATAACGGGGAGAAAAAAGGTTAGTTACATTACAGTTTCCTTTGAGGGCTGGGATGGTAGGACATGCACTTCTTCCCTCTGCACATTGTCGTTCCCATCTGAAGAGCAGTAAACGCAGAACACATAAATCCCCCACATTAATAAGCCCATTTTCTGAGTCACACCTCGATTTAAGTGTGGCGCCGTTTCATACCCTCCTCCTCAGTCTGAGCTCTTTCCTCGGGGCTAGCCAACGGCATTATTTTAACCGTCTCTTTTCCAACCGTCTGTGGTGCTAAGTTTGGGGGTACCATAAGGAGTGTACAATGCATGGAAATGGGTGGGCGGTCACGGTATGGCTTGGGCGTGGGACTGTCAGGCATGAAAGCATCGCGAAGGACAAAGGCAGTTCGATAACGGACATCCACTACAACATAGGGACCTTCCCACAGATGATGGAACTCGTTTGATGCATACCAGGGTGGGACCAGCCGATAAAGTCTTACCCAATTTATCAATTGGGAGGGGGCGTTGATTTGTTTATCAAAATAATCTTTCTGTTGTTCTGCCGCCACACTTTAGTGTTTAAGAGTGTGATTATGAGTAAACAGGATGATTTTCTGCAGTAACCACACGTCTGCGGTGTGTACTGTTAGGATATAGTCGTCGACACACGAGAGTCTCCTGGTAGCCGGAACTGTCGCTTAGTGGCCATAAAGAATGTCGCATACACGGTTGAAGCGTCTTCGGCTGCACGGTAGGCCATCATGGCGAATGAAAGAAATTTTTCTCGATCGCGGTAATTAGTCTCTTTGTAGAAGACCTTCAAGATTGGAATGAGTGTGTGATTAGTACGCTTGATCTGTTAGATGCCTTCGAGGTGTCATGGAGTCGTTCTGTATTTTTACATATCCAGCTGCTCAAACAGCTTGTGTAATAACCGGTTCTCTAAGTTTGCCCCGCAATGAAAGTGTAGGGACAAGCGAGTCTCGGGACGACAGATCCAACGGTTGAAGAGGGCTGATGCTGCAGAAACGACAGCTTGTCATAGAAGATGCACAGATTTGGCCCATTTGGTGAAGTTATCAACCATTACGAGGAGTAACCGGTGTCTCGATGTGGTGAACGGAAGGGGGCCTACGATATCTAGGTCCACACGTTGAAAAGGAAAGCTGGTGGATGTTTACAGTGTGTCCCAAAAATGTATACAAATTTTAAATAATTATAAACTTGATGTTTACGATAATTTTATCATTTCACAAATGAAAACAATATTTAAAAGTATCATTTTATAGTTTTTTTCAATGCATTTTGATATTTGCAACGGTAGATGATGTTAGCAGCAATGCACCCGAATACCAAGGGAATTATTTCATGGTATGTGCGATTTCACTGCTTCGCGTTTTCAGCAGTGAAATGATAACAATGGAGGTCAGTTTGAGAACATTCAATGAAAAGACAATAAAATGATACTTGTTAATATTTTAACATTTTTGAAATACTAAAATTATGATAAATACCAATTTCACAACTCTGTTAAATGTGTATACATTGTTTGGGGCAACCTGCATTAAAGCTGGGCTGTTGGGCGCTGTTTGGGGGATATGATAGAGGCACATGTGGTGCATTTATAACGGCAACAATTGACGCATTGGCCAAGTTGTGGACTGCGGCTTCTGTTTTATTGCATCCGACATTGCCAAGTTCATTATGGAGGTCCAACAGTACCGAAGGAACCCGGCTGCCCGGTACGACTACACGGATGTTACGCTTCATCTCGTCGCGTTTGAGCAAAATGTGATTCTCCATTAAATGTGAGGCTATCGAGGAGTGTCAAGGCTGATAGGGGTTAACTCTAAGGCTTGCGATCTTCCAGGCCGGGTTCTTAGGAGAGGGCACGAGAGAAGTCTATGGAGGGCCAGATTGTTAGGAACGATGTATTGCGTACAACAGAGTTAAAAGGAATTTGCCCCTCGGTTTGGTATGGCTTTCGACCGTGAGCGCCGTGTGAGAGCGTGGGGTCATCACAACGGCCCACGCTGCTGCCTGTGTCCACACTCTGAGGGGCGAAAGCCCGAGTATCAGTCAGAACGGGAATTTACAAAATGGCTATGTGAGAGTCAGCCTAAGGAAGATTGGCCCAGCCAGTCTCGAGTGCGTGTATGCGCCCCAGGCAAGCGAGGGCTAAGGTTTCCATCGCATGCGGACATGAGCCATTGCACTGGCTCGAACGCGACGGGAGGTGCAAGATTGGCGCTACGAGACCTCGTCTGTGGCATCACTCGTTAGGAAGAGGTGGACCGTGGAACCACTACAAGGCCACAAGTTTCTGAGTGTACAGGCTGTCTCAGACGAAACGCGTAATTCACTATCAGAAGGGACGATAATGGTCACAATACAAGAGATCGTACGCAAATGCGGTGTCGGAGTCGGTGCTCTGTGCCACTGCTCAGTGGTATTAGGTTTACGCATGAGCGTAAACTGCATTGATTGACTCTGTAAGAGTAGATGGGTACGGAGAGGCGGTGAGTATGTGTCGGCGTTGGCATGTTGCCTCCTCCTATGGTAGACACAGCCGGAAAAGCTAAACATAGGCTATAGTAGCTAATAAATCATGACGGGAAGTGCTATAATATCGTTTCGACTCAGTTAGGGCCTTACTGACTAAACAAATATGTTTCTCCCCTCCATCGTCACTGGCTTGAGATAGAACGGCGCTAATGACAAAAGCACTGGCATCGGTGCCTAAATTGAAAGGTAGGGCGTCAGCTGCAATGATAGGCAATGAAAATGCAGGCGCGAGAATGTGGCGGGATTTGCGCTCGCCGAATGCGTCCCTAGACAATTTCATCTACCTACATAGGACAAGTTGGAAAAACGTTAAGATGAACCTTAAATTAATGAACATGAAACTAAAACCAATCAGCTGGTCGGTCGGCTACAAGGATCTGTTTTCTTTGCAGTAGCTCTCTTCTCTTTTACACAAAACTCAATATTTTCCAGGTGCTCATCTTGATGGTGTAACTCTACGGGGCGAAATTATGCACTGTCTATACCAAGCAAGCCAGGAAGCTGAAACAGTACCACCTAATATGCGAAAATATTCGCGGTCCAGAGATAATTTTACCTTCATTTTCCCCAGAAGAGGAAGAAGAAGTGGAGGCCATTCCTGGGACCTGGTTATGATTAAGCTGACGTTTCGGAAACTCTCTCGTCTCCATCGTCAGAGCCATGTCCATTTCCTGCCGTTTGTCTTGCGAGAATGCGTCCTGTCTTTAGTCGGGTTTCATAACGGTGCCTCTTACGCGCGTGTAAGTCGATTGGACCGATCGATTGGAGGTGGTTGTTTGAATTCCCCTCTTCCTCGCCGATAAAGGACGCTCAACAGTCGTCATGGATAAGGTGGATTATAAAACAAAAGTTAACAACCTTTTGATGGACAAGGAATCCTATACACCGTCGACTGCCACCGAGTTCAAAAGGCTCGTGAACAACATTAACAAGGCGATCGACAAGCTGAAGAAGTCGGGTGCTCTGACAAGAAGGGAAGCGCTAGCTGCAAAGGCGACCGATGCTGCAATGGCATGTTTCTACGGCCTACCAAAGGTGCACAAACCTGGAGTACCCTTACGCCCTATCGTATCCTTATGTGGCACCCCAACTTTTGGGCTATCGAAGTGGCTGTACCAGCGACTGTGCTTCCTTACCAAGAATTCACAATGGACCGTAAAGTCTGCTAAAGAATTTTTAACCCGCATCCAACACCTGGAAGTGGAGGCAGACGAAGTGATGGTGTCGTTTGACGTGACCTCCTTGTTCACCTCTATTCCACCCGCTCTGGCTATCGACACGATTGACAGTCTTCTCCAAGAGAAATACGATGAAACAGACCAAAAGCTCAAGCGAGTTCATATAATCGAGCTCCTGGAACTGTGTCTAAAAACTTTCTTCACGTTTAATAGCCAGATCTACGAACAAAAGAAGGGGACACCAATGGGCTCGCCCCTGTCTGGCCTTGTTGCCGAGGCAGTTTTACAGCGGCTCGAGCAACTGGTCTTCAACTCTTCTCCCCCGAAATTCTGGGCCAGATACGTGGACGACACGTTTTGTTATCATCAAAAGGAGCAAAGTGCAGGCTTTTAAGGAGCTGTTGAATTCTATCTTTCCCGACATCCAGTTCACTATGGAAGAAGAGGCCAACAATCAGTTACCCTTCCTCGACGTACAAGTGACAAGGTTGGAAAACGGGAAGATAAGGACAACGGTCTACCGCAAGGCAACTAACACGATGCGCATTCTCCACTTCAGAAGCAATCACCCCGTTGGTCATAAACGCAGTTGTGTTAGGACCCTCTTCCAACGCGTTCAGACACACTGCAGCGACGAAAAAAGGGAGGAAGGAGGAGATTGCGTACTTGTATACACTATTTCAAGCCAACGGTTATCCGAAGTCCTTCATACGCAGATGCCTCAAGAAGCCGCACCCTGAGCGGTCAAAAGGAGAAGACCCCAAATTTTGGCTCGCAATCCCCTACATCAAAAACGTTTCAGAGGCGACTGCGCGAATCCTTAAACCTTTTGGGATTGGTGTGGCCCATAGACCTGAATCCACTATCAGACAGCAAGTTATGAAGCCCAAAGACCCGCTTCCATTGACAGAACAATCGTCAGTGGTCTACAGCTTACCATGCCAAAATTGCAATGCAAGGTATGTTGGTGAAACGGGCAGGCGCCTGGGCACAAGATTGCATGAGCATCAGCTCGCAATCAAATACAAGAATGAACTGTCTATGGTCTATGAGCATGTACAGCAGGAGAACCACACCTTCGCCTTTGAAAAAGCAAGAATAGTAGGCCGAGCCAATGACAAGATGGCCAGATTACTATTGGAAAGTTGGTCCTCCAATGGCACACTTAACAGAGCCATGGACCTTCATCCGGCCTACCAAGCGCTCCGAGCAGGGCTCACCTCCGCCCGAAACGGGGCAACAGGCCAGGCAAAAGAAGGCAAACAGGACAGACGGCCGACGCCCACAAAGGAGGAACGTGTCAACGAACAAGGATCTCCTAAACGATATGGCACAATTGCTCGTAGATGCGCCCGCAAAGGCGAAAAAGACGCAAACGACTATAAACCCACGAAGGAGGAAAGTCTCAATTATCAAGAGTCGTTTAAAAAAGGTGGCACTCATTCCCGTGAAGGCACCCGCGAGGAAGTGGGAAATTCAAACAACCACCTCCAATCGATCGGTCCAATCGATTTACACGCGCGTAAGAGGCACCGTTATGAAACCCGACTAAAGACAGGACGCATTCTCGCAAGACAAACGGCAGGAAATGGACATGGCTCTGACGATGGAGACGAGAGAGTTTCCGAAACGTCAGCTTAATTATAACCAGGTCCCAGGAATGGCCTCCACTTCTTCTTCCTCTTCTGGGGAAAATGAAGGTAAAAGTACCACCTAAGTTGTCTTCGGATATCAAGATTACAAGCTTGGCCGTCTTGGAATGCAGGTGAATGTTTTACATTAAGGATTGCTTCTGACACATTCACACGGCTATCAAGGTAATCAAAGTCGTAAGAAATGTCTAAAATTGGGCATGTTAAATTCCTGAAAAAAAGCTGAGAGGTACCAGCCACCTTTATGTGTAAATGGGGACCCGGTAGACAAAGCTTCACAAAGATTGCTGCGTTGGGATCTCTGCTGGTCAGAGTTTATAGCAGGAGGTTAAAACGTTGAGATAAATTAGATAGAAATGACAACTAACCATTTGTTTTAAAGTACCATTTTGGTCACCGAAAGGTCAAAATTTGTGTGCGCTGGGTAAATTGCGACTTCAGGGGTACGGCTGTTTTAATATGATTCTGTTCTTTTGTAAAAATATGAATCGAGGATCTTCGATAGTTCAGTGTCGTTAAATCAAACATAAGCATTTTTCATCAGACAGTGTTTATAAACTATGAATCAAAACCCTTTATTAAAGGTATACCATTTATTCACGGCAAAGGCTCATTTATTGTGCACTAATATGCTGAAATTGAGCTAATCTCATGCCAATATATCTTGAAAGTATAATTAATCAGGTAACCTGTAGTCACCACACTGATTGAAATGCTCGATTACACTGGTTACATGGCCCCCGTGTGCATGACTGTTGTCCGCACCACATTGATGCCTCTTCCGCATACACACTCATTGGCAACGTGATTCGCATGAAGCGATAGGTATGATGACACCCTGTAGGCTTTTTTCATTTTTCTAATATTGACTTTCCGCGGGATGGTGAAAAACGTCAACAAAAATATTTCGCCTTTGACTGGCCAACTTAATGACTGTTCAATTTGTGGTTTATTCCAGCATTTAAGCGTGACTTGCTCTTGACGAATCACGTGATTAAATGAACTGTGTAGGCCTATATTTATCCATATTGTTAGCGCGCATCGCGAGGAATCTGCCCTCTCTGTTGTCGTCGGCGTGGTTGAATTGCCCAATCAAACATAACAAATTGTATCATTTATCTGGCGATGTGTGTGTCACCATTTTCTTGCTATAAATCCATACGTGATGGTACATCTGTAAGAAAGTGTATGATTACTATCTGCTGGTGGACCCTTGTTTATTGATGGTAAACGTCGAACCTAACAAGGCACACTATGAGCCCGATGGATAAGAGCAGAAGATTTTCTGCCTTAATGCTATTGGTGTTGACACGCCTATTCAATATCCAGTTAGGGCATTTTTTGACCTTATTGATAGCCGTCAATCGTCTGTTCATGCCCTCCAAGCTATCTCTTAAGGAAAGACCTCATTTATTAACCAATCCAAACCAATTTTTCGGAAGCATGCAATGTCGCAGGTCGTTCGTGGTTATAGGCTTAGTGAAAGCAATTATGCCTATGCGTTCTTGACGCTGTGGAGGCCACATTATATAGAAAGTCCACATTTAACCTTTTATCTTGCCTCCTGTATACAAAATTGAAGCCACATGGGGATGCATGAGGGCAATATTGATCAACTACGTCGGCCATCGGTAGTTGGAAATCCTGAGTACAACAAAAGTAAGCAAAACAATTATGCATTGAAGGTGGCTTATGGCGTTCGTCTAGATGGCAGTCAGAAGATAATATTCCTGCGATTTATCTTCCGTTTTTCGTGGAAACCGACGTAACCGATTATCCTATTGTGTTTTGTTGTGCATAATTTGTTATCTATAATCAAACGTGATTCGTGGCAGTGGGTTGATCAGTTCTAACTACGAACGCGTCCACAGTAACCGTCTGCTGGTCACCTTCCCCTTTTCTATGGGCTGTCTAGTTATGGCGGTCGTTAACAACTGCTCCCGTGATACCTAGTGGGAGCAGAAGGACAAGGAGTCGCATAAAAAAATGGCCTGCATCATTCAATATAATCTTCAAATGATTCCTTCGATATACTATTTATCATAAAAAAATTCCATTGTATTCATGTGTCTAGTATCGGCACTACATGTACCGTAGAATCAGACGGTCTTCTATTCCAGTATTTCGATTAAAGGCATTTTTAGTTTCTCTAACAATACATGCAACAGTTGTCCTTTTAAAATATTCATACACAGACAAGCATCGTACACAGTTACTAATGTGGACGCTGAAAGTTAAGTGAAGACTATGAGAAAATTTAGGTAAAATGGAGTAGCTAATATGGTTCCACGAATGTCACCACACAAGGTTCGAGTAGCGAACACCAACTATTCGCCTGCGTGGATGAGTCAGACAAATTGTGGGCTGGATAGGTACATCAAAACAGAAAGACGACAATAAGCGTGCGTCTTCATGGTCATGCGACGTCAAGTAGTTTCTCTGCTTTA
The DNA here is from genome assembly GCA_036362985.1 of Ligula intestinalis. Lineage (NCBI taxonomy): Eukaryota > Metazoa > Platyhelminthes > Cestoda > Diphyllobothriidea > Diphyllobothriidae > Ligula > Ligula intestinalis. Next base: position 5,824,332 of record JAYGXS010000007.1, on the reverse strand, counting down.
TTCCAAGCGTCCCGTACTGGATTTTTGCTTAGTTGACTAGGTGTATTTAGAAAAGGCTTACTTGGCTTCTATAATAGATGCTTCAGTTGACTCAGACAAGTTCCTTATGTTAGTGCGAAGCTGGCAACGTCGTCGGGGATGTGAATAATACCGTTGGTGTACACATTTTGACCTTTGCCGTACAAACGTAGAAGAAAGTTTTGGAAGTGTCAAGCAGATTAAGGCAGCACGGAGAGTTTTCGACGTTCGGTGTGTCGTAGGATAGCAGCCTTATACGTACAAACATTTGCAAACATCTTTTATGCAAACGTTAACAAAACACACGCGTAAGGTTAACACACCAGTTGCGATGCCCACTATGTTCATCCTTTCTGGCGAGCACCAAGCCCACATCCTCCCAGTTTTCCTTATTTCCCTTACGCACTCCCCAAAAAATAAGTACACTTTTTCAATTTTATCTGAATTAATACTTTCACATTGCTTAAGAACCGCTGGTGCTCTTGGGTCACAGATTATTGAAGGAACTTAAGCTCTTGATATTTGCCCAAAATCAGCAGTGCGCTCATTTGTTCCTGTAACCTCTGGGATAGTGCTTGCGATTTATTGACTATACAAGGCGGAATCATCTAGTTTTGATAGATTATAGTAAATCCTCACAACAAACTGCTCCTCATTTGTTAAATGATTCTACCTAAGATGGGTCAAAATTAGCTTTTTTATCTGTGACAAACCGATGTTCCATCTATACCAGGATGTTCTACCAAGCCCAACCTGCGTTCACAAGTATCCACATTGGATTATACATTATTACTTGTTTGACTTTCAAGGTCAGGGTTAACATACTGTCCCTTGACATTGAATCTGCCGCAAACCCATTCTTAAATCTACAGGCATATCTTTCACAGCGAAGAATTAGCAGTGCATTCAGGTAAAAGTGCGGTCTGTCTGAATAGGCAGCCCATGGACTCATCTTCTGCTCCGTCATTAGCTTGTAATTCGCAGCTTCCCTTTTGACTTTGTCCATAAAAGCAAACAGGTGAGTTACAGAAATACATTCAGAAGATGCGATCGCTTAAACAAGCAGTCTATTGGTCCGACTTGTACTTGTTATGGCTGTGATCATGACTGATCTAGCTGAACTTTTTAGTGTCCCGAACGGTGCTTCTCCACGCGCGACGTTCCCTGACAGTAGACCTGGACAGTTTGAGCCATTCTCTTCGCCAGTGCCAGAGACCGAATACCAATGGTCCAAGAACCACTTCCATGTCCTGCCGGACTGAGTCGAGCCAGGTTTAGAGCCGACCCCCACTTTGATAATTCTAATTAGGTGATAGTTCGGATCACAGGCAGTAACACTGAGTTCTTGAGGTTTACGGCAAAGATGGTCTCCAAATCACCTCAGTTGTCTTCCTTGGACTGCCTGGAATAGCCTTGCGATGTTGTCGCAGCGAATGCGGACTGTCTCATTTGAGGCAAAGTCGGTATACTTCATTCGAAGGATGGCCCTGATTCAGTTGTGATCAAAGACTTACAATTTCCATTCATCTTTCATGTGCATAGCCCAACATTCGCATCCGTATAGAAGAATCGACCGTACAGGTGCACGGCACACGCAGACCTTTGTGGAGACAGAAATATAGCGTCGGGTCCATAGCCATTTTCAAAAGCGCTTTTCGAAGGTCTGACGTTTCCAGTTCACATTCAAACCCATTATCATATGGGAATCTGAAGCGTCAGGCCAACGAACTGCATAATGTTCTTCTGTGCTTACTTTGTATGTACGACAGCCTTCTAAATCGACTTCACTAAAATTATCTGCCATGGTTACGGCGTACTGCAGCTCCAACTGCACGGGTTTGGGTTCATGAAAACCGTTCAAAACGGTCACTATTTTATCTGGCGTTCAACAAGGCTGTCCTGTCGCCCACTCGATTAAACTACGTCATTGACTGGATTCTTGGGAAGCTCCTACGTGAAAATGATGGCGTTGAGCTTGCACCCAGAGGCTGGCTGATTGATTTCGACTACGTCTATGATACCGTTCTAATAGTCTCAACTTTTGGCGATCTGAAGTCTGTAGTGTCACCGGTGAATGAGATCACTATGTTGGTTAGCTTTTCCATAAATACGATGAAGAATACACTATTCTCGATCTGCTTTCCTGACCAGGAGAAGGTACCCCTAAAGATTAATCGCCGTCAACTTGAAGAAGAAGACAGCTTTAAATACCTCCGGACGAGGCTCCTACAGAATGAGCAAAGTAAGGGCGACATTGTCATGCGAATCAATGCTACTCGCTGGGTTTTATCAATTCTCCAAAAACGTCTATGGATCCGACGTGGCATCTCCATCGCCACGAAGGTCCGTGCGTACCGCGCATCCGTCCGGTCACTCATCCTCTATGGATGTGCATGCTGGGCTTTGTGCGTAGAAGATGAGCGAAGACTGGAGGTATTTGACCACCGCTATGTGACAACTTCGTCTCAAATGAGGCCGTCCGGACTGGCTGCGATAGTATCTCAGGCAAGAAAATGCGACTGAGCCGGTTTAGGCACGTTCTCTGCCGTCCGCCTCACGAGCTTTTCTACGCTGCCCTCGATTCGGTGCCGCAGCCCACCTGGGGGCGTCGAGAAGGTTGGCAACGGAAGAAGTGTTTTTGCACACTTCGTCACGGCATGGAAGCAGTTCTTCGACCTTCGATTTTCGGTTTCCGTCGCTGGAGAAGGGAATGTGTGGAGCTTTCGAGATCCGCTGCCGCTTATCGTTACGCGTGGAAAGGGTACCGTGCATGGCATAATTTAGGCAGGTTAGATCAAGTACGATCGTGGTCTTATCAAGTGCAAGTAAGTACTGGCGTAACTCTGTCAAAACTGACAAAGTTGAAGAATACACAGACGGCATTTTTTCTTTGCATTCTCCATCTTTTTGGAGACGTCCCGCAATCCACCACTAAAACCTCTCTTCGATTCTCTTAAGAATAGTAAGCAGTGTGGCACATGAAAGAAAGGGTAAGCGGGTAGATAAAAACCAACCACCGCCTGGCCGAAACACGCTAGACACAAGTGAATGAAAACGTTTGCTTTCCAAGTATTTGCGTGGATGAGGAAGGAGGGTTGTCGAGCTCCGGATCAATTTATCACCAAGAAAAACATGCAGCAAAGCTTCCATAATTTGGTCGATGGAATCTTTCCTGACACACGATTCACGAGGGAAGAAGAACAATAGCAGCAACAGCTGCCTTTCTTTGCTGTCCTCGTCACGAGAACGCCTGTGGTAGATAGGGCTGTGCGCCAAACACGAGTCTACCCATAGCGCTAATTCCCACTTCGCTCTCTTTGTCAATCGTAGGACTGACTATTTTCTTCCAACGTAAGGTTACGTCCCACCTCAGTCATCGTGTCAGCAAACGAACCAGGCCAGATCTCCAACTTCATGCCCGGAGGCACGCAGGACAGGGGTGGTTCTAGACAGACAGATCCACGAATAAATGGAAACGTTCGCGTTCCAGGCACTTGCATGAATGTGGAAGAAGGATCGGATCGATTCCACCAGAGCCACTTGACTACCGCAGTTAAATCGGCATCTCGATTCCTCGAAGACCTTCTTGATCGGACGAGATCATGGTTCCCTTCGATGTGACTGCTTTACTCACATCCATACCACCAAATCTGGCCTACGAAGTCTTGACCAAGCGATGAGGCTCGAAGCCCACTCAAAATTAAACACACTATGAGGTTATTCGAATTTTGCCAGAAAACGTACTTTACCTTTGCTGCAGAAACCTACGAACAGATCAAAGGAACTCCGATGAGCTCCCTCCATCTCCAGCTAAGTGGCAGAACTGATTCTTTAAGATCTAGAAAACACTGTCTTCACCCAACATAAGCCAGTCTTTTGGCGTCCTTACGTTGACGACATACTTGTTAGCATCAAGAAGAACATGCTGCAAAACTTCCACAACTTGCTTAATGGAACCTTTCTCTGTATACAATTCACGAGGGAAGAAGAACAGTAGCCGCAGCTGCTACTGCTGCCTTTCCTTGCTGTCCTCGTCACGAGAACGCCCAACGTTTAAATTGAGACTATGGCTTACAGAAAGGAAACAAGAAAAAAACAACTTCTCAGTTTTCACAGCAACCATCCTGTTGCCCACAAACGCAGCTGTGTAAGAACGCTCTTTGAACGGATTCAAACTCACTACCGGAGCAAGAGGTACCCGAGGCCCCATATATCTGCAACCAATTCATCCGGAATGGTTATCCAAAAACATTTATAAACTGATTCCTACGTGTTCAGCCCCGGAGGACCCAAACAGAAGAACCACCGAGGATATGGTGCGCCCTGCCATACATCAAGGGTGTCTCAGAAGCGGCCGAGCGCATCGCTGCGGGACTAGGCGTTGAAATTGCACACCGTCCCAAGGCTACCATGCGCAGCCGGGTAATGAATATAAAAGACCGGCCGAATCCCACTGAATGATCCGGGGGGGGGGGTATATCGCATCCCATGCTGTCCTTGTAACTATACAGGACAAACTGAAAGCATGCTCGGTTCGCGCATACACAAACATAAACTGGCTGTCAGATGGGGTGACGCATTGTCGCAAGGGGCTGCCCACACCTGTGAGACGGGCCACGAATGTAAATTTGCAGCCGTGCGTATAATTGCGCATGCCGGCAACAAAACAGGACGAGGACTAATTTAAACCTGAGCTTCGGATGAACACTCAGTGAACCGATGTATCGAGCTGGCGCCCGCATACATGGCCCTCCGCAGGCATATCCGCACGACCGACACGGGTAATAAATGAGTTCCCTCCCCTCCCCCTTCCTCCCCTATAACGGTTGATTGGGTGCTGCTTGCTTTTCGTGGACGCTTTTATCTTTGACGATGAACGCCCACAAGAGTTCGAAAGCTCAGGACAACAAACACACTAGCCACTCGGAACGGAACTTGACTTGAGAATCCCAATTGCTCTTTATGAGGTTGCAAAGACCGATGCTTTGTTGTTGCTGTCAGGCGGCAACGCGTCCACTTAGGTCACATAGATGCCGCTTTAATGTACGCGCGCGCGCGCGCCCTGGCATTATGCCAGCCCCATTATTCGGGGCTTGTCACTCGAACCACGACCGCACAGCCGTGACGTGCACTGACAGAACTAGAAGTCACCCTCCTCTTCCCTCCCCCCCCCCCCATCGCTTACGTATCCCAACCAATCAGCAGCGTCAGCAGGCATTGCCCTTGCGCGAAACCGCCTAGAATAAACCAGTGTATACTGCCAGCAGCACTTGTTACTGGAACAGCTGCCTGCTGCTGCGTTTAAATGCGCAAAAGCAAGCCCTAGCCTCGCAGACCTAGAGTAGGGGGGGGGGGAGGCGTTATCCTGCCCGTGCGGGGACGTTGCTTTGTTAGCAATCCGCCTTTTGATTGTTTTATGAAGAATTACTAATACGCCGCGAACGCACCCCATCGCCGCGCCCCCCCCATGTGGTTTTTACAGCGAAACGTTATGTAGGTGGCCTCCGCGGCATCGCATGCCGACTAGAACTCCACTCACATGCTGCGACAGTCGTGTGTGGCCATTCCCTGTGTAACATGTTTTATTAGGCCTCACGCAATTGTCAAGATGACAGCACCAACACGGCAAACATGTATATATCTATATATTCACTCAGAAATGTGCGAACACCGATCGAATAGGCTTCCGAACTAAACAAAGTTCATGTAGTGGTCAGAGGTCCCCAACAAGTGACCGCCTGCCAGTCCGATTCCGGCCAAGTTATAATAGCGCAAGTGAGATATGACAGCATCTGGGGGTAACTTGATACAGAACTGTTTCGGGCTTATTAGCCTTCATCAGCCAAGCATAACCCTGAACACCAGATGGTTGGACAACACAAACAAACGCACTTACAGACGGCGCAGTTGGTCCACCACTGGTGTCTATCAGATGGGTCATCAGCACTTCATCGAACCGCAGTTCATCAGTGCCTCGCCATCTGCCATTTGCTGTCACTACTGATCGGGTATTTATTCACTCAGAAATGTGCGAACACCGATCGAATAGGCTTCTGAACAGGATTCCCGGCATGTATAGTGGCACATACGCGTACACTGATCTGTCAGAGGACCCAATCGTCCTTCCGTATTGCCACTCGAGCATTCTCTCTCTAGCCTCCACCGCAAGGCGGCTAGGATATAGGCAGAAAGACATTACCAGCAAAGACAGGGGACACTAGAAAGACCTTTTCTGCCTTGTTAGGCGTCATCGGCTAGCGATACCCAACCCAAGTATGGCCGCTGAAATTGCTGCCACACCCAGATTTGAACTCGCGATCTCTTTCGTCAGCGCGAACGTCCTAACAGTTGAGCTACGAGCCTACAGTCTAGTTGGTATTAGATCGGGTATATACAGTGGCATAGACGCGTACACCGATCTGCCAGAGGACCCACTTGTCCCCCCATAAGGCAAAAAAGGCCTTCCTAGTGTCCCCTGTCTTTGCTGGTAATGTCCTTCTGCCTATATCCTAGCCGCCTCGCGGTGGAGGCTCGAGAGAGCTCTAAAGGCAATATGGGAGGGGTACGAGTGGGTCCTCTGACAGATCGGTGTACGCGTCTATGTCAGTGTGTATTCCCGATCTAATACCAGCCGTGAGGGAGGGTGGGAACGCGACGAAGACGCATCTGTTGTGGTTCCCTGTGCTGAGAGGATACAGTTGCCAGTACTGAGCTGCACACCTGGAACATGGGCGAAAACCAAAGGTGTCTGGCCAGATCATCCTGAAAACCATCGCCAGCATATCTCAAGCCGTTCAGGAGAGATAACTGAGAAAATTTTTGCATATTGTCCGCCTAATGATCTCAGTATTACCGCCCTTGGTCTGTCGCCGCTGTCCACCTAGATGCATCGAAGAAGGGATCATATCAAAACTGTGTTAGGCACAGTCTTCTAAGATGTCCTTGGACCTGGGGTATTCCATCTCCGTCACTGGAGCGGTGAATGGGTGAGCTGTCTAGATAAGCCGCCACCACAGATGCTAACGTGTAGGAGGTACGATTCGTGGCACCACAACCGACGCTGGTTAGCTCAGGCATGATCACAACTGTACCAAATTCAAGTACTGTGGGTTGCAAAGACTCCATGTACCGTAGAGTCCCAGGTGACGAACAGCTCCACCTACGACCATTTCAGGTAACGAGTGAGCCACTCGCAGAACATTTGTTTAGATTGACGAGCTTCCTCTCAGTTAACGAGTTGTGAGTGTGTGTGTGTGTACCTGTGTCCGTCGTTGAGTCTTGCTCCCAAGGTGTGGGTCCTCGATCGTCTGCAACCAGTCAGTGAATTGATGCAGTTTTATCGGCTAAGTTTCACAGTGAGGAGCTCGGTGCTGGAACAGACTACATTCGTTAACCTTGGCTCCACCCTATCGATCAGTTCTATCATTGCGGTGTGACATGAGCCACTTTCTTGGGTGGGTACTATCGTTCCCGATAGATGAGCTTGTCTTTAGTCATGATTGACCATGGAGCAATTTCGCGACACCTCACGGGTATTCCTCCTCACACCATTTCCCAAACGGCCTATGGTAATCTCGCTTAACTTAATGCAATTGTGTCTTCTACATGAGATAGTTACGCCTAGTTCGCCTAGTTGTATTCACTTGCATAAGTAGCCGGCGTTGTGAAGCTATTTTTGTGTAATAGTAATAATAAGGTTTATTTGTAAAGCACATCTTCGACATCCACGAGCGATGCATCCCACATCTTGAGCTGCGTTCGGTAAAACAATCGTCAGAAGCTAACAGCCAGCCGTGAATTCACTAGATAACGGGCTAATTACTTGGCTGCGGTGGCTGTTTATTGCAGTATAATTTCCCAGGTGGCTTTCTTTTGACCAGGAGGAGGGTGAGGGGAGCCTTTCGGCCAGCAATTTGGTCCTACATTTACGTTTTATGTGAATAGCCCTGCCTGTTATTCTGTAGGCACGGAGAAGGGAATTTACACCCCAAGGATTCCATTTACACGCCGACGCGTTTCAAAAAATCTGCCCTTATCTCCCCTTTGTCGTTGATGGGTATCGAAACATAGAAAGTGGCGCGCAACCAGAAATGGAGGGAGGGGGGTCAGAATTTTCTTCCCCTCAAATCAGAGGTTTGCCGCCGAGCAGTAGACCGTTCCAAAAGGGTAGTACTGAGAACACATTAGGGTATTTGCCTGCAGAAGCGGTGCAGTTGTGTAGCCGTTCGAACATCCTATTTTTTATTTCAAAATTTTATAATGATAATGATGGGTTTATTCGAAAAAACAGTGTTCTTCTCCAACGAACAAACGGTACATCAACGCAATAGCAATTATTTCTCGTACCTAAGCATTCTTTGTCGGCGGGATGGTAACGTTAATCCAGGGAGAGATAAGGAGCCTGTTAATTTTTTATCGGCAACATTATCTTTTTCGTTATTTGCACCATTTTAAAGCTAAATAGTTTTTAAAATTAAAGATTTAGCAGTAATTTTTAAATATCACTCAACCTCATTGTTTGGCGATTTATTTGGAAAAAACTTCACAGGCACTGTTTTCTGTACAATAAAGCCGTTCACATACAGTATAGCGAGTGCTGCAAGAAGAATGCCGCAGTTTTCGAAAGACCGGTAATCACCCGAAAAACAACATTAAGTAGGATTGCAATACTAATTATCGTACAGTCTAATCTCAAGTCGCTTCAGTCACGTCAGGACACTGACTTTTTAACAAGCTTCTTTCTGATCGCTTATAAAATGTAGATTCCGAAAAAATGTATACTTAAATGAATGAATGGAGGTGTTTCACCGATCTAGTCAAGGAACAATTAAGTTCCGCTTTGCC
>JAYGXS010000007.1:5751777-5815460 GCA_036362985.1 Ligula intestinalis | reverse complement strand
AGGTGTTTCACCGATCTAGTCAAGGAACAATTAAGTTCCGCTTTGCCAAGGAGCTCGCAACGCAAAACCTCAATGACCGTCACATAATGAGAAAGGTGATATGATGAAGAAGTTGATCTGACAACGCAAAGGGAAACCAGAATGGTCATTTCTGGCTTATTAGCCGTATACTTAAATACTATGCATTTTTATCGTTGATTTTGACTGCCTGTATATATTCAAGTATATCTTAATAGAAAACACACAAATATTCTTTCTTGTACTCGTTTGGTTGTACATTACGTCTTTTTTAAATGTTATACATAAAGACAGGGTAACTTTCGGTATTATAAAGTTTATAAGTGATCGAATAGTTCTGAAATTCACCGACTGCTGCACCTGAATTCAGGGTTTCCAAAATGTGTTGGCCTACCGTTTGAATAAAAGGTTGCATAGCTCTCATAAAATTTCGCAATAGATGTGGATCATGCTGTCTTCATTGTAAGCAGCATTATTAAATTGACGGATATAATGTATTATGAATGAACACCCCACAGTCGTAAAAAACTTTGCTAAAACCGAAGGATACCCTGTTGTCGACGTATACAATTTAAAGAAGGCGTTATGTCCAACCAAACGAGTACAAGAAAAAAATATTTTCGTGCATGTTTTCCATCAAAATATATATTTGAATTTATAAGGGCGGTCGAAATCCATGGCACAAATGCATACTTTGTAAGTAGCCATGTTTTTACAGAATCTTCTTTTCGTAAACGGTCAGAAAGAATCTCATCACAGAGCCGTCGGCATCCTGTCGTGACAGGAAAAAAACTGGAGATTAGACTGCACGATTGCAGCGGTACTTAATGTTGATTAGCGAGTGCTTACCAGCCTTTCGCAACTTCCGGCATTTTGCTTGCAGCATTCGCCGCCATACTGTATAATAGAAACCTCTAAACCCGTGAAAATCGGTGTCTGGCATCCTGATGACGCGAAACTCAGAGGCCAGTGGTCGAGTTATAGGTGCGATAAAGCGAATGGATGTTGCTCAAACTGTATCTGTGTATCCAGCAGGATAGTCAAGTATTGGCGGCAACAGTACAGGCAGGCAGAGATACTCTTACAAAAAAGAAAAACGAACACTTTGGGGGAGAATTTCAGAGATTGTTGTGGTAAAATCCGCAAGAAACTCGCAGAGAAACTGAATCTTAAAGGCTTGAAGAGTTCTGCAGTACGCGCCAGAATTCGTGCAACATGCCGGCATATGCGGAATATTGATACTCTCTCGCCAATCGGCATTGACTCAGGTTGTGATACTGATTATCGTGTAGTCCATTCTGAAGTTATTTCAGTCATGCTAGGGTGTCGGCTTTTTAACGAGTTTATTTCTGGCCGCTAACAAAACGTGCGTACTGTAGAAAGTAAGTACTTTGACAGTATGCGTTTTTATCATCGATTTTGACTACCTTTAATAAATTTAAATATATTTTCTGGAAAACATGCATGAAAAAATTATTTGTTGTACTCGTTTGGTAGCAAATTACGCCTTCTTTAAATGTTTTTTTTGAAGAAAGAGTATCTTTCGGTATTAAAAAAATATGAATTGACGAATAATTTTGAAATCTACTGACTGCTACACTTGAATTCAAGGTTTACAATCTGAGCTCTGTGTACATCCTGTTTAAGGAAAAGTACGTTTTCGCATAGAGTTTGATGAAGAAGTCGCATAGTTCTCATAAAATGTTGCAATAGATGTGGAACATGCCTTATACAGTATAGGCAGCATTAATAAAATGATGGATACGGTGTATGATGAATGAATACATCACAATCGTAAGAAAGCTCATGATTAAAAATTTTTAAAACCGACGGATACCCTTTATTTAAGAATAAAATTTAAAGAAGCCGTAATTTGCTACTAAACGAGTACAATAACCATTTTTTCGTTTACGTTTTCAATAAAATATACTGAAATTTATAAAGGCAGTCAATCGCCTCTGAGAACCCCAGAAGCTCCTTTTTCGATGCCTAGAAGCCGTCCTAATGGTCAAATGAAGATTTCCCGTAAAGTAAATAAAGTAGCGTAAAGTATAAAGTTAAATATATATTACTTTTGAAACTCTGAGTGTGTAATTAACGTGCAAAGAATTTGAGGACACGCCTTAGTTTCAAGATTACAATATTCTCCCACACTTTTTACTCTTACAAAGTGTGCAACGCCTGACTGCGTATGCTTACTTTTACGTCAGATTTCCTTTTCAACTTAGCCACTTTATCGCATTTTTTCGGGTGAGTGCAATGCTCCTTATTATTATGTTGAGTAAACGCTGGCAAGAACTTGATCAGTAGAGAAGGTCTTTGCTAGACAAGAGACACTGAACTCTACAGAAATGTATTTTCTCTAATAGACGAATCCTGTGCAGCGACTTTTGTTTTAAATTTGGATTTTTTTCCTGATTCCTTTTAGGTATGCCGGTACGTGAAGAACAGCAACATGACGGTAAGCTCCTTCTGCCGATTTCTTCTACGTAGTTCCTCTTTTCGAATGACACACCCTATTTTATAATGATAGAAGGGAGCAATAACACGAAATACTGCAAGAAAAATTAAGTATTGAGGCAAATTTTTCGCATTCCAGGAATGTGTATATTTGAGAAAAAGAAGTCTTATCGAACACCGGAATCACGATTTTATTGATCTGAGCTTTAGGGCTCCTACAGGAGTCCGTCGTCAGAGATGGGAAAACAGCAACCAACGGGGTGGCTATTTCTGGCGTGTGGAAAAACAAATAAAATTTGAACTTATAGAAAATCAATAATTGCGTGTTTTGGCCGCCGACTCGCCACTGTGGGCTGTCCGTCTGTGCTAGTGGGCTAGATCGGCGTGTTGTGTGGGAATATTTACAGAAATAAAATCGTCAACGAAAACAAGCAACATTTATAGGCGAAAGAGTCAATTAAGAGTCATAGGAGAGGGATAGAAGACGGCTCACGAATTCAACTTCTCAGCCGCGGAGGTAATTGCCCACGTGGGCAGCAAGACGGGCCGAGAACTGATTGAAGCCTAGGCATGGGATGATAACCCAGTTAACCGGTGCCGCATATTTTGCCCTGCGCAGGTATCTCCATTCTGTAAATATTCCCACCCAACACGCCGATCTCGCCCACCAACACAGACTAACAGCCCACAGTGGCGAATCGGCGGCCAAAACATACAATTGTTGACTTTCTACACGTTCAAATTTTGGTTGATTTGTACACGCTAGAACTAGTCACCCCATTGGTTGCTGCTTCCCCATCTCTGACGATGGACTCCTGCAGAAGCCTGAGAGCTCAAACCAATAAAATCATGATTCTGGTGTTCGATAAAACTTCTCCTTCTGAAAATAGCATTAAGTATGCAGTATTTGTCAACTTTACAGTAAATTCTCTATCTCATGAAATGTCAGCCGAAATTCTGAAATTTTGGACCGTACCGGCCATTACACTCGAACTCAAGGCCTCCGTGGGCCATATACACCCTGTGTTAAGATAAGTAAGCATTCCCCTGCAGTGTGAGGAAGAAGTCATATAATTTGCATCAGACTTTGCTACGGATGTGGACCAAGTTGTATATAAGTAGCCTTAACAAATGGGCAGGTATGCTGCTCGATGAATGCTTATTTCATGCTCAAAAAACTCTCATAATTAGAATTTTTCCTTAAAACCATAGATACCCTTTCTTTAAGCATAAAATTTGAAGAAGGTATAATTTGCTGCCACACCTGTACAAAAAAGAATATTTTTGTGCATTTTTTTCTGTAAACTAAGTTTGAATTTCTTAAGGCCGTGAAAGTCCATGACCAAAAGGCATACTGTTAAGTGGTCATTTTTTACAGAGTACGCTAGTTGCTCAATAGCTGAATAATTTTCTAACCTAGTGACTGCTACACTCGAATTCAAGGTTTAAACACTGCGCACTGTGTACATCCGGTTTGAGGAAAACTACGTTTTCGCCTACTATTTGAGGAAGAAGTCACATAAATGACTTAAAATATTGAAATAGATGGTGAACATACTTTATGCAGTATAGGCAGCATTAATAAATTTATGGATACGGTGTATTATGAATAAACGCCTCACAAATGTAAAAAAGTTCATAATTAACAATTTTTTTATAACTGAAAGCTACCCTTTCTTTGAGTATAAAATTTAAAGAAGACGTAATTTGCTATCAAACAAGCCCAAGAAATATTTTTTCGTGCATGTCTTCCATAAAATATATTTGAACTTATAAAAGCAGTCAAAATTAATGATGAAAAGGCATACTACAGTTTTTACAATCGATACTTTTTGCTGGTAGTCAGAACGAAGCTCGTAAAAAAGCCCGCATCCTATCATGACGGAATAAACTTCAGAATAGACTGCACGGTAATCAGTATCACAACCTGAGTCAATACCGATAAGCGAAAGAGTATCAATCTTTCGCCTATGTCGAAATGTTGCGTGATCCGTGGCGTCTACTGTATATTGAGATTAAGTCGCATGCTAATAAATACTAGAACCATACGTTACTAGTACGTTCTACTGGAAAGCACATTTCAGGATTTGGGTGGATATTTCTGAAGATAGAAAATACGAAATACTGCAACACTGATCAAGTGTCTGCTGTTCAGTTTTTTAATTTCTCTGGAGATTAAAAAGCTGAACTTTTAAAACCGGTATATCAACCAGAAAGCAGTCAGGGAGAGCTGGGGGACCCGCTGATGAGCCGAACCCCTCACAGCTCTGTCAAGCAGCGGCATAATACCGGCGAAACCCGAATGTCTGGGCCTTTTAGCTAGTACCTAAGCTGTTACTATGGTAAGTTACAACACCAGTGTCTGCTGTATTTTAGTCCCAGATTAAGTACACAATTTTGTCTGTATTGTCTAGGTCACAGGTGCTAATCTGGCTGTCCGCAGAGACCAGCTAATTACGAAGCAATTTGGCGTATGTTCTGCCATCGTTGGCCAGACGCTTGTTGAATTTTTTCGTTCGGCGTCCCACTCGTACACACCGTAAACCGTCGGACCTTACATTATTCTGCGGAATGCCGAAGTTGAGAGCTGTAAGGCATTTGCGGTTAAGCACGACCCTGTTGTCAACAGGATCCAGATGCGAAGCGGCCGCGCCCTGTTTGGACGCCCGCGTGGAGAGGGCTGGCGTTATTACATAAAACAGAGCTTCTATTATTCCTACATTCCTATATTTGGTCGATGTAGCCTCCGCCAGCACGGTCAATACCCTGCTTTTGCGTGTCCTTATTTTTCTGGTAGGTTGAAAATGCTTCCGGGGGACTCATAAAGATCCACATGGCAGCGCCAGTTAAGCCGTGTCATTCATTCTTGTCTCATTTGCCTTTGAGGAAGACGCTTGATTGGTTTTTGACCGGTCCTGTAGGATAGGTTGAGTGGCCAACACTTTCTTAAATATTTTCTCCATCCGGTTGGAAATGAAGGCAAAAGACCAGTACACTGGTCCTGAATTGCTCACTTTGCGTTTTTAGCGACAACTATGACCGAGACCTAACCATGCGCCTCCAGCGTTCGCCTTCTGAACGATACGGGCAGTGCTTTTTCCAGCGCGACAGCCGTTCACTTGATGAATGGATAAAGGGGCCTGTGATTATTTTTATGACTTTAGTGAGCGCTGAATTGCACTTCGAAGAACGTCAGAGAACCTGATAGGACTGTTTTTGTGTGTCGTCGACAGTGACAGCTCGGTCTATTTGCGGTGCAGTCTTCTAGTATTCGTTTAGGTCGGCCTTCTGTCGTCTAATGCCACAGTGCTTTGAATTTTGAAGCTTCTGGCGATCTGGCTGCGTCTAGTATTTCCTTCAATTGGGTCAACTCAAATTAAGCAAATCTGCCAAACCCCCTAATAATTGCGTCAGCCTAGTAGTCATTCTGGTGGATTCTAGATGATTGCTTAGGAAATCCTGCTTGGGCAGTCAGCTTGCTGTTCCTTATTGGTGGATTCCATACGAGCGGTAAAGTTGGGCGGGTAATATCGACCCAAGTGTGATTAAATTCATGGCGTGAGGCGGGACGTTTGTGGCTTAGCGGTTGGCCGCCGGTAAAGGCCTTCTCTGATACGCGGGTTCAAATCCCGCCGAACGCCTCGGTTTTTTTCACAATTGGTTCAACTCAAATTAAGCAAATCTGTCAAACCTCCTCATATTTTCTTCCGATTTGGTAATGTCGACCAATACTGAGTCTTGGGGCTTTGCACCTACTTTGGTTCAGGTGAGAGAATGAACTCTCAGTGATGACTAGTTTGTAGACGGGCTCACGCACGCGAGGCGTTACGTTTTTCCAGGAAAGTGGGACTGCTAGTGGCATCCTAGCGATTTCGGTTTGCTTCTTTCGCTACGTCAACGATTAAGCATAGTGAACTTCTAACTAAAAGGACTTTCGAAAACACCGTGAGATGCGAACTCTGCTCGTTGCTCGTCTAGGTTCCACATACCCCGTGGCACAACGAGATCTACAGTTTCCCACCCGAATGCAAACAGTATGTGCGATGTTCCTTCCGTACTTTCGATACTGAATCCGCGGCTGTTGGAACCAGATGTCAACCAGCCCCAACTAAACCCAGCGATCTTTCGCATTGTCACATCAACCAGAAAGCAGACAGGGAAAGCTAGGGGATCCACTGATGAGCCGGATCCCTCGCAGCTGTGTCAAACAGCGGCAGAATACCGGCGAAACACGTGCCTGGGCCTTTTAGCTTGTACCTAGGCTGTTAGTATGGCACGTTACAACATCAATATATACCGCGGATACAAATTAATTTTGCAGGAAATTAAAAAGCTGAACACCAATTTATGTTGACAAACCTTCCGAGGGCATGACGGATCGCTTGGGGGCAGCGATTCCTTCTACTTAACACCACAGTCACAGCAAACCCCAGACTTCTCTTTTACGGGATCGGTGATAATAGGGGTTTTGTGAGTGGGTCGTATCAGCCGAAGGAAAAAGTAATTAAAATAGAAGAGCGTATAAAAGTTGAAATAATAGGAAGAATTATTTAACCTGATGTTTGGCAACGATAAAGCGGGCGAAAGTGGGCCCATTCCTCACACACGCAAGGTGGCCAAGCGGTACGTCTTTTCAGCAAGGCCGGGCTACTAGTGGTATCCTGGCAATTTCGGTTTGCTTCTTTAGCTACGCTGACAACTGGGAATGGTGAACATCTAGCTAAAAAAGTTAGATGCGAGCTGTGCTCGGTGCCCCATAACGCGTGGCCCACGGAGAACAACAGTTTCCCACCCGAATGCAAACCGTCTGTGCGATGTTTCTCCCATATTTTGGAAACCGAATCCACGGCTGTCTGTTGGGATATTGGAACCCGATATCGACCAGTCGCAACTAAACCAGGGAATCTGCCGCACGGCTTATTAGGCGTCGTCAGCCCGTCATATGTAGCTCCAAATAGTGCACCACCCGAGTCTACACACTACCCACGGAGTCTGAAATGGCTCTAAGCATAAGCCAAAAAATGGCCATTACAGTCTCGCGCTTGTCTTTGCCAGCAATACTATCTGCCTCGGCCTGCTAGCCGCTATGCGGCTGCTGTCATGGTCCGAGAAATAAGAGCGGGACAGATGCGTTCCGCTAGCGGTCCATGAACGAGTGGGAACATTAATTACTGTTGACATACTTTCCGAGGGCATGACTGATCGCTGGGGCAGTTTTATCTGTCCGCGCATTCCAGTCTCCGGCCGTAATTTGTAAACCGCTTGAATGTCACCCATTCGGGAGCTCAAAGTCGTTTGCCTATTTTTCCCTCAATAAATCTGAACTGAGCAGATGACTGCCGGAATCCTTTTTTTCATATTCATTGCAGTTGCACATAGACAGCAACGACAGTACGGTCGGCAGTTCATGCAAAATGCCGCAAACTGACATTAAGTAGGGGTGTAATACTGATTGTCGTACAGGCTAATGTCTGAAGGAATTTCAGTCATTTTAGGATGCCGGCTTTTTTAACGAACTTCATTCTGACTGCTTCGAAAAGTATATTCTCCACAAAAAGGCTACGTCCTTATAAGTTCTAACATATTTTATAGAAAAGATTCACAAAAGATTATTTTGTTGTAGTAGTTTATTAGCAAATTACGTCTTCTTCAAATTTAACACTTAAAAGAGGATTATATTTCGGTTTTAAAATGCATAAATTGCTGAGTAACTTTGAAATCGAGATTCCATACCTGCGTGCTGCATGCATCCTTTCTAAGGAAAATCATACATTCCTCTACGCTATGAGGAGCAGGTCGTATATTTATCATAAAATATTGCACTAGATGTGGACTATGCTGTATAGCTTATAGGCAACATTAATAAATTGACGGATATGATGTATTACGAATGAGGGTTTTACAGTCGTTATGTATCCCATAATTACAAATTTTTCGTAAAGCCGAAATATACCCTTCCTTTAATTATAAAATTAAAGAAGGCGTACTTTGCTACCAAACGAGTACAAGAAAGAATAATTTTGTGTGTCGTATTTGCCTTTGACTTATAATAATAAACTACTTTTGCATTTTGCAGTAGCCGAACTTTATCATTTCTCGTTAAATTCCGCCAATATAAGCTCGAATTTCCATCAGTAGACATCAGTTGCCTGAACAACAGAAGTTTATGTTGATGGAGTTGATTATATTAAGCTCCTTGAAACAATTATTACCGGCTTAAGTCAATGTTCTTTGATTACTTTCAACACAACCAAATATTCATTTACACTCGTTAACCAAGAGTTAAATGTTTAACCACAAATTCGGTAAGAAAGTTCGGCGGGAAAAATATATATATTTAGACGGCCCTACAAGACAGTTTTGCCATTTTGTGAATGCTCTCTGCAAAATATATGTGAATTTTTAAGGGCAGTGAAAATCAATGAGCTAACTGCATACTACTTAAGTAGCCATTTTTACACTCCGGTAGGTAGTCAGAAAGAAGTTAAGCTTCTTTTCCCTGGTGAAAATTTGAAGACTGTATAAACAGCAAAATTTAATGGATCCATAAATTTTGAGAGGGCTCTTCAGTTGCCACCCCTCATTGCATAACGGGAATGAACGTTAGAGAAAATACACAACTGAATTCATACAGAAAAAAAATCGATAAAAACCGGCAAGGTCACTGTACATGGCCAAGAGGCATTCGATAAAGCTGAAAGTTAAACGCTAGTATCGACGTTAGTATCGACTCGATGGTTCGTATCGACTAGATGTGCGAGAATAGCACTCGAGATTGATCTAGTTTCACCTTTACTTAGCCAGGTCGGTATGTGCTCACGTACCCTCTTTTCGAGACGCCTCGTTGTACGGCCGATGTATCCCGCTCCACAGGAGCAAGTGAAAGAGTAAATGCACATTGATGTAGCCTTCAAAGAGAGTCTGTCTTTACCTCCCAATCGTAGGAGGGTAGATTTCATGTCGAGTCGATACTAACGAAGCCTTTCAGGTGGTCTACAGGCCACCATCTAATTTTTCCAAAGGCCCACTCCAACGGATGCTTGCAACAGTCGAAGCAGTAGCCATAAGACTAGCAAATCCAGTGCTGTGTTGTCAGAAGACTCTGACACAAGCTCTGTCATTTCCACGGCCTAAACTGACACCAAGAGGCGATAGTATTTCGCCTCTACCAACAAGCGATAATCCCTCAACCAACACGCTGACATGGCCTACATGCGCAAACTGACATAGTCCGCGTTGGCCAATTAGCGCCCGTGTTAGATAGTTATTGATTGTTCTACCTATTCAAAATTTAATTGTTATGTACCTTGCAAATGCTTGGTCTGATGAAGAGTTGCTGAAAACAATTGTTTGCCAAAAAAACTGACTTCTAATATTAACCATGGGAATATTTGCGGAAAATTAAATTGGTATGGAAAGTTCAAAAAGGTCATAGGGCATGGTCACGAAGGCTGATTAGTAAAGTTAAAACAAGGTGAAAAGGATACCATATAGTATGAGTGAACGCTTCACGGTCGTAAAATTTCTCATCATCAAAATTTTTTACGCAAAACCCAAATATACCCCTTGTTTAAGTAAAAAAAATTTGAAGAATGCGTATTTTTCTATTAAACGAGTACAGGAATAAACAATTTTGTGAGTGCTTTCTATGGAATATATTTGAATTTATAAGGATAATGAAAATCAATGAGTTAAGGACATACTACTTAATTGGCGATTTTTACAGAATATCCTTTTTGTGAACAGTCACAAAGAAGTTCGTTGAAAAGTCCTTTGTTGAAATAATTTGAGATTAGGCTGCCTTATAATCAGTATTACACCCCTACTTCATGCCGTTTTGCGAGTGGTTATTAATCTTTCGCAAATTTCGGCATTTCGCACGAATTCCCGGTGCTGGACTGTATGCACCACTCGCCCCCCTCATCTCACCCTGCATTCTCGTCGGCGCTCATCTAAGTAGACGAAGATGTTTGTGTAGCCCCTCCCTACGGACTCCTTTTATCTGCCTCTCCTAGAGCCTGAGGCTGCCTTCATTCTCAAAAAGCCCTCAGATTTCCCAATGGCAAGCCCTGCCTCTACTGCCGCGCTCTCTCCTTTTAAGGTCTTCATAAACGAGTGTCAATACCTTCTGACCTAAACCGACAAAGACAACGAATTCGTGGTTTAATGTTTAGAGAGGTAGGCTCTGATCGAAATGGTTGCAAATTCAAGTCTCGATTGGTGCACCTCTTGGGGTTGGGTATGACTGACTGTTGACGGCTCATAAGCCAGAAATGGTCATTCGAGTCTCCCCCTAATCTTTTCCGGTAATAATATCTGTCTACTACTACTACTAGTAGCCGCTGTGCGGCTGCTGTTAGGGCCCGAAAAATAAGGCTCGAGACAGAGTGGGACGAGTGAGTTTCGTGAGCGATAGGTGGAGTACATCAACAAGTGTGTCAATTTGATCTGTCCGCAACCTTTTCGATCAGAACCTAACGCTCTACCCATTAAGCCGCGAACTCGTTGTCTGTCCGCGCAGTTACACATAGGAACATAGGCGGTACTTGCACTTACTTCTAACTGTACCTTGGAGTCCTTTGCTGGCGATGCGAGGAGGGCATATCCCCGAGCAACAGCCGGCAAAACATCAGGCCCGATAGCTCGATAGTTAGGGCGTTTGCCTCTGACCGGAGAGACGCGGTTTCGAAACTCGAGTGTGGCGGCAATTTCCGCGTCTACACTGGAGTTGGGTAACTACAGCTGATGACGCCTAATGAGGCAGAAATACGTATCCTGCAAGTCCCAATGTTTGCCGGCAATGCCTTATAAGATTCTAATGTAATCACCGCTTTCAGAAGATGTCAGATCATACTCACGATAAAAGCCTATCCGTTCAACCCCATGATTATCCGAATTTGAGCTTTCAGTACGATTGCCTGACTTTTTCTGGAGAGTATTTCTTCCAAGGTGTATACCTGGCTCGCCCTTCAGCATCTCACACAGCAGGGTCGGCGCTCATCTAAATTATCTTATGAAATCCTTTTTCTAGAGCCTGAGACTGCCTCGATTCTCAAAAAGCCCTCTGAGTTGCCAATGACGAGCCCTGCCGCTACCGCCGCACTCTCCTGTTTTGAGCTAGCTCTCCAGGGCGAGAGACTGTGCAAAGCGGGTGACTACCAGGCGGCCATACAGCAGTTTCGAACGGCCCTCCAGATTGGTACAGACGATGTCGGTGTGCTGACGGCCATCTACAGTCAAATGGGCAATGCCTACTTTTTCGAGCAGGACTATCTGCATGCGTTGGAGTTCCATCGGTGGGACCTTTCACTGTCCAGGTGAGTGGGCCGTCTCCTTTTGTTCTGCCCCTGTTTTCCCCCTCTGATCTGCTGTTGTATGTCACCATGGGGTTTTGCTGTATTTCGCGTTTGTCTACAACTAATCCACTACATGACACTTCGATCGTCGCGAGCGACGTCATCCACCGTGAGCCCAACAACGGTGGCTTGTATGAAGCAAACATGCGCAGCATCTATCACACCGTTTCCCCCGCCTGGCTTGTTTTGATGGCAAGACAGTACCCGGACGAATAAATGTGGACTCCAGGCCAGTGTCTGAAAAATTTAAACAGACCACGCGTCCCAGGATTTAGTGAGAACGGCGCGGATTATATGTAGGCGTGACAGTGCCATAGAAGCCACAATAAGGCAGAACTATTGCAGCTGGACTCTCGGTCTTGAAAAAGACCGGGTCACCTGTTCTGTGGATAAACTTGTTGCTATCGATTTCTTGTGGTTAGGTTTTTGAGCTAAAGCGCAAAATGTGACAACCACAAACAACCGAGCAGCTACTAGGGATCCGCCTGTATTCAAAATCTACAAGAAATCTCATGCAATAATGTACGATCCGTGTTACGGCCTCCGTGGGAACCGACGCGTTCCTCAACCCTGGTCTAGTGGTGCGGGCGAACAGTTTGCGAGCTGGACTACTCAACCCGAATCGGATTCTTGGTATTGGATGCTGGAATATGCGAACTTTCCTGGACCTCTGTATGCAAAGTCTGACGGCGCGCAGTCTTCGTCAGTCCTACGCCTCGACTCAGGCGTCCGGGAAATAAAGCCCCGGAACTCAATCCCCACTTTACCCTGTACCATAGGGACCCACGCGACTCTTCAGGTAGACACGGTGAGGTTAATACCGTCTCGGAACACGCAAACCGTGCACTACCTGCATGGGAATCAGCCAATGACCCAATGGCTTGAGCAAGACTGAAGGGTCATTTCACGATTCTGAAGCCAGTACATCTTTATTGAGGGAAATTTAGCATGGTAGGGCAGTGGCAAAGTTGTGAAGTCATTGCTTGAAAGACGGTAATGGTGCCTTATTATCACTGTTCACGTTAGGACCGTCTCCTTTATTCTTCCGTTTTTTTCTCCCCCTCCCCCTTATCTGCGAGGGACAAGTCTAACATAATCTTTGTTCTGCTGGTATATACCAATGTGGGTGTTTCGAGTGTCTTGTATCATTTGACTCCGCATCCAGTACTCAGGGTTTGGAGGGCATACGGTTAGAACAAGAGACCAGCTAGTCAATGTTTTGAATAATCTAGTTCGTTTTGGGGCGTGACTGCTTAAAAACCTAGAGTAGAGCACAAATAGTCATTCGAATTCCCACCCTCTTGACATTTGTATAGCTCCGGGAATTACCACTCTTCAAGTTATCTTGTATCCCTTGACTCAGTATTCAGTCGAAACGCGTACCTCGATTCGCAGTGATAACAATAATTGGTGTAGTACGGTACTGTCAAGCAAATAAGGAAGAATAAACAAGGTAAAAACCTTAAAAGTGGATACATGTAGTGAATAACTAAAGAGTCAGCCAACTGTCGTCTGACTGTAGACGATAACGGCACGGCTGTGCTGGGCGATGCCAGGCCTGGGAGAACGTGTGTGTGTGGGAGAGGGGGCGATCGCTGCTTTAATGTGACTTGGGACCAGTTAGTTTGGTGTCCGATTGGTGGAAAACGTTGCATGAAAGGGCAGTCGTGTACAGAGGTTCATGCTGCGTCGGTTGATGGGTTGGTTTGTTCAAGTGGTCCTTGGGCATCCGCGACTGATTTTGCACGCATGCGCCTCTGTGTCCTGGTAATTCTAATTAATACGAACGGCGAACCAAAGAGCCCGTAAGAGCGAGACAGAGAGAAGACCAGTCGACCAGCGAGAGAGAGAGAGTTTACTCAGACGAGCACGTTACAGCATGTTAGCGCAAGTCAGGTAGAACACATTCAGGGCAACTAACGGGCGTAAGCAGGGTACATCGAGCCAATTAGCTTTTGGCTACCGGCGCGATTGGCTGGGACTGGGCGACTTCCATTTAGCTTAAATTTTGAATTATAGATTGCTGTGACTGCGAGTTGCGTTCGCTGCCTGTAGGCGGATCGATAACCTGCTGTGCGCGCGGCTGTTTGCACAGGCTATTTATCTGCTAGGCGTCTCCTAACAGAGTAATCATGGGACTGGGCGCATTCCCGGCAAGCTTAGCGAGTTGAGACAGTTGCCTTTTGAGGCCGCAGACATTGTACAAGGCGGGGAGGTGGGTGGAGAGCGTTATTAAGAAAAAAGGAATTAAACAAGGGGTGGGGGGCGACAGCATCGTCGTCGGAGGAGAACAATCGCATGTAGGTCAGATGGAATGTCCCTGGAGATGTGCGGGGAGAATTTTTGCATATTTCACTATACTTTATGCATTCTTGTGCCGTTTCTGTGGAGTTTTTATGGGTTTCGGTCATTTACTGAATTCCAAAAATTGCTCATCCGAAGATAACAGTGGGTTTTGATGTATTTCGCATTACGAACACTTAAGTTCGTCTACAAGTAACCCACTACGTGTCAATTCGATCGTAGCGAACGATGTTATCGACCGTGGGCCCCCACCAACGGTGGCTTGCATGTGAATTAGCTTATTGTGAAGCAGACCTGCGCAGCATCTACCTTACCGTTTTCTCAGGGCGACTAAAGATGGAATCCAGGGCTGTGTCCGGCAACTGTAAACAGCCCATCTGTGAGTGCCATAAACATGTCCCAGGCTTTCGTGAGAATGGCGGGAATTATATGTAGGCGTGACAGTGTCATAGAAGCCACAGTAAGGCGGAGCTATTGCAGCTGGACTCTCGGACCCGAGAAGAACTCGATTACTCTTTAGGCGGTTAACCCCCGTTATTGCCATAACTGCTTTGTGGTTCCTAAGTCAAATTGCTAGAGGAGACAATCCGAAGCAATCAGTCTGGTTGGCTGTTTTGTATTCAAACTCCTCAAGAAATCCCATGCAATGACGTCCAGTTGGATATCTGTGTAAAAAAGGCTACTTGTAGTCCACTTTCTGAAGTTATTAGTCCTGAATATGATAGCTATCCCACAGATATGCCCGCTAGTCGTCTAACACTGATGTCACCTCATCGCATCCACGGGTAAAGTTATCTTCGCCCAAGACTACCTGTCGAAGCGGAATCTTCTGTCTGTCGAATTGGCTGCCGTGGGCCAGGGTTTATTTTTGTAACACTGGCAGTCCTATAAAAAACACAACCCCAATTAAATGATTCGTCTTGCTTCTTTTGTTGGGGCCAACATTCTAAATAAATCCAAGTGGTTGTTTGGGACCGCCCCCCTCCACCCCTACTGAAAAGTTGCAAGACTTCAGGGAAAAGTTGGCGCCGACTAGATCAGATATGACCAAAGCCGTATGCCCCTACGGGCATGTAATGTTCCATAAACATGAGAATCATGTAACAATCGTCGATTAACGTTCACCGATCGCTAATGGCACTCAATCGTCCCTTCTTAGGGCTCATTCTCGAGTCCCGCCAGCCTCCGCACAGCAGTAAGTAATCTAAGCAAGGGAAACTTTAACGGCCATTTCTTATTTATTAGGAGTCATCAGCCAGCTATACCTAACCCCAAGTGGTGTACCGTCCGAGGCTTGAGCTCCCGAACTTTTTGATCAGAAATCGAACGTTCTAAACCTTAAGCCATGGCTCACCACTGCACCCGCATCTTTTTCTATAATGCCATGGTCAGGAGCAGTATCCACAAGGCTTCAAGTCGAAATCGATACCGAGTCGTTCATATTCTGTCTGGAAGCCAAGATAGATCTCTAAACCCCACTCTTAGAAAACATTCGCTCGTCGCAACCGATAGGACGTTAGTCCAAGGAAGCTCAAACATTTGACAATCACCTGACCCGGGTTCAAATCTCAGGTGGCTGCCTGCATTTTTTGTTTGATTGGCTCGTGGCGACAAACGGATGCCTGATAAGCATTACAGTCTCCCGCATTTTGTCAGCAAACAGTGCCGGGTGGAATTTATTTCGAAAATCTTCCCTGCGGCTCTATGAACTCCACTATAGCGCAGGAATCTGCGTAATGTTAGCCTACCCTCACCGCCCGAAGTACTTTGACACATACCTACGCGTTCCTTTCATTATCCTCGAAAGAGGAAGAAGAAGGGGCGCTTTCTGGGACCAGGTTGTATTTGAACTGACGTTTCAAAAGCTTTCTCGTCTCCGTCGTCAGAGCGTGGTAACCGTTTTCCTGCTGGTGTCAGTAAGCGTGTCCAAACGTGGGCCTGACGCCTGATGCCCGTGTGTCAATCGATAGTACTGATATATTTTTGTGGCTTTCTGAATTGCTTGTGCCCTCGCGGGCGCTTTCATGAGGTGCGTTAAGTCGTTTGTGTGCCTCCACTTTCTTCGCTCGCGGCTGCCGTCTGTCGGCCGACCTATTGCTTGGTTCTTAGCAGATGTTAGCATTCTGCGAACCGCTTGGCACTCGTGATGAAGGTCTATGGCTCTGTTTAGTGTGCCAGTCGAGGACCATATTTCTAGCAGCAATCTGGACATCTTATCGTTGGCTCGGTCTATTATCCTTGCTTTCTCGGGGGCGAACGTGTAGTTCTCCTGCTGTACATGATCATGGACCGTAGATAGCTTATACTTGCGGTTGATTGCGAACTGATGCTGATGCAACTTTGCGCCAAGGCCTCTGCCCGTTTCACCAACATACCTAGCATTGCAGTCTTGGCATGCTATATTGTAGACCGAAGCTGATGGTTCTATCAACGGTTGCGGGTTTTGGGCCTCATAATCTGCTGTCTGATAGTTGACTCCGGCCTATGAGCCACAGCGATCCTGAACAGTTTCAAGATTCTTGCAGCCGCCTCTGATACATTGTTCACGTAAGGGATTGTGAGCCAGAACCTAGGGTCCTCTCCTTTCGACCGCTCATGTTGGGGCTTCTTAAGACACTTGCGTACAAAGGACTTTGGATAACCGTTGGCCTGAAATAGGACATGCAAGTACTTAATCTTTCTCATATTAACACTCCTACACCCTGGCCCGCCCTGGCGTTGTAATCGTAGGGATGAGTACCGATGACCAGCCATTACCAGATAAGTACTTCATACCTATCTCCTCTTATTTTTCCTCTCACTCCTTTTCGTAGGCACCTTAATGTGCGTTGGTTCGTAACGTATCGATTTCCGCGCGAAATGCGATTTTTCTTAACCGTAATGACATTTTTTGGCACCTGTTATCCTATTAACACCCGATGACTGTATTCTCTTTGTTGACCTCATATGCCTCCTCTCTAACAAAATAATGAGTTTTACCTTTGTTTTCTTTTTCACAACAGCACTAATAATAGTAATCACTCATTGATGCCCGTTCATCCGCCTTTAACGGTGCTCACTTTTCTCGCTCTTTCTGGCGTCTCATTGCTTGGACCCTGACAGGAGCCGCATAACGGCTAGTAGTCTTAGACAGATAGCATTGCCGGCAAAGACATACGAGAGACTGGAATGGCCATTTCTGGCTATCTTTGCCATCGTCAGCCAGTCATTGATAAACTCAAGTGGTGCCTCACTCGGATCCCGAACTCACGACCTCTTTCATCAGAAGTCTCACTGAGGCCACGAGCTCGTTCCCTCGTAATATTGTCGTAATACATTAGTCCTTGTGATGGTACCGAAAGCAATCGGCGAAAGAAGCGTTTTTTATTGGCCTGACATTTCGGATTCCTACCTGATTCCATTTTCAGAGATTAGGTAAAGAGAGAGGGATAGGGAGACATAACTTGATTGGGGAACTTCTTTCATTGTTCCTCCACCTTCTTGGAAGGTCTCTGTTCGTTGCGTCTCTCATTACCTGTCAATGTGATTCAGAACTCAGCACGCGGCCTTTAATAGAGTAACTGTCACTCAAAGCAACTTTTAGTCATCATCATTTGAACTCTTCCTCTCCACTGACATGTATTTTAAGACGGTGCAGGCTTCTTGAGGTCCTCGTTCTTTTTTCTGAAACCTGTTGGTTTGGAAGATGTCATATAGGCTAGATTTCTTCTATCTGCCTATTTACGTGCGGCTGACTTACCACTGTCAATGCTTTAGCAATGACCACTATGGTCTTCCTCGCATTGTCGGTAACGTCACAGACGTACTTTCCAGTCGAAACGCCAATGTACACCCGAGTTGTCCCAAGGCGGGCTAATTGTGGCCGTCAATACCCTTGCCAGCGAGTTTTTCGGACTTAGTGGTGGGACGATTTTAAGCCCCGGCTGCAAGCGGATACGCGCGTTCCATCTTTAGCAGTAGTCCAGTTGTTGAGGTGGAATTCTAACTTGAAGTAGGTTGTTTTACGCGATTTTGTGCCTTGCGGATTACCCGCGCTAACGATTACTGTCACAAGTACTTAGCAAAATGTGTGTGTGTGTGTGTGCGTGCTCTAGCGCGGTTGGTCGTTGACCTGCGCATGGCTCAGACTATCCTACCATTACTTATGATTCAGGATTCTTGACAGAATCCGAAACGTCAGAAAAATGAAATTCTTGTCCCAGTGATCACAACTTCTTCTTCCGAACAGTGGGTTGTTTTCATGCATCAGTTGTTTTCTTAAAACGTTTTAGTCTAAGGTGACAGAAACGTTATTGATCAGGACCAGGGACACTTACATGGCTTATTTATCGGCCATCTAAAACTCTACTCCCAGTTGTGCTGACTTGAGAACTAAACCTGGCGTCAACTGAGACTCTAGTTAAAGGTCCTCCTACCACTTGAGTCACGAGTCCGCATACTGTCGGCTGCAGTGAGGAGTGCTGAGAATCGCATCAAACTGACGTTCATTCGTCGTCTGTTATGCTGGAATACTGGGCTATTCCGCTTTGCCTTGGAGCTGTAGTCGGAGGGGGTTGTAAAGCTTTTTTTTCTATAGCAAATAATTCCGCCTTTTTATTGCGTGTGTCCGGCTAGCTTCCTCCTATGTTCCCGCACTAAATGAAGTGCAGCTGATAGTCAGTTGCAGCTGCCCTTTATTGGTTATAAAGTAGTAAAGTAGTAGTAGTAGTAGTAGTAGTAATAGTAGTAGTTGTAGTAGTAGTAGTAGCAGTAGTAGTAGTGATAGTAGTTGTAGTTGTAATAGTAGTAGTAGTAGTTGTAATAGTAGTAATAATAATAGTAGTAATCTTAGTAGTAGTAGTAGTAGTTGTAGTAATTGTAGTAGTAGTAGTAGTAATTATGCCCTTAAAAAATGCCCCTCTTTCACTCTCCCTTTTGCCGATACATTTTCTAATCCTGGGCCCATTCCTTATCTTGTTCAGTTTATAGCCGTTTTAGGACGCCTCTGTTTACCTGACATGTCTTTTTTTCGAATCTACTCGCAAGTTCGTGTAATGAATTTGTAACCTATATTCAGAATTTGGGGAATCCACCTACTCACTGCTTCTTTTATCCATTTTCATGGTTACCTGACTGTGTGTCTCTGTGTCTTATATCCTCACAGAACTGTAATGCCATGTTAATGATAGCCTCCCTCATTGGCTCTCCTCCCTGCCTCCTTCCCTCCCCATTGAAATATTACTCTCCAGCACTAATGACCACATTCTTATCAGTTAGGAATCTTCCTTGTTCACTGAACACACCCCCATTTGGTTGACTACGCCCTTATCTCAGTCCTTCACATCCTCTTTTGAAATGACGTTATGCGCCACTGCTGCGGCCATTCGTGTCCCACCCCCCCCCGCGTCGCTTCTTATCCTCCTCCTCTCTCTCTCTCTGATGAAACCCAATAACCTCCCACCCTGTACTTTTCTCCTTCTCTAGGCGGGTAGAGGATCTGTTGGGCGAGGCAAAGGCCTGTGCCGATACACCCGCTAACCCTAGACCTATTCTTCACCTTTTGTTAAGTTTATGGCGGTTTTATCTCGCCTGTGTTTCTCTAACATGCCTTTTTTACAATCTAACAGTGAGAAGATTATTCCATGTAATTTTGTAATCCATTGTCAGACTTGGAGCATTTACCTAGTCGCTGCATTTTTTATCCATTTTCATTGGTTACCTGACTGTTTGTCCCTATCTAGTATCCTCACAGAACTGTAATGCCATGTTAACGATGGCCTCCCTCATTAGCTCTCCTCCCTCTCTCCATTTTCATTAACATATTACTCTCCAGCATTAGTGACCGCATTATTATCAGTTAGTAATCTTCCCTTGCTCCCTGCAAACAACCTGCTTGGTCGATTGCGGCCTTAACCCAGTCTTTTGAAGTAGCGTTACACTCCACTGGGGGCTATTCTCCCTTGTCAGTCTGACTCGTCTTTTCGAACTTGCATTATTACTTCAAAAGAAAAACCGCGATGGCGTCCAGTTTGATTTCTGTGTAAGAAACGCATTCGGTGGCCTTTTTTCTGACACGATTATTTCCGAGCAAGTGAGCGAACACACGGATTTGCCATTTAGTTATTCAACTCTGGTGTCAACACATCGCATCCACACGTAAAGTTTTCTCTGTCTGTTGCCGATGCAATCGCTCACACCAGGCCTATTCCTCACTTTCATTTGTTCAGTTTATACCGGTTTTGGCTCGCCTCTGTTTACCCGACATGTCTTTTTTCGAATCTACTCGCAAGAGGATGAGTTCGTGTAATGAATTTGTAACCTATATTCAGAATTTGGAGAATCCACCTACTCACTGCTTCTTTTATCCATTTTCATGGTTACCTGACTGTGTGTCTCTGTGTCTTATATCCTCACAGAACTGTAATGCCATGTTAATGATAGCCTCCCTCATTGGCTCTCCTCCCTCCCTCTTCATTAACATATTACTCTCCAGCCCTAATGACCGCATTCTTATCCGTCAGTAGTCTTCCCTTGTTCACTGAACACACCCCCATTTGGTTGACTGCACCCTTATCTCAGTCTTTTCCATCCCCTTTTGAAATGGCGTTACAGTCCACTGCTGCGGCCATTCGTGTCCCAACCCCCCCTCGCTTATTATCCTCATATCCCGGTCCTCTCAATGTCTCCGATGAAACCCAATAACCCCCCCCTTCTCTAGGCGAGTAGAGAACCTGTTGGGCTATGCGAAGGCCTGTGTCGATACACCCGCCGACCCTCAACCTATTCCTCAACTTCATTTGTTACGTTTATGACGGTTTTATCTCGCCCGTGTCTATCTGACATGTATCTTTTCCAATCTAACCACAAGAAGATGAGTTCATGTAATTTTGTAATCCATAGTCAGACTTGGAGCCATCACCTAGTCACTGCCTCTTTTATTCATTCCCATGGTTACCTGACTGTGTGTCTCTCTCTAATATCCTCACACACTGGGTGTACTCCGACGACCACAATCATTAGGCCAAATCCCGAGGTTGGATGTAGAATACGGAAGTCACCTGTGAAGAGGATTTATTGTAAACAGAACTTCCAATTGCTGTCTTAGGCGGCGGTGACCACTGGCGAGGCCTGAGCTATTGTTAACTGAGACAGTAGGGCGGCTGCTTAAGTAGGATTGCGTAGCGGGTTCAAGTGTTGGTGTGTTGCAGTTGCCCGAGCGGCTGTCGCCTCTAAAACCCCCCTGTTGCGTTGGCCAAAGAGATGGCGTGTTAATTGGCCCTTAGGAAGCCGCGACTGGTTGGGCACGCGTGTGCTTGCGTGTCTCCGCACGCCTGTGTGCGAGGCGCTTCAGTTAAGCATTTTCAGATCGGCGGTGGGTTACAGTCGTCACCTGACTGTGTGCCTCTATCCACTATCCTCACAGAACTGTAATGCCATTCTAACGATAGCCTCCCTCATTCGAGTATCACTTCAGCATTAATGACTGGTAATCTTCCCTTGACCACTGCACACACCCTACTTGATCGGCTGCAACCATGCGCACTTCCGCATTCCTTTGAAAAAGCGTTCCACTCCACTGTGGCCATTCGCATCACAACCTCCCCCCTCGCTTTTTATCCCCCCCTCTCCCCACTGCTCAGTCCTATGAAACCCACTAACCACTCGCGCGTATTTTTCCCCCTTCTCTGTAGGCGAGTAGAGGACCTGTTGGGCGAGGCAAAGGCCTGCGCCAACCTCAGCAACTGTTTTAAAATGCTGCAAAAACCCTCAGAGGCCATTCTCTGCGGTCAACGCCAACTGGAGATTTGCCGGCGTCTGAATGACAAGGTATGCTATTGCTGCTACTGTGCTCTTTCCTTGTCCGGAAAGTCATGCGAAGTGCCGAACTTTGCGAAAGATCGATAATCACTCGCAAAAACCCGGCACTCTGTAGGGTTGTCATACTAAAAAAGGAAGACTGAAAGAGGTCTAAGCACGCTTCTCCGTAACCCTACTCATCAAATGTGTGGGATTGGAGATAAAATTGGAAAGTGCGGGTCGATGTGCTCGAGTGCCCAAGGAGAAAGATATTAAATTCAGAAGTTTGCCACCTATGTAAATGAGGCAAGTTTCACGAGGAGGACATCACGGTGAACACAATCAAAAGCCTTCGTGAAATATAAATAGTCCATAAACCATTGTTAGGAGGTTTGGCAGATTTGCTTAATTTGAGTTGACACAATTGTGAGAATACTCGAGGTGTTCGGCGTGATTTGAACCCGCGTAGTAGAAAAGGCCTTAACCGGAAGCCAACACTCTTACCACCTGAGCTACAAACGCCCCACCTCGCGCCATGAATTGAATCACACTTTGGTCGATATTACCCGCCCAACTTTACCGCTCGTATGGAATCCACCAATAAGGAACAGCAAGCTGACTGCCCAAGCAGGATTTTCTAAGCAATCATCTAGAATCCACCAGAATGACTACTAGCCTGACTTTGGCAGATTTGCTTAATTTGAGTTCACCCAATTTTGAAAAATCGCCCACTGAAACCCCCGAGTTTTTTTCACAATTGGGTCAACTCAAACTAAACCATTGTCCCAAAATGTAGACTTTGGAATTTATATTTGTGAACGCTAGGAAGGCCTTATCTAAATAAAATTAGTTTCAGAAAAAAATATGACAATGTGCGCAGGCAAGATGTACAAATTTGTAATAAAGTCAGCAAAAATTGACCTTGTAGGGCAATAGTTAGCTGTGTTTTAAAATTAATGGTGAATTAGCAAATAGGCAGTTAAAAAACTCCTATGATGAAAATGGAGGCGTAGTTCAACGGGACTCCATTTCCAGAAAGTGTGTAGGAGAAAGAAAACTGCTCAGAAAAATAAGATAGATACAATAGTCCTTCAGAATGACAAGGCAATCTGCCGTCAACGTCACCACTGTTGCTCCTTCCGTAAATGTGCGCAGCACATTCTTCTGGTCCTGTACGCCCGAGGAGTCATGCCGAAATGCGCGAAAATCTGCTTATCACTCGCAAAAAGCGGACATTAATCAGGGTTGTAGTACCGAGCATCGTGCAGCCGCCTACTGTCTCAAGCCATTCCATTCACGTCAGGATGCCCGTCTTTTTAACCAGCTTATTTCCTGGATTTCTTATTTATTAGCGCCACGAAGACATTTTACTGAGTATAGGAATAGAATTGTGACAATGTGCGCAGATAAAATGTACAAATTCGCAAAAAAATGTAAGCAACAATTGCCCATTTAGGGCATTCGTTATAACGACGAGTTCTGCGTCGCGAGGGTTGTAACGGTGGCATCTGACGTGTGTCACCGTCGAATTACGCCCTGTTGAAATCCCCAAGGAAGAACACAATAAGAAGGGCATAATTCTGGAATCCACCCGGAGGAGGGTTTATTGTGTACAAAATCCGGAGAAGCTGTCTCGGGTGGCTGTTGATCTCCAGCGTGGTGATGTCCCCGCCTCGGGGCAAGCCCGGGTATTGGGGGCGGACTGCGGTGTCCTCGTAGTCCGCGTGTCATGCAACTTGCCCTGCCTGCTAGGGACAGTGGCTTATAAGAGCTTGCCTGCGCGTTCTCTTGTGGCCTGATTGGCTGCATTAGGATAACGTCACGCGACCAGTTGACCCTCGGGAAACAGCGACCAGTTGTGCCTTGCGTAGGCTCGCGTGGGTGCGTGCGTGTCCGGTCTAGGGTCATTGCTCGGGCCCAGTCCAGCGAACGCATATGATCCAAGGAAGCATTGTAGCGGTCAGCGGCAGGAAAGACGCCTTAGGAGAGCCGACAAGATTGCTAGCCTTTGGTCAGGCTACCGTCCTAACAGCAATAGTTGGCGATTTTTTGACATCAATTGTAGGCAGTGAAAAAAGAAACTCCTACGCCGAAGATGAAGGCAGTGTTCAATGGGAACCACAGCAGACGCGTCTTCGACCGCGTTCCCACCCGCCTTCAGGGCGGCCAAGGTCTGCTTCACCAAACCTCCCTATGGTGGATCCATCTCTTCTCCTCTCCATCTGTTTTTTTATGACAGAGCAGCCCCTCTTGACTATGCTGCTCCAACTCCTCCTCCTCGTCACCGGGATTTAGGTCCACCCGGCGGAGTTCCGGATCCACCAAGGGCTACTTGCCTGCCTGCCTGCAGCGTTCAATGGGCCTTCGTTTTCAAAAAGAGTAGGATAAAGAACTGCTTAGGAAAATAAGGTAGAGGGGTTAAGAAGGCTAATACTACAATAGGTGTTTGGAAATGAAATGCGTGTATAGTTCGCTCGTGGTCGCTAATGCGCATAACATAAAATTTCGCGAAAATGCCTCTGTTGACTTGGGGCCTCGACATCGCGGGCGCCAGAACGGAATTCTGGTGATGGTTAGCAGCCAGCGAAACGAGAGCAGAAGACGACTCGATCGCTGGGACCGTACTGCGATCGAGTCGTCTCCTTCTCAAGAAGGTCTCCTAAATTCTCGATGGTCCTTCCTCGGAGTCATGGAGGAATCTACTCGGGAAAGATGAGGAAAATAAAAGGGTAGTAGAATCAGTGTTAAGATTAACGTGCAGTCTTCGCTTGAATGCAGACCTAATTTCAATTGGCAAGCTATTCCAAAGAAAGCTATACCTGGGAGCAAAGAAAAGAGATCGTCTGGATGTAGAGGGTACAAGAAGAGGTACAATTAGTGTTTAATTTTTTTAGGTTGTAAGGATGACGGACAGAAAGGTTGGAAAGATTTGTACTATCATTTAGGCGAAAAGGGAGACAAAAGCCTACTTCCAATCTCCTGTCCCAACTGCATTTTAGTTTGGTTAGGTGGCACTTATTTGAGTGGGAAGTAGTTGAGAGTGTCGGATGTAGGAATTTTCTTGTGAAATGTGTTTGGACATTCACCATTTTTAAACGACCACTTACATTCTGTATAAATGGCTACTTAAGTAGTACGCATTTAATTCACTACTTTTCACTTTCCTTATCAATTAAATTATGTTTTGTAGAAAACATGCACAAAAATATGGTTTCTTGTACTCGTTTGGTACGCCTTATTCATTTTTTACTTGAGGAAAAGGTATCTTGCGGTTTTAAAAAGGTTTCTAAATTGCCAAATAATTTTGAAACCTACCGACCGCTACACTTGAATTCGAGGTTTCCAATTTGCATGCTATGTATACCCTCTGTAAGGAAAAGCAATTTTTTCGCTACGGTTTGGGGAAGAAGTTAGCTAGTTCTCATAAATTTTTGCAATAGGTGTAGATCATGCTGTACAAATTATGGACAGCATTTATTAAAGTGAAGGATATAATGTATTATAAATAAACATTTCGCAGGCATAAGAATGTCATGATCGCTAATTTTTTAAACCTAAATATATCCTTCCTTTAAGGGATAATTTCCTGCGAATAAGTACAACAACGAATATTTTCACGCATGCCTTCTACAAAAAGAACTTATTATAATTTATACAGATGGTGAAAATCAGTGAGTCAAAAGGGTAGCCCCTTTTTACCGAATATAATTTAGGCATAAAATGTGAAGAGGACGTATTTTTCTACCCCTTGAGCACGAGAAAGAATAAATTTGTGAAAGTCTTTATAAATTATCTTTAAGTTTTTAAGGCCAGTAAAAAAGAAGTGCTTTAAATGCATACTAATTATGTAGTCATTTTTTACGGAATGTACCTTTAGTGAGCGGCCCGAAAAAACTCTTTAAAAGGCCAGCATCCTGACTTGACGGAAAAGGCTTGGCAGTAGACTGAACGATGATCAGTATTTCAATAGTAATTGCGAGTGATTGCCCGGCTTTGGCGAATTTGAGCATTTTGTATGACTTCCCAACCCTACTGTATATGTTAACTCGCTTATGTTTCCATCCCCGCCTTCGGCTTCCCTCATTAGAGTCCATGCCTGGTTGCTAAGAGCAGGTGGCGTAGGCTTTTGGAGAAGTTGGTTGGTATCCGGTAGATAACTTGAAAGGCTTCACTTTTTATCGACTCGCTGATTTGTATCAACAAGGTGGACCAGAATAGAGCTCGAGATCGATTTAATTTCACCTTTACTCAACCAGGCCGGTACGTGTTCACGTACTCTCTTTTCCAGGCACTTCGTTGTTCGGCCAACATATCCCTGAAAAGAGTACTTTCTTGAGGTTACTCTGCTAAGACAACAAGTGGTTGTGCAACCTTTCTAACCCTCGTAACGAACACAATCGTTAGGTGGGCCTCTAATAGGGAACGCTGGCATTGGGGTTTCGGACGCTTAAAGTGTGGCAAACCGTTGGCAATGGGAAGAAATTTATACGACTACTATAATCGTTTTTTTCAGCACCATATCACATTCCTCCTACTTATCCGACAGTTTGACCGTCGATTTCACCGATTTCCACCGCGTGCTTCAACATGTTGAAGGCAAACACGATGACTTGCACGTGGATTAGTTTTAAGTGATAGTAGACTTTTGCAACATCTACCGCACACTCTCCCGAATTGAGGCAAATGTTCGCATCCCAGGTATAATTGTAGATAGAGAGGTCGAAGGCGTTGCGATCACCGGAATCATACTTTTACTTGTTTGAGCTTTTGGGCTCTTTCTGGAGTCCATCTTCAGGGATCAAAGGTGTAAACAAAAGACTAACAACAGTTATAGGACGCAGGGGCCAATCAACCGCTATGTGGGGGAAAAAGGGGGAGCAGTCAACCACCAGTGCTATCAGTCCGGAGATTCCTGCGCAACGCGATGTATACCGGCGCCAGATCAATAAATCGATTGACTGCGTTCTCATCCGAGGACCAGGCTTCAATCAGTTCGCGGCCCCTCCGCACTCCCTCTCTCTCTCTCTCTCTCTCTCTCTCTCTCTCTCTCTCTCTCTCTCGCTCTCTCTCTATTCTATCATTCACCTTTGCTGGTGTTAAGACTGGCGGTGGGATCAGGCTAAAACCGCTCCTATGCGTGCCCCGTGACACCTGCCTCGGATCCCAGTTGAAGGGGGATTGCCTTGAAAGTCACATTAGAAAGGAGCCATCGCAGTCTGATTCTCAATTCGCCAGTCAGCCACTCCACACAATACAACACACACACATCGGACTGACTTCGAGGCCCGAGTTTCCCGTCAGTTAGCAACTCTCAAATCCGCGGTTTTTAGCGCATCATGATACCTTTGTAGGGGGTCTAAGTTGTGGTTGTAACTTGCTCACTAGACTCATCAGGTCGAATCCTAGGTTGGAAGTTAAAGAGGAAAAGTTACCAGAATGAGGGTTTTATTGGATACAGAACTGCTAGTTGCAGTCCTAGGTGGCAGGCAGGCAAGTAGCCTCTGTTGGATCCGGAACCCCGCCGGGTGGGCCTCAATCCCGACGGTGAGGAGAAGGAGGAGTCGGAGCTGCATAGTCAGGAGGGGCTGTTCTGTCATAAAAAAACAGATGGAGAGGAGAAGAGATGGATTCACCATAGGGAGGTTTGGTGTAGCAGACCTTGGTCGCCCTGAGGGCGGGTGGGAACGCGGTCGAAGACGCGTCTGCTGTGGTTCCCATTCCTAGGTGGCTGGCTGGTTGGCTAGTAGCCCTTGTTGTATCAGGAGTCCCGCCGGATTGGCCTCAGTCCAACCGGCAAGGAGGCGTCGGAGCAGCGTGGTCGGGAGGGGCTGCTCCGTCATCAAAAACAGAGATGTAGAGGAAGGGAGATAGATTCACCGTAGGGAGATTGGTGTAGCAGACCTTGGCCACTGGCGAAGCCAGGGCTGGTCCTGACTGCGTCCAGCCAGGCCTGAGAGAGTCGACTGTGTTGTGTGGGATGATGACAGTTGCTTTTACATGACTGTAAGACGAATTCAAGTGTTCTGTTATTGGTGTGTTGCAATTGCCCGAGGGGATGTTGCCTGTAAAGGTCTTTGCTGCATCGGCCGCGGGGTGACTTAGTCAAGTGGCCCTTAGGCAGGCGCGCTTACTTGTACGCACGTGTATACGCGGGCGTGTGTGCACGTGTGTACAGACTGAGTAAGCTCAGGTCAGCTGGCGAGAAGAACAGGGGGCTTTGACGCAGCTGTTATCGGTTACCCAGAAGCAGCTGCGAGGTCAAGCCTCAGGGGACGTGGGCGCCAGTGAAAGAAAGCATTGTAACCGTTTTTGTGACGACATGACTCTGGGGCAGCAAGCCTTATACAACGAAGGGAGAATAGGCATTGTGGCTGTCCGCCAGAGTTTCAAGCGCTTCAGATTGTTGATAGTGAGGAAAATGCGCTTATCCGTCGACCTCACTCTTCGCACCCCGTTCCAGCATCATAAAACCGTCCGTGCGTGCCACTTGCTTGATGTGGGATGAGTGCAGTGGTTGACAGGGTCGGCAAAACCGTCTTCGCGCGCCGTAGCACAACCTGGCCTCCTTGATATGATAGTTTGACCGTCGCTCTCGACGAGCTTCAGCAGGCTGAAGCAACGTGGTGACTCCCGCGGGATTATCATAAAAGTAGACTTGCGGAGAATCTACCCCCCTCCCTCACCACACCCGTACCTGTACTCGATGTTAAGACATAAGTCTAGAGAACTGGAAATGGGGGAGGGCGCAGACGGTTGGCGCGACCAACACGCGCCATAACAACACCATCTTAGGCTTCCACACGGGAGCGCCATAACGGCCGCATTAAGAAGGAGCCATTGAGCCCAACTCTCAGCCCGCAGTAAGTCATTCCATACGTCAAGACACATACTGGGCTGACTGCGGTGTGCAAGCTATCCCACCAACTGGCAAACCCCCCCCCCTCCTCCCAAGCCACGACTTTTAGCGCACCGCAATAGTTTCAAGCGCATTAGATTGTTTAAAACCCCCCCCCCTGACACATAGACCAGGGTTTACACGACCAGGGTATTAGAAGGACCTGTCACCGTTTCACTTTCAATCCCAGCATCAGCCACTTCACATGCACGCCATACAATTTGGGCTGATGGCGTGGTCTGGAAAGTACATCAGTCGGCAGCCTTCTCAGTCTCGGTAAACCGTAATGGTCTCACACTCGCATAGGAACTACATGCGGAAAGAACAGAGGAGCAGTCTTAAATTCATATCTACTGCGCCTGCCTATGTATACTTACACGCATGCCTCAAGCGGAGTGGGACAATTAAAGCGGCTCGTGTCATAGCATGTACTTACAGCATTGGCTGACTCCCAGTCAACGCATTAGCCAGTAAACACGCAGAACGCATTTGGCTGATGGTGTGGTCTAGTGTAGTGTCATTTGTTAATGTTCAAAAGGAAGCATTCGTTTTCCTGACATACTGTGTTGAAACTCTTCGGCTCAGATGAAGAGACTGAAGTTTCGATATACGTGTTCTGTTTAGAAAAAGGCATTTAAGGCCATAATGTAGGTCCAAGTCATGAATTCTATCATAAAAGTATAGTTTGCAAAAAATTCTCAAAAAAGTTTTGTTTGAACTCGCGGTAGATCAGTTTATTCGACGCATCTACAGCCAAAAACCTAAATTTTGACCGAAGGGCATTAGCCACTGCGAGGGCTGTAACCATCCACTATTCAAAAGGCGTCAATAGACAGATAGTAGCATAACTTACACAATTATTTGCCATGCTAACTAGAAGCCGGTACTGTCAGGATGGTAGATATTTACACATGCTCTTAGTAGGGCTTAGCAGCTTTGACTAACTCAGTTGACCCAATTGCGAAAAATTCGCCGCCTCGGTGGAAGTCGCACCCACACAGCAGGGAAGGCTTTTGCACAGCCAACACACTACCATTAAGCTCTACGAGGCTCACTGTGAGCCGTGAATTTAATCATACTGGTGACAAAAGCTTTTAGAAATTGGCAAAAAAAATAGAATTTCGAACTGAATTCGTTCCTTGATTCTGGAAAATAGTGCAATTGCCTACACTTGCTTCCACCCCGGTTTCTCACTAATTTATGATCAGCTTTTCTGGTTCCGGAAGGCATTTATCCTGAAAGGAGGGCTTGCTTTTATTGGTGTACTTTTATAG
Organism: Ligula intestinalis; assembly: GCA_036362985.1. NCBI lineage: Eukaryota > Metazoa > Platyhelminthes > Cestoda > Diphyllobothriidea > Diphyllobothriidae > Ligula > Ligula intestinalis. The sequence goes on along the minus strand of JAYGXS010000007.1, from coordinate 5,785,377 downwards.
TCCGACGCACGAAAATATAAGGGGTTTGGTTCTACTTTAGTAGATAGGATAGAAACTTTCTTGGATATCCTGGTAACTTCCGTGTTAGCCAGATTCCCGCCTGTTTTCTCCACTATCAAGAACTAGCATGCATTATTCGCTACTAAGAGGTTTTCCGGACATAAAATCTGCTCATCTTTTATTAGACTTTGTAAAAAAATTAAGAAACCCAAGGTTTGTTTGGATTCAAGAAAGATTTTTAGACAGCCTCCATCGTTTCTTAAAAACCCAAATACTGTTGCGTCTGATCTGCACGATTAATGAAAGGTTGAAATTTGCCTAGATTTGGCTGATATGGGTTTGCCGTGTTTTCTAAGTGTAAGTACCACAAGCGCAGATGGAAACGTACGCTAGATGACCTAACTCATGAAAAGTGCCGAAATTTACGGAAAATTGATAATCACACGCAAGCCGGTAACAAGACATGCACACCAAAGGTTTAACATTATCATGAGCAACCCCTGCGAATTTAAAACTTACGTAAACTTTGAAAAAAAACTACGTTACTTAAAAATACCGGCTTTGATGGAAAGAAATGTCAGTAAGCACTGAAAACGTTAAAAATTGCCGCAATTGAAATCGCTTTTAAAATCTTTATTATATCATTTTGTGTCTGTTGAAATATATTCGCTTTTCAGAAGTCCAGTTTGGCGAGTATACGTGTACTTTCGACAAATTTTCGTCAGGCTTCTACTCTGATTTTCACTAACTTATGATGAGCTTTTCCAGTTTCGGAAATAATTTTTAAAAATGCTCGTTTTTTATTGGTATATTTTTATTGTCCAACGCAGGAAAATAAAGGGGGTTCGGTTCTGTCCAAGTAAATACTATAGACAAAAGTATCTTGCTACATGCTCCCAATTTAACAAGTTTGTTTTTATTCGTGATCTACACGGTAATATGGACGTCCTTTTAGTCACACTTACGAATCTCCCAGACGATAAACTAAAATTCCTCAGGTAACTATATTAGTGCATTTTTTTAACCAAAAATCTTTAGAAATTGCCAAAAAAATAACTTGCTTCTGGAAGATAGTGCGATTCCCTATTCTTGCTCCCACTCCAGTTTTTCACCAACTCATGATCAGCTCTTCCAGTTCCGGAAGGCATTTTTTTGAAAAAGAACTGCTTGTTTTTATCGATGTACTTTTATAGTCCAGCGCGGCAAAATAAAAGGCCCTTCGTTCTGCCCTGGTGAATAGCATAAAGCATTTCTTGGATGTCCGTTATCCTCTGATTTTGTCAAAACCTTGCTGGTTTTCTTCACTGCAAAGAACTAGCATGCACTTTTTATTACTTTATTACTTTTTATTACCAAATGTATGCCCCACTAAGCACTTATATTTTCACCCTGGCACATCATGAGTTAGGTCATCTACTGTGTATAAGCAAAAGGACATAAACTGTTCACTGCGGACAGCCAAATGCATGAAAAATTTACCACAACCTTTAGCGACGCGCCACGCTAAGGAACAATAACACCCCTGTCCGGTAGCTAGCTTGTGTCACCAATTTTGGCCACTACTGCGTCTCTGCTCAGAGCATGGCCATGTCATGTAAGTGAGAAGCATTTTCTTTGTCAATAACATGTCGACCAAGTCGTGTGGGGCGCCTGCAGATTGTCTTTCATTGCTCCGCTGACCACCGTGTTAAGTTCCACCACCAGGTCGTTGACAGTCTCGGATAGTTGACTAGTGTATGGGGGGGGGGAGATAGCGGTACGCTTTGAAAATCTCATTCAAACATTTTCAGCAAAACGTCCTTCAGTCACCATGAAAACAAAAAAACACAACACAAACAACTCGTAATGGCCAAAGACTGCAATTGTCAACATCGTAGAGAGACGTCCCTAAATATGTCGTAAAATGTAGGCTGCATTGTACTGCATTCCGATTGGCGCTAGCGTCGTGACCTCATTCTTGTACTTTGAATAAACAATGAGCAGTAATGGGCGTACTGGGCCAATCGATGTATGTATGAGAAAGTTTACACGCAAAGGAAGAGGAAAGCGACTGTTAGGTTGACACAGTGAAATCCATCCCCACGCGCATTGTGTAAACAGCAACACTTATTAGATCCACCAATTTCGAGAGTACCCATTAGTGGCTTCCTCACGTAACATAACGTGAATAACGTAAGAGAAATCACCAATGGAATTCATACAGAAAAATCGATAAAAAACAGCAAGGTCATAGGAAATGGCCAAGAGGCTAATCAATAACGTAAAAAAGTTAAAACGCCGTGGGCAGCCAAAACGGAGAAAAAAGACGTCTAAAGTAAACAGTTGGGAAGAAGAAATATGTGAACGGGGAGCCAGTGTTACCACAGCAGAGGTAGGTTTACCACATGCTCCAGCTGTCTACACAGGTCGGGTTTGAACCGCCGCATGTAGGTTGCCTCCAGGTAGCGTAAGGTATGACTTGTTCGTGCCCGAACAAGTACTTGGAAAGAAGTTTTGGGGTCCACAGAATGGCCCGAGTCTAGCAGATGCTCATTAATCCATGAAGGGAACGTTCTCTTTTTGTTTCAATAATCAGATAGTAAAATGCTCCTTAGCTCCGGCGGCTAATTGCTGTTGCGTTCGCCCTGTGTACTTACATCCGCAAGTGTATGCGAATTCGTAAACACAGTTTGAAGTGGCGTGCAATGGCAAGACATCCCTCGCATGAGGAATTGGTGTAAGTGCTTGGTTGAATTGAAAAAGAAGAAGAATGCTATATTGAGGATTTCACAAACCTGAATTTTCAGCAAAATGGCTCCATTCACGCAGAGCAGATGGAAAGGTAAATAAAGGGTCATTTTAAAAGGACAAAGGCAACAGGTCATGTAATACTCACAAGTCAAGTTTTTCACGACATTCACATCAACTATGGAGACAGATCGCCTTTCAACTTCTCCATTTCCGCTTCTTCGCACGCTTTTTTCTTCGTGTTGTCATTCTACGGAGAATTGTCGATGTTGGTGTTGTTGGTGAATTGCATATGCGACAGATTGGCCGCATTTGACAAATATTGGGATGGTGATATGTTGTGGATAAAATAACTTGTTTTCGTGCATTTAAAAAGGTAGCAGCGTACTGTAGATATGACCTCATGATCATCAATGCAGACGAACATAGCAGAGGATGGTAAAGGATAATAAATTCCCCCATGAATGGAGAGCAAAAAAATGGGTGGCTCAAATTCGAAAGCCGCACCTGAATTGCAAATTATGAGTTCTGTAGCCTAGTAAGTCCTTTCAATGGCGTTAAGTAAGCGTCTGCTACGCTTGAATTTATCATGACACGCGTTAAAAGTCGTGGCTTAGAAATTTCAGCAAGGGGCATTTGGCGAGTATACATAAGTTTCAGATGAATTCTCATCGGATCAATGTATTTACATGGGAACGGGATACATGCTAAAACATGTTTGTCTTTCCGTACGAGTGAATCGCGGACAAAAAGGTGTGGGGGGGGGGCTGGTGTCAATAAGCGAAGGCCGGATACGCCGCGAAGGGGAGAGGCGGTTCAGGGAGATGGAAAGGAACGCGGCAGAGGGCATGCAGTTAATGAGCGACCATTGACCATGTCAAGCGCGGAGCTTGCAGAAGGTTCTTTTCTGCACACAAGACCGGCTCCCTCAACCGGATAGCGGTTTCTTCTGCTGTTGCTAGCACTGGCTAAGCCAAGGACTTGGGGTAGTTTGGTGGGACCTTATAACTATCCCGCAGGCCATATAATATATAAGTACTGTTCTTAGTATCTATGGTTACTACAGGGTGCCCCACGAAAAACCCCTAAGTTTGTGATTGTTACAGCGGCCGGACCGTCCATGCCGTCACGATCGATGGCGGAGAAAACAGAAGACCTGGGCCACATCCGAAGTGAAGCCGCCCCCGTTGGTTCGCACCCGCATTCATGTCGCCCACGCCATGTTCCGCTCAGTGGTGAGGAGCACCCACACAACGTGGGTAGTGGTCGCAGAGGAGAAGGTTCTAAAATGCCCACCTGCGCACCATATGCCAGGAATATTCTGGAAAGACGTGTAGACCCATGCCACAGCTAAGCAATTTCCAGCGCGAGGTCATCGTCCTATTCCGGAAAGAACATCCAACATGGCGGTTGCAGAAATGTCGGAACATTTTGCCTAAATTTTTTGGTGCCATTACAACTGACCAGTTTAGAGGTGTCGCGGCTGCATTCAAACAAGCTGGATCACCTGTAGCAAAGGTGCGTAAGCCTGGTAGTGGCACTTCTTGCAGGCACGATTCCCCAACAAGGCGAGCAGTCTTGGAACTTGCCGTAACTCCACCAGATCATCACAGAAGCCATTCAAGTCAACGTGAAATTTGTAAAGAACTGGGTTTGTCAAAAGGGTATGTGCACAGAACAATTGCAAAATCCAATTTAAAATATTTTCGACGTATTCAATGCCATGTTTTAACTGAAGCACACCAGCAAGCTCGAAAGACAAAGTGTGATGCCATGCTTCAGCGCTTCGGTGAAGGAGAAAAATGGAAACAAGTGTGGTTCTCAGATGAATCATCATTCTGCTTGTCTACACCATTGAATAGGCAAAATGAACGCATATATCGTGCAGTGGAAGTCAAAACTGATATTTCTGATGAAGATTTGCTGGTGGAGATAGACAAGCAGCAAAAATCTATCTTGGGCTATGGTACTGTTTCCTGGCAAGGCAAAACAGACCTCTATTTTATTGAAGTTGTTAGTTATAATTGTAATCAATAATTTTTTTTTTATAACAGTATAAACATCATCATACATTTAAGGGTTTTTCGTGGGGCACCCTGTAGAATTAGCACTTTAGCATGGGTAAATACTTATGGCAGCGTTATCGTAGTCCTCGTAGTCCAACACCTCGTTGAAACGAACACAATCGGGGAGGATATAGTTGAGAAGACGACATAGAGGGCAAGCTCTGATGTGCTCGGGACTTCAATCATGCAGTTACCTTAAACAGCATAGACTCAGTCTTCATACACCTTGTTGGGAACAAAGGAGGTATGAGCCTCAGCGCTAACTTCAAACCAGCGTTATTTCTGGTAAATTTTCGCGTCCGACTAATAATTGATAGTCTTCACACCTACTAAGGGGGAGCTAGGGCAGATACTACAGTGGTACCCGCGCAAGGTCTACAGTAATTTAAGACTTAGCTAGGCAGTGTTTTGGCTTGCATTTGAGAAAACAGCCTACGCCGAACCCCATTTAGTCTTCGAGACTCCAGGCAAAGGTAAAGAGTGCGGTTGGTGCTAAACACGTCCTCTATCACTTTAAAGTACCCCTCGGACTGTAACCTTCTGTACCAACCTGTTGGTGCACTTTGTGGACCTCATCGAAATCGATGGTCGAACATGCACACATCTCCCGCAAGGCTTTGTTGGGTCCGTGCGATGTCCGAAATCAAGACTGTGAATGAAAATGACGCTATTTATGCTCCTGATTGCCAGCCGAGAGAATAACCCAATCCTCAGAGCCAGTACTGTGTGGGGGCGTTTAGCGTGTGATAGATGGTTGCTTGTCTGCTTTCACTATGCCTGCCTACCGTCACCATCCCTGCTCTTGGGCATATGGTGGACATAATCGATATCGATGGTCGAACTATCACTGTGTGTGACTGGCCTGGCTGACTACCAACTCAATGGCTCAATGGCTGTTCTAGTGTGTCCACTTGGCTGGATCTGAATCGTCCTGTGCGTGGCACGCGTAGACGAGGTGTTTAGCTTTGTCATCCTCTGTGCCAAAGCCCACCTCCGCTTATCTTAAAATGGTCGGCGGTAAGTACGGTGAATTAATCCACGTGCAGGCAACCGATCCTGCTGCGCACACTACATGGGGTAAACGCTGAACGTCGTCACTTGCAAGACCGTTGAAGCATCCCTATAAATTTAACCCTTTATTATGCAATTGCTATCACTTTGTTCCCTAGGCACTTATTAGTTATTTGCAGGCACAGTTAATTGTGCCCGGCGAGGGAGGCCGTGATTGGTTTAAATTCCTGCCAATAGAGGCGTCATAAAGGTCAGTTATAACAGGCTCGTCTCCTTTTTTTCTTCTTCAGCCCTCGATCGCGCGCGCCCTCTATAACCTCGGCAATGCCTACCACTCTAAGGGACGTCAAGGTGTGCAATTTGCCGGGCCTCAACAACTCGGTGAATTTACTCCGGAGGCAAGGGAGGACCAGCTAAAAGCGATCGCCTGTTATGAGTACGTCCCTGTCATCCTTTTGCTCTACTGCATGTGAGTTGCTGACCTTGTAGCGGTCAAAGTAATGGGGGTGAACTAGGATCACTACAATCATCAGGTCGAATTCCAGGTTGGAAGTTAAAAGGCAAGAGTCACCAGAATGAGAGGCTTATTGTATACAGAACTCCTAGTTGCAGTCTCCGGTGGCTGTCTGGCTAGTAGCCCTTGTTGGATCAGGAGCCCCGCCGGGTTGACCTAAATCTCGGCGGTGTGGAGGAGAGGAAGTCGGAAAAGCGTGGTCGGGCCAGGCTGCTCCGTCGTCAAAAACAGAGATGTAGAGGAGGGGAGATAGATCCACCGTAGGGACGTTTGGTGTAGCAGACCTTGGCCGCCGTGAGCTCGCTCCGGTGCAATTCTGTGCAATTCCAGTGCAATTCTGGCCACAGAGCTCTATCCGGCGCTTCGAGTGCAATTCTGTTTGCCATTGTGCACTCGTCCCAACTTATTGAGCATCGCTTCAGCAATTCAGCTGAACCACTGCCTCTGCTTATTTGACATGTTGCGGTACCATCGTCGGCTATCCTACGAGGAAGCTTGAAGGTTCTGTTAGCTTACAGTCTAAAGTTAAAATATAAAAAATAGCCACCAAGGACCATGCAACGCCAATTATGAAATTTGCCTGGACAATTTAGCATATATTTGAAAACACAATTGTGATGCATTCAGATTATTGAATTCTGCGAAAGCCTTTTACCTAGTTAAATCGTCGTTTTAGTTAGTTTTATTAAGAGAAATAAACATTGGCTTTGGGGAAATTGGAAGTAGTCTCATATGGAAGGAATCTCCTATGCTATTACGAAAGAGAGAACCAAACTGCACGTTAATGTTGATGATACTGAGAATGAACTCCACAATAAGCAAAATAGGTATAGAAGATATCCCTTCCAGAACTGAAAAAGTTTATACAAAATTATTCAAGTTAAAAAAACCAAATTTTTTTGCAGTAACATTGAACAATTTAAAAAAAAATTATTCAGCTATTCTGTTAATTTTTTTGCACAAAATGAAATAAAAGCAGTGTTTGTTTGAATGCAGCAATGAACCTCAAATGTCTTACATGTTCTCGCCTATTCAAGACAAATAAGTGCTTATTGAATTTAAGTCGTGAAGAAAATATAGTTTTTTGTATACTTTACGTGCCCCTTTTAATTTATTTTGAAATGGAAAAGACGAAAGAATAATAAGTATTTTGTAAAATGGCATTGTATATGGCCAGTTTTTTTTAATTCGCCAGTATATATCTGAATGTGGAATTAATCTACTCATGTGGAAGGTAATCCATTATAAAGAGAAAAGAAAGTTCTTTTATGTCCTGTCAAATTGAATCGTTTATCTTCAGGAACCATAAAGAAATTCTCAAAATTATAAAATTTCACAATGACATTACGTTGGAAAATTTTAATATACGCAGAAGTTCGTCAGCCGAATATCTAATCAAAGCAATTTCTAAGAGGTAACTTTTTATTAAACGTCTTTTAATAATCTTAGGAATAGTATTTTCAGAGTTCCACTGCTGACATGTTTCACTCTCGACAATGTCGTTTGCTGTTTCGAGGCATTTCTACAACTGAGCAACATGGTCATCATTCTAAGAACTAATATCCAAAAACACTTTCTTTCGGTAAATACTCTTTGTGTATACCTAATTTTAAAGGCTTTGGTGTAAACTTCAAACATGCACAATTTATGAATGGATCAATGAACATAGAGGAAAGAAGGAAAATGACGACACACTTTTTTCGATGACATTCAATCAGTACTTAACCCGTAAGAACGAAGTTTAAAGAATATTTTGACTAACGAAAAATTCTTCCATTGTACAGAAGGTGGTTGCTTCAAGTTTTCAACGTAACACAATATCTAAATATTTTGACCTAATTAGGAGCTCTTTTTTACGTCTCTAGAACAACGGGATTATCGAGAAAATTTTACTTTCCTTTACGAACACTTAGTGATTCCTGTAGTTCTTTTAAGTAATTAATATCCCTGATGCTGTTCATGATTATTTCTTGAATACATTCACACTGGTATTGGATTAATCATCAAACTTATATAAATTTAGGAAAATTGCATGGTCTATAGCAACCACTGTACATATAATTTATTTATATCTATTAACGTTTATCTCAAGTAAAAATGTGCCTTTAACAGTGTAAGACTATATTCCCACGTCAAAAAAATGCGAATGTGCATAAAACAGTAGCCGGCCTATCTTGCTTAGGCTTTGAAAATACTTAAATAAACATTCCCAGCAGCAAGCAGTTAGGCACTGGACGTAGAAAAAAGCGTGTCAGCGTGATTGAGCGTGACTGAGGGCGGCGGAGGCTGGAGGAGCTGATTGTGGGATACCAGAATGGTGCCTGATGGGTGAGATGCGTCTTGGCCAGCGCTTTGAATGTGGTCGCTAGCGTCTCTTTCGAGTAGGTCGAGGATGTGTCCGCGAGAGCCTTGAGGACCTTGGTGCATCGGCTCACTTTGCTTGCGACCTCCACCGCATAGTCCGTGAACGTGAAGAGTGGATCTTAACGGACGCCAAGGAGCTTGGGCTTACGGACCAGCAGTAAAGCCTCACGGTTGACGATGATGGCTGCGTGACGATTGAACTCCTTCGGGTCCGGCGTTAAAGCACTGATGGACGACTTGGCTGCCGAGATCGTCAACCAGCGCTGAGTGAGGCAGTCCACCATATTAGGCATGAATTCCGAGAGGACCTGTGCAGCCTGATCAATGTTATGGTGCTGGCAGAAGAAGGTGACATCATCCGCGTATGATACCACTTTGGCAGGTGCCGGAGGGAGTGGGAGGTCCCGCATGGAAATGTTGAACAGCGAATAAGTGTAGTCTATAACAGCGGTCAAAATGTATGATCAGGTACACGACTGACAACATGGTTCATTCCTTGGACCTCAGCTATGAGGCTCTGTTTGGAGCCGAAAGTTTGACCACCCTCTCTTAATGAATTGCGCCTGGTAGTCCTCTGGTGGATTCCAGGGTGAGGTTGTCTCTAGCGGTATTTTTTGGTCCTTATGTATTATAGCTACCTACTTGAAGTTTTCAGTAGGTTTAATTACCTGTACACTTCTGGTTTTCAATGCGCCATTCATCGATCTAGCAGGGGTTTTCTGCTGGCATTTGAATGCAAAACGGTTCTCCGAAGGCAAACACATTCCATAACTGCTAAAATCGGCAAACTAAGCAAAATTGGCCTTTTGAACTACCCACGGGAATTACCGCTTACTTAAAAATTTTCATTTGGGTGATTTACCTAATCCCCCTGCCTTTTGTACTTTGTTAAGCTTTTTTATAGTTGGTTTTGGTGATACCACTGGAAAATGTCTCTCAGTGACCTCGCCCGAGGTTTAAGCACACACCCCTACATGCACGCGTACGCCGTTGGTCGAGCGGGGGGTTAGCCATGATATTAAAGCTACCTTCAGTGTCTTCTCCCAAGGTTTGAGAACGTGACCCAACTTGCCCTCGTAACTTTTCTATTGGGCATTCAAATTGGGTTCTAATTTCTTCCCTGGCATGCCCCGCCCGTCCTCTCCCTTAAAATCACTCGTTCGAATGCTTGCGGGGCGCGCTTCACACTTTCCCCAGATGACCCCACGACACAATCCTACCGATTCCATTTTTATTGCTTAGTAAACCCTACTTGGATAGTCAGTTTTATCTACCAGGATTGGTTAATTTCAAAGGCTGCAGTAGACTGGGTGGGTAAATTTACTCAACTGTGATTAAACTCATGGCTAACAGAGGGATTCCTAGCTTAAATGGTTAGAGCGTCGACTGGGTCGAAACATTCCCCGTGCTGTTGCCGGTTCGAATCCTACCGAGGGCATTCTTTTCAGCTACGTCGTTGACTGGATTCTCGGAGAGGCCCTACGTGCAGAGGATTGTGTTGAGCTTGCACCTGGACGCCGGCTGACTAATCTCGACTAGGCCAGTGGCGTCGCTTTACTAGCTTCAAGCTTTGGTGGTCTACAGTTTGAAGTCAGAAGGATTTTACCGGCAAAGACATGGGACACTGGGAAGGCCTTTTCTGCCTTATTTGGCATCATCGGCAAGTAATACCCAACCCCAGTGTGGCCGCTGAAATTGCCGCCACACTGAGATTTAAACTCGCGGTCTCTCCCGTCAGGGCGAACGTCCTAACAGTTGAGCTACGAGCTCATGGTCTTTCCGGTATTAGTTCGGAGATATACAGTGGCATATATGCGTACACCGATCTGACAGTTTGTAGTGTTACGGGTGAATGAGATCGCTTTGTTGGTTGGCTTGTCTATAAATACGGAGAAGACCAAATTACTCTCGAGCTGCATCCCTGGCCAGGCGAAGACACCCCTGGAGATTAATGGGCGTCAATTGGAAGAAGTAGACAGCTTGAAATGCCTCGGGGTGAAACCGCTTCCGAATAGACACAGTAAAGATGACACCGCCTCCTGAATCGGTGCTGTTCGCCGGGTTTTCTCAATCCTCCGAAAGCGCCTACGGATCCGACGTGACATATCCATTGCTACGAAGATTCGCGTGTAACGTGCATCCATGCGGTTAGTCTTTCGCTATGGATGTGAATGCTGGGCTTTGCGAGTGGCCGATAAACGGAAACTGGAAGTGTTTGACCATTGCTGCCTGAGGACCATTCTTCGAGTGAAGTATACGAACTTCGTCTCAAATGAGACAGTCTGCACTCGCTGCGACAGTATCATGAGGATATCTTGGACCGTCCAAGAAAATAAAACTTAAGTAATTTGGGTACGTTCTCTGTCGTCCGCCCTACGAGCTTTGTTATGCTGCCCTCGATCCAGCACCTCAGCCCACCCGGCGGCGTCAAAGAGAAGGGCAACTGAAGACTTGGCTTGACACCGTTCGTCATGACATGGAAGCAGTTCTTGAACCTTCTATCTTCGGTCTCCTTCGCTGGAGAAGAGACTGGATAGAGCTCTCCAAATCCGCTGCCGACAATCGCCACACATTGAGACATAATTGAGGCCGGCTAGATCAGGCAGGATCACAGTCGTAATAAGTACAACTATCAGCCGAAGGACTGTCTACGCCTCGCAGAGGCTACAAAAAACTGGACTGATCACCTTCACTTTCTTGCAGTCGCTCCTCCATGAAGTCGGCTATTACTTGTTAAGTAAGAGAACTGGTGTTTGGCGCCACAATTCGACTGGTCAGTTATACGGTTTTTCCAACTCCAGATGGCGCCAATTAGAACACCATTTGAAAAGGTGTAAAAAACGTATTAATTAATGGCCCGTTACTTTAGGCGTGTTCAATATGCCGAACGTCAGTTCTTTACCCCCTAGTTTTCAAATGGCTCAGGATCGATTCGTCAAGTTTTTGTGGTAGTGAGCTTTTTTGACTCACACCACTGTCCGCTGGGCAACTGAAGACTTGGCTTGATACCGTTCGCGGAAGCGGTCCTCAGCCTTCGATTTTCGGTTTCCGTCGCTGGATAAGAGAATGGGGTAGAGCTTCCCACACCCGCTATCGCCAATCCTCACGCGTGGAGAGCTGCCGTTCGTAACACCAATGTGGCTGGCTAGATCAGGCATGATCACAGCCCTATCAAGTACAACAGGCCGCGCAGTCTTCTCCAGCTGGGTAAAATAAATTATTTCCTTTGACCAAAAGCCTCTGCAAAATTGATTCTAAAATTGCACAAAATCCCATCAGATAATTCAGATCAGTACTTGGCGAGTGTACACTTTCGGTTAATTCTCCTCAGGCCATGCATTTACATGGGAATGTTAAATTTTAACAATCGATCGATCGTCTGTCCTCACAACTGGGAGGCAATCAGAGCGCGGACAAGTGCATGCAGCTAAGTGACTGCGGGCCACGTCAGATGTGGAGTCTACACAAAATTCTTTGCACGCACAAAACCGGATTGCGGTTGCTTCTGCTGTTGCTGCCAAACGTTGACCCAGGGACTTTGGCTAGTTTGGCGGGACCTTGCAAATTACCTTAAAGGCGTCGCTGGGGTCCACACGATGTCCGGAGTCAATAATGTGGGCAAGCATAGAGCTGTTGATGCTTTTGATTTCACCTTTGGCTGGCCATGCCGGGAGGTGCTCCCGCATTCTGCGACCGTTATAACCTGCTGTTCTGAAAATTGATTTTTTTTTGCTTCTAGTCTTGCCCTTTTAATCATCGTTCTCTCACCTTTGTGTGTGGCTGACGAATTCAGCTTCTTTTCGGCCCTTTTCTTTTTCAGGGAGTACTTGAAGGTGGTACGGGAGTTGGGCGATAAACCGGCAGAAGGTCGGGCCTATGGAAATTTGGGCAACACCCACCACCTGCTCGGCAACTTTAAGGAAGCCGTGGAATATCACAAGAAGGTAGCCTTCTGTTCTTGCCATTCTGCCTTTTGCTCGACTTATGTTTTTTTTGTTACCCGTTAATATCCGTACACCTAATAGGCAGGCAGTGCTTGGCGGACTGCGCCGCCTTTGCGTGACGCCGAGGTGAGAGCTGAATTGGGAATTATTGTCGTACGTGCGTTGTGTATGCGCACTTCAGCACGTCAGCCGCTGGCGTCCAGTTTCATCTCCGGTAGCAGCTTTTCTGAAGTAACAGGTGTAGACTGTAGTAGAAGGAAGAGACAGTAAAAACCACTGGTAAATGGAAGCAAAACCTGTTTAAAAAATTGAAAGAAAAAACTCCTTTGAGCAGATCAAAATGTAAGACTTTATCCGGACATGTCAAGGATTATTTACCTGCAGAACGGGGCCACAGCTCTGGAGACTCACAGAGATTGCTGTCAGCGAAAATTCCATAATTTCTGGAGGAAAGGCATGTGGCCAGCAGAGGGTCCTGACTTGAGTCCAATTGGAAATCTATGATCAATCCTTGGTCATGTGGTTGACGAGAAAGTGCTTGCTGCTGCTTCTGGATTGGAAGAAGAAGGTCCCCTTGGTGGGTAAATTCGGCTAGGAGCTGTTCTAAAGGTCAAGGGAACATTTCCTCGAAGGGAAATTGTAAGTGTGTTATTAGGGTGCAAGGGATTTCGGGACACGCCTTAGTTTGAAACCTTCAATATTGCCCCACATTTAGGTGAAGTCGCTTTTACTCCTGCTTATCCCCTGCCTACCTACCTACGTATGTCCACTTTTGCCTGAGATGTCTTTTTAAGATTAGCAGCTCCATTTGCTTTTTATGATGCGTGCTGTGGTACATTGCATTTCTCATCAGTGTCACTGGAATTGGGACGCATAACTCCCTCCCTCTGTTCCTCTCGAATACTAGTTCTTCCCCCAAAGGAAATAACAGAAAATCCTCCAAAACACACTCGGTGTCATGCCATTATTAAATCGGTGCCTGTTGCGTCTTACGTTAATACAACTTGGCAGTTTTTGCTCTTTCCTGATCGTGATTGACATAATTAGTTGATAGAAAAGAAGAAAAACGATCGAACAGCGGAACGATCTGTTTGTTTTTCTGAGCCTTTGAAGTTCATTGTCAGAGATGGGAGGCAGTAACAAAAGAGTGGCTGGTTATAGCGTGTGAACAAAACAGTTAAAATTTGAACGTGTAAAAAGTCGATAACTGTTTGGTGTGGGCGCCGAATGACCACGTCAGCAACGACAGCGGGTCGATTATGGAGGATTGTGATCGTATGTGATGGCTCAAGGCTCTGTACGCCATCGGCAAGTCGACATATCTGTTGACAGAATACACGTCCGTGGACCAGGCTTCGATAAATTATCTGCTTGTCTTGTTTCCCGCGTGTGCGAGTACCTTTTCGTTTTTACTCTCACGTGTCCACTTTTACGTTTGGTTTCCTTTTATTTGCTTTTTTTCTGGCGAGGGTTATGCGACGTTGCCTTTCTAATAAGTATCACTGGAATGGTGATGCATAACCTTCCCCCTTCTCTCTCCTCGAATACTTATCCTCCCCATTCATACAATTTGACCGTTTTTCTTTTTTCCCTGATCGTACATGGCATAAATTGTTGATAGTATCGAATATAGCAATGGTGGTGGCACTGCCAAAAATCATTCTCACTGCAACGTGTTGGGGCACAAATGCCATCCGCTATAAACATATGTTTTACTGTTTACGCTGTAGTAGACGTACTTGTCACGCATGAAGTTTCTGGCGTACCTGTTTCAGTCGCCGTGACGGAAGCTGCTGTAGCGTCTCCTTTCAAATGGAAATGTCGACGCCTGACGCCTTGGCTGGTTTCCAACAGATTGTCCTCTCCCTGCCAGTGCCAGGCAAACTGTGAATGTGTAATTTTGGAATGCAAATAATTTCGGGGCAGGCCTTAGGTTCAAAATTTTAGTATTACTCCGTAATTACCTGAAGTCGTTTTTACTCTCACGTGTGCAGTCCCCGGCTGCCTATGTCCACTTTTCCCTTTCAGACTAGCCACTTTATTCGCTTTTTATCTGGCGAGTCTTATGCGATGTTGCCTTTTCTAATAAGTATCACTGAAATTGTGCTGCATAACTTTCCCCTCCTCCCTCTCTCTCTCCCTCTTGAATACTTTTCCTTCCTTTTGAAGAAATCCTCCAAAAACACACAGTCGTTGCCACGCAATTACTAAACGGGGTTCGGCTGCGTCTTTCGTTGATACAATTTGATTGTTTTCGCTTTTTTGATCGTACATGACATAAATAGTTGATAGTATCGAATGTAGCAAAAGTGGTAGCACTGAAAATCATTCGCGCTGCAACCTGGTGGTAGTGATGGTGCAGTTTTTACTGTTTACGCGTAACTTCTCTCTCCCTCTGTCTTTCTCGAATCGATACCCCCCCCCTCCCCCAAGGAAATCAGGGAGAATTCTCCAAAAACGCACACAGTCGTTGCCATGTAATTAATGCATGGGGTCCTGCTGCGTCTTACGTTAATACAATTTGGCGCGTTTGGTTTTTACCTTGATCTTGTTTGACACAAATAGTTGATGGGATCGAATGCAGCAGCAGCAGTGGTGGTGGGTGTCGGTGGTGGTGGTCGTGGTGTCGGTGGTGGTTGTGGTGGGTGTCGGTGGTGGTGGTAGTGTTGGTGCGCAGATGTCATCCCCTCCTACATTTTTCCACCTTCCGGATTTTCCTGTTGTTGCTGTTGTGCTTTCTTTGGGAAAATAAATCGATTGTGTGCAGCCTCCTGTCTTGACGTCTCCGTCCACGAGACACACTCTACTCCTTCCCCTGCCACCCCTTCCCGACCGCGGTCCCCATGGAAGTGTCGATGCCTGACGCCTGGTTGGCCGGTTGCCAACGCATTGTCTCGCCCCCCCCCCCCCCTAGCGGTGCCTGGCCAGAAGCAAGACATAGCGCAGTCTAGGGCAGGCATGCGGCGCTCCGCTTCTGATCCACACAAGACGCACTTTGTGGAAATATCCACATCACGTGTGAAGCGCTACGCTCACGCCGGCATCGTATGGTTACACACGGCGTTTCCTTTCATCGGGGGAGGGGGCGTAGAAGGATGGGCAGCTCGAGCAGGGGAGGGGTGGCCTCGTGCAGGTTGCAGACACTTTACTTTTCATCCTCCCTCCTCCCCCATCTTGCTCTAACTCGTCGTTGTGTGACGATGGACTTCGTTGGCGCGCTAAAAGCCGTGGCTTGGAGGGGTTGTCAACTGGCGGGATAACTCGGACACCGCATTCAGTGCACTTTCTATTTTGCTGGCTGGAGAGGCTGACTGGCGGGCTGAGAGTCAGGCTCAATAGCTCCTTCTTAATGCGGCTTTTATGGTGTTAGTTGGAGCGCGTGTAAGAGTGTTTTTCGCGCACGCCGTTTGTGCCCCCCTCCCCCACCTGCGGTCTTCTCGACTTTGTCTTCTGACCTCGGGTACAGGTGTGGAAGGGATGAGAGAGTGTGTGTGTGTGTGCGTGGGTAGTTTCTCCGCAATTCTACTTTCCGTTTCATCCCGCAGGAGTCACTGCGGCTGCCTTCAGCTTGCTGAGGTTCGTGGCGGACGAGAGCGATGGTGTGTGTCGTAGCCCATAGTTGGATCAGGAATCCCCGCTGGAATCCAAACTGGGAGTAGTTGGGAGAGGGAGAAAAGCCGAGACCACGACCGGCTTGAGTCAAGGGTGAGTTGGGTGCCTGGCCGAGAACTGCAGGCGAACAGATGACGGCAGTCATGCGGCGAGACGCCGCAGTCGGGACAGCAGTCGGGTGTGGATGGGTCGAGCCGGTGCTGGTACTGGCGAAGGAGCATACAGTAGCCACTGCGTAGCTGCGCCAGAGTACAGTGAGTAACCCTCGGTAGGTGTTGTTCTGAGACCGCAATCGGAGGTGGATAGCCACCCAAAAGGACCGGGGGGGCGTGGTAACCTCGTTTTTTCCTCGACAACGACTCTCTGGTGGAGACGCTGGAAGCCTGTCTTGGTGGCAGAGCTATCAACGGTTGGATCCGCGAGGGACTATCGGTGGGACGTGGTTGTAGACGCGTCTGCTGTGGTTCCCGAGAGCGATGGTCGAATCGTCGGGTGCCTTAGGGGTCACACATTGACTGCGTCCGACCTCAACTTCAATTGGCTTGAGGCAGACTTTTTATCGGTGTACTCCAGGACGGTTGACTCTAGAGTTGATTGTCTCACCTCGCTCCGTTGTAGGTCTTGCCTTCATTTGCAGCCACCTAACTCTTCATCCTTCTACCTTCCCCCACCTTCTTCCGATCCGTTCGTGTGTGTCTGTCCAATCCTTAAGCCACGCATGCACTGCATCTGAGGTCATCTTCGGTTGGTCTGATTCTCACTGCCTTAGCGTCTCCTAACGCTCACAAACTCTACCAAATTATCCCATAAGTTAGTAGAAAGCCCTCGACACTCTCTTCCCGATGTGAATGGTGACTTTATTACTGGTAACTAGGCCGGGCTCGGTCGCTGCCTGTTATAACCTTCGTTGTGCCTGCGTCGACGCTAGTTATATCCTGCAGTTGCGTGTTAGGAAAAAAAAGGCAGTCAGGATAGCAGACAATAGTTTACTATAGCCGCTTCTGCTTGTACATCAATTCTATCTCCTGTGTGTCCGTCAGCAGCGTATGCTCTGTCGGCGTTCCCGTCTCGTCCAACAGCAGGTCTCTCGTTTAGGGAAACAGTCGTGTCCCCAGCAGCAGAGTGCCGCCTCGTGTCGGTCGCAGCGTATTTAAGGACCAAGGGTCTTTGTTCCCTATTGGGCCCTCTTCAGGCAGCCATCATGGGATGTCCTCAGAATGACACGTCGCGCCCTCAGTGATGCATGCATGTGCATACGCCCTTTCGTAGCCTCTTGTCATGCGCGACCTCAGAACCCTGCCGGTGACTGTCCTCGCGTGTCGGGCCTTGAAGGTCTCGCGTCTTGGCCGGTTCTGCCTGCACCCGCTGACTTGTGACTTCCTTTGTTCCCTTGTCCTCAGGACGGCCAGAGTGATGACTCGCGTGCTGAGCCGTCCTAACACTGGCCTTAGCACCTTTAGATAGGCAACCAATCACATCCTCGCTCTCCTCTGTAGCGGAGTTTTATTCCTCACCAGCCTATGTAGTGTCTTGCAACTCTATCCCGATTAAACGCAGGGACTGTACAACTACAAAGCGCCTGGAGTGGGCGGCATTCTCAGCAAGTTTTGTTGGGACTATTCCTAACAGGCAGCCCGAGCGAACTGTCGGGTCACGCCATCGGCCCCCTCCCTACAGATAAGGAACAAAGGACAAAGACCACGCAAGCCGGCGGGTAAAAGCCATGCGCGCACCCCTGCGAGGTCACCCAATGCAGCCAGGGCCTACGCGCGCGTGAGATGACCAATCAAGCCCCTATGCGAATAAGGCACAATCTGATTGGTCGCTTCTATAGATTTCATTCCATATAGTCCCCGTTAAGGGAGGCAATAACTGACTTTCTTTCCCTTACGACCTTGTTCGTTGTTCTCTCGGCTGAACTGACTCAAAGAGACTGGTGGCACTTAATAGCCTGGGAACCCATTACAACAAGTTTTATGTCGACACTCTGTTACCCCAGCTCCATGAGATGGCTGAGTAAGCCTTGGGGAGGTTATTGCGCTTGTTTATGTAGACTGGGGGGACCTGGCAACCGTGACTCAAGTAACTCGCATGACTCAGACAATTATTCCCTCTTGCAAGAACTTTGGCCTCATCAAATTTTAATGTGTTGTGCTGGGCTTCGCGTCACAACTTGGAAATTAGCATGAATTGAATTCTTGTCTCAGCGGTCACACGTTTGCTTTTTCTCGGTTAATTCCTCTTGAGGCATGCATTTTCGCTTGTGCTGACAGTAGGACGTCAGATCCATTTCCTCGTATCCTACTAGTCGCTATGCGACTGCCTACGCGGACTCTAAAGTGAGCTCCCGAGCAAAACCGGAACGTGCATAGTTCCATTACTAGATCAGCGATTACCTCCTATTTCTTATATTCCCGATCTCAATCGACAACGCAACGAGCCCGTGGTGCAGTGGTAGAGTAGTAAACCCAATGAGCAAGAGTCCGGGTTCGAACCCTAGGTGATCCAAACCTAGAGCTTGGATATGACTGGCTTATGACGGCTCATAAGACACAAATAGTCATTTCGGTCTCTCTTGTCTTTGTCAGTTCCAATTTGCCTGTGTGCGTTCCCAGACGTACGAATTGTTTTGGCCAAACTCAGCCTCAGCAGCGAGTATGGGTTGGGTAGGTCGCTGTGACTGTTTATGTAGACTGGGGCCCGTCAACCCTGACTCAAGTAACTCGCGCGGCTCACGGGATTGTCACCTCTCGCAAGAATTTCGGCCTTTATAAAATTTGAATGCTTGGCAACGGGTCTCCTCGAATGAGTGGGAATTGGCGTCATTTTCCAGCACTGTTTCCGTGTGTGTGTGTGTGTTCGGTTTGCCGTCTACGTCTTCCGGATTTCCCGGTTGTTTTGCTTCCATTGAAAAATTAATTTCCCTTCTCAAGTGTGTGCGGCCTTTCGTGACTTCTCTTGCGGCCGCCGCCAACCCGCCCCCTTTGCGGCCACCCTCCCCCCCCCCTCCTGCCCGACCACCGTTCCCATAACAAGTGGAAGTGTCGATGTCTTGGCTGGTTGCCAACGCATTTTCTTCCCCCTACCAGTGCCAGGAAAGAGGCAGGAGAGTGCAACCTAGTGCAGGCATGCCGCGCCCTACCTGCGATCCACGCACACTTTAAAAATATATTCACATCCTTTCTGAGATGCGACTTTCGCCGACACAGGGCGTTTCATTTCATCGAGGGGGGAGGGGGTCGTAGAAGTATGGGCAGCTCGAGCAGGGGTGGTTTGGTCGTTATGCAATCTCGTGCAGAGGTTGTCTTTACTTGCAGTCAAGTAAATTTTCACCTTCCTACCCATGATCCAGCCATCTTGCTCTGACTAGTCCATTCTGTGACGAGTTCGTTGGAGGCCTTGGGCCACGCATGCACTGCGTCCGTACTCATCTTCACTTGGTTTGACTCAGAATTGCTACTTGTACGCTCTGGAAAGGTTGACTCCCCTCAGTCCATCGTAGCTCTCAAACGGAGTGATTTATCTGTCGCCCTTCCCATAGCATCTCCCTTCCCGCCACTGTCTCCTACGGCCGTCCAACCACCGGCCTCATTGCAAGTGGAATTCTCGAATCTGGTTGGTTGCCGACACATTGTCCCCTCCCCCTTACTAGTGCCCGACAAGAAGCAGGATACCGCAGTCTAGTACAGACGTAGCTCGAGCGGGATGGGGGGTGGTCTTTATGTTATCTCGTGGAGGTTGTCTTCGCTTGCAGATACTTAATTTTTCATCCTTCTACTATTCCCTCCTCAATCTTGCTCTGAGTCATCGGTTAGAGGTCTTAAACCACGCATTCATTGTGTCCGAGCTCATCTTTAGTTGGTTTGCTACCGGAACGCTCCGGGAAAGCCGTGTACAGAATTAATTGTCTCCCTTCGGTTCATCGTAGCGCTTCTTCATTGTGGTACACCTGTCGCCCGCCCTCGTTTAAGTTATCACTGTTTTCTACACTTCTCCAGGACTTTCAACTTATTAGTAGAGCTCAGTCCTTTTCCTTTCTCAAGTCCAGCCTCTAATGCCGCCTATTCTTAACATGACCTTTATGGCAAGTGTCTTTGATGAGAGATCATAGGCGGCCTCTCTGTTGAGGTCTAAATTCCTGCAAAATTAAGGTTCAGCACGTAGGAGGCGTTCTAACCTTTATATAGCCTTGTCGCCGCCTACTGCACATGGCCATCTCCGATCATCTTTTTTGTGCCTTCCCCTTGTCGGTGATCCCTGCGGGCTGACACTGATGCTCTTTTTAAATGTCGGTTTCTGGTCTTTGCTAGCCATTAAACTGGAAATGTCGATGTTAGACCCCTGGTTGGCCGCTTGCCAACAGATTGCCTTCCCCCTATCAGTGCCGGGCATAAAGCAGGCCACCACAGTGTAGGTTAGACCTGCCGCACTTTGCTCGTGCTCCGCTTGATACTTTGAAAATATTCACATGACGTGTTTAGTGCAGCGCACCCCAGCATCGTATGGTCACACACGGCATTTCATTTCATCGGGGGGGGGGGGGGGGGGAAGGAGGGGGCCCGCCGGGGGGGGGGGCGGGGTCGTCTTTATGTCATCTCGTGCAGGTTGCCTTTACTCCCAAACATCTAACTTTTCATTCTACTACTCCTCCCCCATCTTGCTGGCTGGCTAACTGGCTAGTGGCCCTTGTTGGATCAGGAGCCCCGCCGGGTGGGTCTCACTCTCGGCGGCGAGGAGGAGGAGGAGTCAGAGCAGCATGGTCGGGAGGGGCTCCTCCGTCATCAAAACACAAATGGAGAGGAGGGGAGATTGATCGACCGTGGGGAGGTTTGGTGTAGCAGACCTTAGCCGCCGTGAGGGCGGGTGGGGACGCGCTTCAAGACGCGTCTGCTGTGGTTCTCCCCCCCCCTTGCTCTGACTAATCGGTTAGAGGCGTAAGGCCACGCATTCATTGCGTCCGAGCTCATGTTTAGTTTGTTTGCTACCGGTACGCTCCAGGAAAGCGGATTGCGGATTTAATAGTCGCACCTCGGTCCATCGTAGCGCATCGTCCTTGTGGTACACCTGTCGCCCGCCCCCGTTTAAGTTATCACTGTTTCCTAAACTTCTTCAAGACTGTTAACTCATTAGTAGGGCTCAGTCTTTATCTTTCCGATGGCCCAGATTATTAAAATGGTCCCTTAACGCGGCCTTTCTGACAACTGTCTTTGACGAGAGATTAGAGGCAGCCTCTCTGTTGAGGTCTAAATTCCTGCAAAATCAGGGCTCTGCAAGTAGAATGCGTTCTGACCTTTATGTAGCCTACTGCATGCGCTCACCTCCGATCATCGTTATTCTCCCCTCCTCTTGACGTTTATCCGCGCGGGATGACCCTACTGTTGCACATACGAATGTAAGCTGCCTGGTCTTTTTGCAAATGTCAATTTCTGGTCTTTGCTAACGATTAAACTGGAAATGTCGATTCCTGACGCCTAGTTGGCCGGGTGCCAACAAATTGCCCTCTTACCAGGCAAGAAGCAAGACACCGCAGTTTTCTAGGGCAGTAATCTACAGGCATGCCGCGCGGCATCTTGGAAATATCCACATCACATGTGAAGTGCGACGCTCGCGCCGGCATGGTATGGTCACACACGGCACTCCCTTTCATGGGGGGGGGTGGGTTGGTCGTTATGTTATCTCGTGCAGGGGTTGTCTTTACTTGCAGCTCCTTAACTTTTCATTCTCTACCTCCCCCCCCCCATCTTGGTTCGACTCGTCGGTGTGTGCCGATTCTTTTGGAGACCTTAAGCCACGCGAGTTCATTTTCGGTTGATTTTATTCAATGACTAAATGTTTTATGCTTAGATAAGGAAAGAAACGAGTCTTGTCCTGAGCTTTCGGCTCCACACGGGAAGCCATCGCCAGAGAAAACGAGAAAACAGCAAGATTTGGGTACGTGTGAATGGGGTTGGTAGGGGGTGGCACTTGTGATTGGTCCATGCCCACGCCGCGTCCATTCCCACGCTATCTTATCGTGTGTCTCCTGCGCGCGTCCCTTGAGTAACGGCGTGTGATCTTGACGTGGCAGCCTGCATGCTTGTAGAGAACTGGGCTCTGGTTTCTGGTCGCAAAATAACAGGGCAGGTCATGAACACCAATTAGTGTCGTGCCTTGTCCTCACGGTAGAGGGTCCTGGTAACCCTGCCTTCTGTTCCGGCCGGTTCGTTGTGGGGTCCTCTTCGCTTGCCATTCTTACTTTCAGTTCGGCCTTGTTCTGTTCTTTGGCGCATGGCTTTGTAGACCGCAGGCAGGTCCAGATGCCTGTTGACAGAGTTGGTATCGGATGAGTTTTATGACTGTGTGAGCTCGGAGAAGGGGTGGGTATATGTACTCCTGATCCACATAGATCTGACTGCCCCCTTACCGGCCTTAGCGAAAGTCCTTGGTAAGAGGTGGTTAAGTCTCAAAATAACATGACCGCCGATTGCCGTTTTGGTCTAGGAGGACAGGAGATACGTAAACCACTATATATAATGTGCGTCCGTGCTAAACCGAAAGTACGAATCGGTTATATACATAGTACTTTTCCGACAAAGACAGGCAGCCTAGGATTCGTTAGTCTCTGAAGGTAGGTATCCGAACATTTTGATGCGGAAACTCGTTTGAGTCTTTCCCTCCTCCCCTCCTCATAGGCTAGAACGAAAGAGGGAGATACATTTTATTTTGAAAATATCATTCCAAAATTTTCAGCAAAAACATCCTCCGTTCGAAATCAATAAAATTAGTTGCACAAACTCACAACACAGGATAAATGTCTCTAGAATAGTTGCCAAATATAGACCAAATTTTACTGCTTTCAAAACGGCGCTAGCGTCGTGACCTCGTGACCTCAGTGTAGTTCAAATAAACAAAGAGGTATCAAAATTGGTTTTTAATGGGCGAAGTAGGCCAACCAACGTATAGATAATAAAATTTACATGCGAATGGAGAAAGCAAAAATATGGCGGCTGCGCGTATGCTTACGATTGAGTGTGTATAGCTGAACTCTTTTTTTTCTTTCGAAAAAGGAACCGTAGCTGGAAAAACAGAAATTGTTGCGAGACTAACGTTTGTTACTTGCTATTTTATTTCCTTATATTTCTACCACTTGCTGCAACCTCGCCAGTCCTCCGTGATAATCTGTCAAAAACAAAATACATGCTCCTGCCAGGGGGTGTTTAAAATATTTTAATTTCGACCGAAATTCTGTGTGATGTTTTCAGAGAAGATGTGATCGTTGGGAGAGGACTTTTATTCGCCTGACGTTTCGAAATCCGTCGCGCATTCTTCATCAGAGACATTAGTCTGCCTGCTCTCACATGCCCCCTCAATCGGACTGTAGTCTAGAAATCATTGCCACCACGAAAGAGTTTGTATCCCGTTCGCCGCTTAAGTGGTTTCAACAGTCATCGTTGCAACAGCGACCTCCGTTGATGACACTCAAAAACTCTGCCAAATTATCCGTTTAGTTGGTAATAAACCTTTTGTTCTCTGCATGAATGTCGGCTTTATTACTGGTTACTCGGCCAGTCTGGTCTATCGCTGGCATTAGCATCTTCTGAACTTTTATGGGCAACCCATCACACCCTTGCTCTCCTCTGCAGCGGGGTTTTATCTCCTCCAGTCTATGCAGTTTCTTGCAACCCCATTTCCGAAGAAGGAGGTGCCGATAAAATGATCGGACTTTACAACTAGAAGGCGCCCAGAGTAGACGGCATTTTAGCTGAAATCTGCAAGTATTCTGGCGACACTCTGGTGCACTGACCCCATCAGATGTTTGAGTAAGCGATGGGCGGGTTATTGCATCTGTTTGTAATCTGGGGACCGTCAACCATAGCTCAAGTAACTCGCACGATCCACACAATTGTAACCTCTTGCAAGAATTTCGGCCTCACCAAATGTGAATGTTTGGCGCCGCGTCTCGTCGAATGAGCCGCGACTTGGAAATTGGCGTCATTTCTCCGCACTGCTGCCACGTGCCCGGCCATTCGCGTCTCGAAAAGTGTTCCAGTTGCTTTGTCCGAAAGTGCACTAGGTCCTGTAGACAACTCTAGGTCTTTCTTGCCGTGGCAGAGAGTCTTTTAATTTCATTATCTGACGTCTAATGATTGCCCCCAACCGGTGTGTATTGTATTGGCAAAGTTTGCGGAATTTTTCGCCAAGAAGTTATTCCTTTCGGTCGTTTGGTTCGCCCTTTCTGTCAAACCGGTGAAGTTAAGGACACCCAGCTACCTTCTCGCCCCCTTATTTCGTTCCTTCCCTCAGATGAGGTCAATTTCACCTCTTTCATTTTCAGAATTTTGGCAAATATTCTTCAAAAATGCCGAAGATTTTTATTCACTCACTTTCAGGCGAGAAGCCTCGTCACTTTATTATCTTTGCTATATTTCGGCTCTTGTTCTTTTTTGGCTCGAAGTCTAAATGCGGCTTTAATAAGTAGTGTTGGAAATACTTTCCTGTTGTCAGGAATGCCATCAGGGGAATTTTTAGTCTCAGTTTTGCAAGTTATTCTTTTGTGTAATTTGTGCAGTTCATTTGCTGTTTGGTCGTGACTGCCACATCTACTCCGGTGGGCTACTTACTTGAGGCGGGCTTTTCCGTTGGAGCCGCCATTTTCCCCTCCCTCTATTCGCATGCAAATTTCCTTATGCATACGTCGGTTGGCCGACTTCGCCCATTATAAACCGATTTGATCCCTCTGCTTATTTGAAGCACAATGAGAGCATGAGGGCACAAGGTCACAAGGCTAGCGCTGTTTTGAAGGCAGTCCAATTTCGCCTATATTTGACGGTTTTTCCTAGGACATTTGTCCATGATGTCGAAAAGTGCAGCCATTTGCGGTCATAGATAACTTTTTATTCGTATAAACTTGAAAACATGCATCCCAAGAAATTTTAAATTGCAGAACAAAATTTTCTGTGGGATATAAGGCAACTTTAATAAGTGAATTTTCGAGTCTGGTGCCCCAGCTCGTCTTCGAAGTAACAGGAAATGTGCAATGAACAAATAAAATTTCAAACATGCGGAAAAAACCAATAGTTATACAGGGTGAGACCTGATTGGTAGGTGTGGCCTCAATCAGTCTGTGTCATGCCCCCTTTCTATTGAGGCTATGCACTCCTATGATTCATGTATCCACCGCCACATGCAATTAGATGATCAGGTCAGGTTTTATTGAGGGAAATGTAGGCAAAAACCTTTGAACGCCCTATTGGTACAGAACAGTTATGCATTGCATTGGTTCAACAGAACCTTTCAAAACATTGGCGTTGCCAGTAATTGGAACTGGGTAAAGGAGAGCCGACAGTGAAAAAACTCCCTAGGCATTGTTCAGAAAATCTAGGGGTTTGAATGCCATTTGATGGATATAAGGAGAAAAACTGTATTTATGGTGTTTATAAACACTTCAAAGAACGGTAGAAGAGAGGATGGCGGCACGACACAGACTGACTGAGGCCACACCTACCAATAAGGTCTCACCCCGCAAAACTATTTATTTTTTCCGCACGTTTTAAATTTTATTTGTTGATTGCACATTTCCTGTTAGTCCGAAGACGAGTTGGGGCGCCAGACTCGAAAATTCATTAATTAAAGTTGCCTTTTATCCCAAAGAAAATTTTCTTCAAACTAAATTTTTTTATATCCCGTTGTTGTGATTTCGTGTGCTTAATTCTATTCTTTTAGAATAGAGGACGTTTTTTGCTGAAAATTTTAAAACGATCAAAATAAAGCGTATCACTCTCTTCCTCTCACTTCATCTTATGTTCTTCCTTTCTGTCGTTTGCGTCGATGTATCTGACCGCCTCGCAGATTTATCCCCGGTAGGGTTTCGGTCCTTCCTGGAATCGGAGTAGATCTGCCGGGTTTTCTGGCGCGCACGTCTCCTACACCAGCTTGATATGCTTTCCTTAGGTCCTATGGACCAATCATTTTTGGGTTTTTAGTGTAGCGTGGACCAACTCATGCTCTGATTGGTCCGAGTCCTTTCCCTCCTCCCGCGCGCCGGACTAGTCATTCGCCATTTGAGCGAGCGAGCGCGCAATCGTGATGGACTGCTTTGTTCTTTCCCAGCGAACGAGCAGGGCTGGCTTAAGATGCTGTTATTCTTCTACTCTCCGTTTACGTCTCAGAACGCGCATTTACACTTTTCCATAGCTGCATCCTCATCAATAACCGAGACGGAAAGGGGTAAAAAAGGCAACCTGGACAACGATTAGGAATAAATGTATATGCTTCTCTAATCATTTGAACTGCGTGTGATGTTATGTTTTCCCTCCTATTTCCGATATTTTTTCATCGTCAAGGGAGCCTGAAAAACGCGCCGTATAACTGGAGCTTCGAGCTATCGCTCACTATCTCTCACGCGACAAAGAATATCGCATACTTCGGTTTGACGGGGGTACCGGGTTTTGCAATTAGAGGCAACGGTCACGTCTAGTGCGCTTTTTACCTCAATCGAAACCACAGGCGTTAATTAAAGAGACCAAGGGACCCACTGGAGTCGTATATAGGACCCGTTGCAGTTGCGGGTAAAGCAAATATGTCGGAGAAACTGGAAGACTGCCCAAGACGCGTTTGTCGAACACGAGGCAGCGGTGTGGAGAAACGACGCAAATTCTCAAGTCGCAGCTCATTCGACAAGATCAGGCCACGCATTCAAAGTTGATGAGGCCGAAGCTCTCGCGAGGGGTGGCAGTCATGTTAGTCGTGAATTACTTGAGTGATGGTTCATGCCCCCCCCCCCCCCCAGCCTATAAACAAGTGCAACGATCTGCTCTATCCATTTTCGGCGCTGCGGTTTAATTTCGCTTGAGCAAGTTGCCACTTGGGGAACACGCGGGCCAATATTTCGTCTAACGCCTGCGCCAGAGAGCCAGATGGCCGAGCAATCATCACGCTAAGTCCGGTGCGGGTTATTAAAATTTGGCAGGTCGCAACCCGCACGCTAGCCATCAAGTAATTAGCGCACAAGCGGACAATTATCCTCTCTAGAGGGGGCTTTAATTTTCTTAAGTCTGCAGTAGCATAGCGACTATATCCTGCACATACTGCAGCTCTCTGTGTATCAATTACCCGTTTCTGTCATTGTCTCTGATGATGACTCTGCAACGAATTTTCGAAACGTTCCGGCGATCACATCTACTTCTCAACTACTTCCCGGGACTCGCGTTGTCGCTTTTATTGACAAAATCCTAAACACTTGATGAAGCATCACATTGCTATTCGAAAGCCAAATTTACCTACCAGAATAAATGAAGTTGGTTAACGATCCATACTTCCCTTTAATGGCTGCTTGACTCCGAGCTTGGGGCACAGCCGACTGGTAAGGTCGAATAAGATATGCCCATTGATGTTGACAACACTGATCACTTATTAATTGCACTTTTTATTACGAGGCCTTCTCCAGGGGGCTATAGACTCGAAGCTACTAAGCAATGCTGGGATGTGGTCATGCATTCAGGCTTGATCGGTGAATTCCGCTCTTCTGTTCCTTGTTAATCGGACTGCGGCCTATGCATATGGTTGAAAGATTGTGCTTTACACTCCTCCTGTGGCTCAGAGATGGGTCCTATGCCACGACTTACCCCCAAGTAACTGTTTGTCTCCTTCTACCCATTTTAGCGCCTTCGGATAGCCAAGGAGTTCGGGGATTTGCCAGCCCAAAGAAGAGCCTACAGTAACCTCGGAAATAGCTACATTTTCCTCTCAGACTTTCACCTGGCTGCAAGAAGCTACAAGTACATGCAACTGTTTATGTGCAGCACTGTTTCTTTTGTGTGTTGGTTTTTTTTAGCCCTTTGGCCGCACAGTAAGCACCAATCGAATGCATTCTGCCAATGCTCACCGAGCACTATGGTCTTGCTGGTGGTGTGCCCTATCTAAACGACATTTAGACCTTGTGACTTGCAATACTAGTAGCCTAGGTACTCGCTAAAAGGCCCAGACACGTGTTTCGTCGGTATTCTGTTGCTGCTTGACGCAGCTGCGAGGGGTCCGGTTCATCAGTAGGTCCCCCAGCTAATGTCTCTAATGAATCGGTGACGAATGTCGGAACGTCCGGCGAATAAAAGTATTGTTCCAGTGATTGGGTCGTCTTCTTCTTAATTACTTCCTAGGACTCGAATTTTCGCTTGTATTGGCAGACAATACTGTTTATCCCACCTAGCCACGTACATACTAGAAACGCGTCGTAACTTCGTGTGGGAGAACACACAGATTGTTGGCACGTACCCATTCAGACAAGGCCGTGAATTCCCGCAAGCAATGCACTCGGATGAGAGGCTTGCATCAACCGACATATGGATTTCGATGTTACATATAACATTTTCAAGGATGTAACTAAATACGCACGGAATGGCGAAATGCACTTCACGACTATTGGCGTATACGGCAACCAATCGTAGAATGTTTGTCATAAAGTTAATTAAATTAATTATTGGCGTAGCTACCTCATAGTCTGAAGATGGGCTGCGGAACCAGCCTCGAAAAATCTACCCATTGAAGTTAGTAGCTGTCTATTTGAAATTACCTGTGTTCCACCCGGTGAATCGCATTTTCACTATCATTTTATGTGTGTTTTCCATCTGCAGACATGCTTTGGCCATCGCTTTGCGTCTAGGCGATGAAGCCCTACAGGCGCAGGCCTGTTTTAGCCTGGGAAACAGTTGCACCCTCCTGCATGACTACTCAGCCGCCGTAGTGTACTACCTCCGTCATCTGCACATCGCCTGGCGCCTACGAGATCGTCTGGGCGAGGGTCGGTCCCAGTGGTCGCTGGCCAATGCCTACGCTGCCCTAGGCGACTACCAGCGTGCCTATCGCTGCTCCCTGCGTCATCACAAAATTGCCAAGGAGGTCAGCATGCCGTGCTCTGTTTTGGATTAATTTTTATTGGTTTAAGCAAAACTGATTTGTAGGGTCCCTCTAGATATCTATCCCCCCGCCCAGTTGCTTAGCCTATTTTGTGGTCAAACATTTAATTCTTGGCTAGTGAGCTTAAATAAGTGTGTAATTGTGGCGGAAGTGATCAAAAAATATTCAATTCAATAAGATTATGTTTGTTTTTTATATGCTAAAATAGAATAAAATTCGATCAACATGAACTTCTCTTGCGCAGGTTACGAATGCCAGTTAAGGGAATTTCGACCTTATGTGGGCGGAATTTAATGAAAATGGAAATTCGTCCTCCTTTTGGTGGGATTTAATGAAAAAAATCAAAGTCCGGCTGCTGAACATGTAAAAGAATATTTTTATTATAAGTCGATGGGATTTTTTGGGCTTCTATAATCAGTTCTGCCCTGGTTCACCTCTAATAATTACCCCATGGTGAACTTTGTTGACTGTAGGAGATATTTCCACCCTCATCATTGGCTCATTTTTGGTCGCGAATTCAGCCCTATTTGGGACCCTTTTTCGGCTCTATGTTGTTGTGAAAATACTAGTGACAGTCTGGTCTCAGGCTTATCACGCGTATTTTGCATAACCCTCTACATTTTTCATGGTAGTAAGCATTTTTTCTATCCAACTTGCACTCCCAACACGGATGTCTTTGGCCTCTTACGGTCACTTTTAGTTTCAGTTTAGTTTTAACTTATTATTCGCTTTGATTATTTTGAGTTTATTTTTTGTTTACCGTAGTTTTTCGTTTAGCTTATCTGAGTTTTACTTTTCTGGCGGCATGTGGTAAGTTTTTGGCTTATCGTACCTCGACATCGCTCTAAATGCAGTAGAAGCTACTAGGAGTTTAAAATATGGAGCAAAGCATATCTGTCATGGTTTTCGTTAATCTTTTAAATCTGATATAGATACGGTATATGATTGTATCCAACTCGCGGTTACTATTGGGCAGTTCGCGTTTGGTCTTGGTCAGCTTTCTCATGTTAATTATCGCGCGTCAATCATTGGGTTATTTAAATAATTACTCCTATCATTTTAACTCATACGCTCTACGTTTTTTTTTCAAAGTCAGTTTATTAGGCAAGACATGTTTTCCGGCAATTCTTCTTCAGGCCTTTAACTTTGCAAAAAAATGGACAAAAATCAATAATAGTCCTAGGTGGGCGCCTATTGGCCATTGCGAACTTTGTTAGTCTGCGCAAGTGCTCGGCGTGTTGGGTGACCGACTGCCACTCGTGGCTGGAGGCGATGAGCTATCGTCACCTTGCGTGGGCGTCTGCCAGGGAAGGAACAGGGATTGTGTTAGGGTTTTCTGACAGCAGAGTGCTGGATTCATTAAGCGTATAGCCACTGCTTCCGCTGTTGCCAGCACCCGTTGGCGTAGGCTTTTGGAGAAGTTGGTTGGTATCCGGTAGATAACCTGAAAGGCTTCATTTTTTATCGACTCGCTGATTCGTATCAACCAGGTGTGCCATAATAGAGCTCGAGATTTATTCAGTTTCACATATACTTGACCAGACCGGTACGTGTTCACCTACGCTCCAGGCACCTCTTTGTTCTGCCAATTTATCCTGCTCCACAGGAGCAAGTGAAGGAGTAGATGCACATGGATGTAGCCTTCACTGGGAATCGGTCCTTACCTCCCAATCGTAGGAGGGGATATTTTGTGAAGGGCACGCATAAGTTTGCCGCGGGGAAAGCGTTTGTGATCGCAGTCTTAAGGCGTCGTCTTACCAGCTTGCTTGTTGCATCCCCTGATCTACCCCATTTATTTCACCCCCCTTTTCGCCTGTTTAGTATTACACAAAAGTACGGGTGTCCTCTTATTACAGTGGTAATTAAGAAATCTTTTTCCATACTTATTTTACCTCATCTCCATTATGTGCGTTTGTTCTACAATTTGGCGTTTCCGTCTGTCTTCATCCCTCCCCCTTCAGATTTTCTACTTTGTAAATCACTTTTTACTTCCCTGATATGCCCAGCCATTTAACCTCTATTATTACCGATCCCGTATTACATAATGCTTGCGTTTTCGCTTGCTATAGTGAGCCCAAACCGAGACTGTTAACCTGGGGAAGCTTACTATTCAATAGTTTGTATTCTTGTTTCCTCCGCACCTTCATTCGCTCTCTTTTTGTTTTGTCTGTTCAGTTGGGCGACGAGGTCGGCCTGATTGCCGCTGAACTAATGACCAACGAGCTGCTGCGCATTCTCACCTCCGAGTCCGCGGTCGGGGAGGATAACAGCAACGGCGACAACGGTGTCTGTCAGTCGCAACGACAGCAGCACCAGGAGGCCGCCACTGCGCATGCCCTCCAGCAGGTCCTGCTGGGCGATGACCAGCAGCACACTACTACCGCCGCCGCCACCACCACCACCTCAACCTCCACCATCGTCCTGCCCCTGGCTCTCACGGCTTCGAGGCCCGTAAAAGTGAAGGTGGAGGAGGCGGGGACTGTTGTTGATGCTGAGATGGAAGAGGGTGCCCTGCCTTTGAGTCAAGAGGAATTGGAATCGGAACTGGCCCTGGCGCGCAACGTGGCCCTGCAGTTGCGAGGCGGCGGCATGGGGTCCACCACTGAGACCACCACGGGCACCACTGTCCCTGACGGCGCCCTTATTGATGATGAGGATGGAGACCTGCTGTCCTTGGATGGGGAACTGGAGTCGGATTTTGTGGTGGTCACCACAGGTGACGAGGATCAGCAGCAGCAGCGGCAGCATCAGGATGCAGATTCTGTCGAAAGTAAGCCGACACACACCCCTTTGCCTGTGCTAACCATCAATTGCTAAGCCTTAGATTTTTTGTAAACGTTAATCGTCTCATAAATTGCTACTAACATAAATAAGTAGCGTTTGTATTGTTGTATTGGCGCTGTACCAATTGGGGGCTTACACCTCTTTTTTGTGTGAATCAGCTTCGATTGTCAATGCCGGTGACGTCCGCCGTCTGCCCCACTATAGGGTAAACAAAAGGACGGCGTGAGTTAGTTTATAGCGATGGCAGACTTTCGCTCTATCTCCCCTCCTATTAGAGACCTTCTTTGTATTGGGTTATAATCTTGACTTCCGTCATTGGATCTGTGCTAATTGACATCTTTTTTTCACTTTCTCCAGATGCAGCCAGTACTTCAGAATCCAAGCCGTGTCAGCCGTCGTCCCTGCATCTTTCTGTACGTCTGTCCTTTCTTCCGCCCTGCTTGGCCTGCACTGCCTCTGATTCTATCTACACTGTTTACTTTTCTCACATTGTAAAAACGCGCTTCGCGCTAGCTTCTTTAATTAGTTAGTTTGATAGGCAACAACACCCTTGTCAATGCAATCATCAGGCCTAGTTCCTTTTGGGAAGTAGAAGAAGTTATGGTACTCGGCAGAATCAGAAAGGTCGGGTAACTAAACTTCTTGCTCCAGCGATCGCATCTTCTACTTCTGTTTAGAAGGAGTGAGAGACCGGAAGTAGCGGAGACTTGGTAGGAGGGAGTTGACTGTCACCCCAACGGGGCGGCATCCGTAAGTTGACATATTCATGAGCTTTCTTGGGGATGTTGAATACAGGCGTGCCATCATTGAGACCGGCTACATCAGGCATGATCACAGCCATAACAAGTACAAGTTAGTGAGTAGGGGCGGCTTCCGAGGTGTGAAAGCGTGGAGTTGTCATAAGTGCCTACAAAACGGCCTTTGTGTCCGTCAGCCTCGAGGAGATTAGTTTTCAGATCGTACTGGGGTAGGCTTTAATGCGCGCCCTGTCGTGAAAGGCCAAAGTTTGACCGCTGTACACAAAATAAGGTTACTATAGAGCATCTTCCTTTGGAAACACGCTAGTTCGTGCGGGTCTATTGTTCTCGTTGAGCTCAGATTCAAAACGCCAGCCTGAGGGGGGTTGATTGGTTGGTTAGTAGCCCTTGTTGGGTCAGGAATCCCCACCAGAGTCCAAATTGGGTGCAGTTGGGAGACGGAGAAAAGCCGCAACCTCGGGCGGCTTGAGCCAAAGGTCCACGGGGGTGAGCTGGGTGCCTGGCCGGCAACAGAGGCGAACAGATGCTCACAGTCATGCGTAGAAACTCAGCAGTCGGGACAACTATCGGATGTGGACGAATCTAGTCGGTGTCGGTACTGGCGAAGGAGCATGCAGTAGCCACTGCGTAGCTGCGCCAGGGTATAGCGAGTGACCCTTGGAACTTGTTGTTCTGAGGCCGTAATCGGTGGTGTATAGCCACACAAAAGGACTGTTGGGTGGCAACCTTGTTTTTCACCGACAGCGGCTCTCTGGTGAAGACGCTGGAAGCCTGTCTTGGTGGCAGAACCATCAACAGGTAGATCCGAGGGAGATGAGGCGACGGCTTCCTTGCGGAGAACTCGAATAGACGGCCGAACGTTGCGGCTAGGCTCTGGAAGTATGGGTAGCTAATGGTGTCAGCTGCAGGGGCAATGACCGCTTCAGTCG
>JAYGXS010000007.1:5693128-5740341 GCA_036362985.1 Ligula intestinalis | reverse complement strand
CTGTACATGTGCACGCTTGCTCTCTGGGCCGCGGGATTTCCTGCAACCATGCCGCACTTCGGATGATGCCACCCCCGCGGAAGATCATACTCTCCGTAGTCAATCTTTTTCCCTCTTATTCTTCGTTCCTCTGTGTACACAATATACTGTTCCTAACACTCTGGCCTTTCCAATACTTCTTCCCCACTAAGAAACCATGGTCTGAAGATCGCAGTTGCTAGGTTTCAACTTACTCAACCCCCTGCGATAGTCGTTTGCATGGCGTAGAGCCTCCCCATATAGGCGTTTCTCTCGGCACCTCATCAGCCATCGCATTATTTAAAAGCAGCTTTTCTTCATACCTATTGCATGAACTGTCAGAGATCTCTTAGGTACAGTTTTCTTGTACACACATAACCCTTTTAATGTGATCTACTCCCTTACTAAGTGGTTTCCTTAAGACATTTTTAGTCTTAGGTAGACGGAGTATACGTGAAGACAAACGTAGCTACCGGTAGTTCACTCAAACAACTAGCATTTTATGGGAGACAAAATGTCAGCAGCAAAGTGTAAATTTGTTCTAGGTACTATGCCTCTGAGCTATCGCGGACACCCCTACCCGCTTCGCAGATAAATCCAGGTTTCCTTTCGGCCTACATGTCAGGCAGTCAGCTATTTTTCATCAAACGAGGTCAGGGGCTCCGGAGTCCGAATTTCCGGTTCAAGACGCAAGAACTGCTGTGTCTATGGCAGGAATATTTGCTTTGCTGAAGTCCAATGCCGGGATGATCACGTGATCACGAAGCTTAATTTGATTGGTGATAGTAAAGCCCCAGTTAGAAGTAGCAACATAACCGTCGGCTGTCGCCCTAAGATTGTCATCACCACGACGATCCGGTAAATGGCTGGGAAGTCCTGCAAAAGTTATGACGAAATTTGTCTTGGCAGTTAAACGTATAGGTTATCACGTTATTTTGATCCAATCAGTGGATTTAATCCTGAGAAAGCCTTTTAGAAAGGATTACTGCCCGCTCAGTTTAATATACCGGGGATCATGTGCATTAATTTTGGCGAACTCGGAGGTAGCCTGATATCGAAAATATTCCCTATGATATTAAATATGTCGGAAACAGGCTGTTCATTTTTGTCCGTTGTGGTATGGAAGAACACCAATGTAAGCAAAAAACAGTTTAAAATATATCCCTTTCAAAACAGGAGAATCCAGTCGCGAGTTAATAAAACTCGCCTGAAACCAAATTTAAGGAATCGCATTTATTTTCAGAAACAAGGAACAATTTCAGTTGTACGTAGGAAATTAAGTAAAAATCGTCTCCTATTTGAAAAGTCATGTTGGCAAACAGCTGTTTTC
This sequence comes from Ligula intestinalis, assembly GCA_036362985.1. Classification (NCBI taxonomy): domain Eukaryota; kingdom Metazoa; phylum Platyhelminthes; class Cestoda; order Diphyllobothriidea; family Diphyllobothriidae; genus Ligula; species Ligula intestinalis. The sequence goes on along the minus strand of JAYGXS010000007.1, from coordinate 5,738,993 downwards.
GGTCATTCACTTCAGGCCGTTACAGTGACGGAAAAATAGGCGACTAAAGCGGGCAGTTCGGTACAGTGCTAATATAGTTCTTGAGGTGGGGGGAGGGGGGTAATTAGTCACCTCGTGGTTCCCTCGTCTCCTGCGGGCCGGACTCAGCATGCCGAGGATGTTGGATTGACACGCGTGTGGAACGAGGGGGACGTTTCCACGATCTACGTCATACGCGCAGCGGGCTCTCTGTGACTATGAGCAGCACGGTCGCACTGCGTGTTCTCTGCGGCTTTGGGTAGTATGGTTTCGGGCTGCGTAGCTTCTGACGTCGTGAGTTCTGACGTAGTGGCTTCTGGCGGTGCGGGATCCTTGTATGCGGTCGGCCACGGGAGGGAGATGGCATGTACCAGCGTCTTTTGATAGCAGAGAGCGGGTTTTGCTAAACGAATTGCCACTGCCTCAGCTATGGCTAGCACGCGTTTACGCAGGCCTTTAGAGTAGAGCGTGGCTGCCTGGTATATGACCTGAAAGGCCTCTCTCGCGTCAACTTGGTGATTTGTATCGATCAGGTGTGCGAGGATTGAGCTTGAGATCGATCGATTTTCCCTTTTACCTAACCAGGCTGGTATGTGTTCGCGTATCCTCTTCTCCAGACGTCTCGTTGTTCGGCCGATATATCCCGCCCCACAGGAGCAGGTGAAGGAATAAATGCACATGGAAGTGGCCTGTAGCGGTGGTCTGTCTTAACCCCCCATCCGCAGAAGGGGAGAGTTTGTGAAGAATACGCGTAAGTTAGCCGCCGGGAAAGCACTCGTGACTGCTGTCCTTAGACGTCGTCTTACTAGTTCACTTGCTGTGTCTCCTAGGAAGGGCAGTCTTATTAAAAAGGTCTTTCTTTTCTGCCGTTGCTACAGCAGGCTTTGCGACACGCTCCTCAATGTTACGAAGGATGAACCTTTCTGGATACCCATTTTCGCGGAGTGTGTTCTGTAGCTGCTGCAGTTCTCTTTCAACTACTTCAGGAGAGCAGATGCGTCGTGTTCTGGCTGCCAATCCCTGGACTAAGTTTCTTTTAAGATGAAGGGGAACAAAAATGTTGAAATTAATGTATTGCCCCGTCCAGGTTTTCTTTCTGTATACCCGGCGTTGTATTGAACCATCTTCGTTTCTGTGCAGAAGGACATCTAGAAACGCGATTTCGTTGTTCACCTCCGTTTCCACAGTGAACTTTAGTGCTGCGTGGGCCGTATTGAATGTATGAACTACGCCATCTATATCGGTAGCCTGCTTCGTCAGGCAAAAAATATCATCCACATAACGACGATAGAACTCCTATTTGTCTAGGAACCCACAAGCTTTCAAATTGGAAAAGCATTTGTTACTGGGATGTACTCCTATTCTTAGACCAGCCTCCGAAGTCGGTCATATGCGGAAGATACTTCTCCAAAGAACACACAATATCGACACTAACTTTCATGAACTGTCGACGCTTCCTGGTTTGGATGGTCATAATGTTCGGAGAGCGACCAATCTGGCGGTCGACAAAAGGTGTTCGTTGACTTTGTAAAAGATATCTTCGATTATAACAGCATCCACCGACGTCGAATGAACACTGCCTTGCTGCAACATAACACCCGATCAAAGGGTCTGTGGCGGACAGCCACAAGGCCTCTCGCCCCTTCGTTCTCCGAAGTCCGCTGCCCCAACATCATGTGCCTTCGCATGCGCCTGTTCCACTTGGTGACCTGAAGACCACTTGACCGACATCGACTCGCAGACATACGTGCGCACACACGCGTGCCCAAGTAGTCACAACTCCTTAAGGACTACTTCACACATAACCCCTTTGGTCAATGCAGCAGGGGGCCTTTGCAGGCAACATCCCCTCGGGCAATTGCAACGCACCAAGAACAGAACACTTGAACTCGCTTCACAGTCATGTAAAAGCAACTGTCATCACTCCACACAACAGACAGTCAACACTCTCACACCTGGCTGGACGCAGTCAGGACCAGTCCTGGCTTCGCCAGTGGCCACTGCTACCTGCGACTGCAACTGGGAGTTCTGTATACACTAAAATCCTCATTCTGGTGACTCTTGCCTTTTCCGTCCAACCTGGGATTCGATCTGATGATCGTAGTGATCTATGCACAACCACTACCTAGACCCCTACAGGGCTATGGTTATAATTTACTTTACGACTATAATCTAATTTTTAGACGATAGCCAGCCTGCGAACCATTTTTATTCCTCGGAACAGTCCGAACTTTAATTCCACTGAAAATCTCTTTGTTTTAATCACGAGAAACTAGGAAAAGCCAGCCAAACATATTTAAATCGGGCAGAAGTTTGAGTTTGTGCTTAATAATCGTATAGACCAAACCGCCATCGATAATTTGGTTGTCTGTATGCCCTCCTGACTTGCTGCTGTTTTGCAGGCGTAATTAGTATCTTACATATCTATTACTTTTCCTTATTTTGTCCTTTTGTCTTTTTTCCTACACTGTTGTCAGTTGTATAAGACCTTCAATAATCGACCTGTCATACTGTGCTTTTTTATTTGACGGTTTTCGATACTTCTCAAATAATAAATGGTACTCCATACGTTAAAATATGCCCTTTTTTAATTCATTTTTCCCTTAACGCAGTATAACTTGCGGGTCCGTGGGGTAAATGCTTTGCGGGGTACAAGGGTCTTCGTGCGAAGTTGCCACTTTTGCACGAAATCCCCGCCATACTGTACTTTCCACTTCTAACGATCGCAAACACTTGCCGCTGAAGATGAATAAATCTATAGAGGCAGAAGGTGCTTCCGCTCAGGTACGTATCGCGATTGAGCCCTCGTCAATAGCTATATAATGTGAATTCGTAAGACATTATTCAAAGGGTTGCCCGATACACACCTGATCCAAAAATGTAGATATTACTGACAGACGGTTGACAATAAATCGAAGCCTCTCGCCTCTAATTTTCTCTGCAACATTTCTCGATGAAAAACAAGTAAAGACGGATGGCCACATATACTGCAACTGTGTACGAGTCTTCTTCTTCCAAAAAAGGGCTACCGTCTCTCTTGTGTTTTCATTTTTGTGTAGCTTCCAGTATTCCACGAGTCTAATAGTAGACCTACCTAAGGAAAAGGCGTGACTATATAGCTGTCAGCACGGAATTTTGGCAAACTACGTTGCCTCATTCGTGTTTTGGTCTGATTGAACAAGTAGATTAGGTAATCCAATTTGGAGGTGATTGCTGTGATTTGAAAATATATTAATTTTCGCATACATCCAGGTATGGTGCACTACTGGTGTACGTGAAACTAGTCACTGGTCAACGATAGCGCATAAGCTAGACAAACTTTAAGTTGAAGTTCCTAAAATTCTGTCAAGGAGAGAGGGTCTTCAAACAGAGTTGCGCTACTGGTATCACGAAACACACATTGAGCACATTGTTAGATGCAAGGCTTCGGTTAAGCACCCTCTATCTAATTCGCATCATTTCCTTTCGAAAGAAAGCGCCACTTAGGTAGTATGCACTTTTCATACTGCTTTCTGATGCATGTATAAACTCGCCCGGTTGTCCTAAAATTGATGCACAAAAATGTGATATCTTACGCCTAGTTAGTTAGGTGATTGGTTAATCGGTTTAAAAAGCGTACGGTAGATTCACTATCTCATGCAATAGCTGCCGGAATTCTGAAATAAGTTTTCGATTGGAACATATTAATTGCGAATGGTTGTAATAGAGATGATCATACAGCCTAATCTCAGCATATTTAGACACTTCAGGATGCCGGCTTTCTAACGAGCTTCTTTCTGACCGCCAAGACAAAGCATGCACTTAAAAAGTGACTACTTAAGTAGTATGCCTTTTTTTCATTAGTTTAGACTGCATTTATAGATTCAAATATATTTTTTGGAAAACATGCACGAAAAAAGTATTTCTTGTACTCTTTTGGTAGCAATTTACGCCTTTCTTAAATGTTATACTTAAAGAAGAGGCAGCTTTCGTTTTAAAAAATTCCTAATAAAGAGCTTTTTTACAAATTTAAGGTGTTCATTTAGTGAACACCGTATCAGTTGTTTGTTAATGCTGCCTTTACTTTATAAAGCATGCTCTACATATATTGCAACATTTTATGGAAACTATGTGAGATCTTTGTCAAGCTGTAGGCGAAAACGTACTTTTCCTTAAACAGGATGTACACAGCGCGCAGTTTGTAAACCTTGAATTCCAGTGTAGCGGTCACTAGGTTTCAAAATTATTCGGCAATTTAGAAACTTTTTTAAAACCGAAAGATACCCTTTCTTTAAGTATAAAATTTAAAGAAGGTGTAATTTTCTACCAAAAGAGTACAAGAAATACTTTTTTCGTGCATGTTTTCCAAAAAATATATTTGAATCTATAAAGACAGTCGAAATTAATGAGAAGAAGGCATACTACTTAAGAAGTCACTTTTAATAGTACATGCTTTGTCTTGGCGGTCAGAAAGAAGCTCGTTAGAAAGCCAGCATCCTGTAGTGTTCAAAATATGTCGAGATAAGGTTGTATGATCATCTTTATTACAACCATCCGCAATTAATATGTTCCAATCGAAAACTCATTTCAGAATTCCGGCAGTTATTGCATGAGATAGTGAATCTACTGTATACATTGCCTGCAAAATTGATTTCGATTTGCATACGTTATGAGCCCGAGTAGGGATATATGTTCTCCTTGTAAGTCAAGCACTTAGCGAGTGGATTCAAAAACTGATTTGTTTATAAATATGCAATAATCAGCCATTTTAAGTCAAAATACTTCATCCATTAAAGTGCATAATTTCAAAATGCACTGCAATGAACAAGACGAGCCCATTTTCTACCCGATTTTCAGGGGGGACATGTATTTGTACAATCAGCAGAAGCCTTGGAATGACATGAATACAATGTACTGCACAGGTTTTCGCGAGCTAGAATGCTGGAAAGCTGTTCAATTAAAAGTCCGCTTCTTGTTCTCAATGAAGTAGACTAGGGTCGTACCTCGTCCAGTTCACTCTTTCAAGTGACAACTTTCGCTATGTGTCCCATAGAATGATGATTCAGGCGCTGGTTATTTGTTTGTAGTGACGCAAGCTTACGCAGCATCCGATGCACTCTTATTCTCGCCCACCATGTAAGGTCAAGAAAATAATGTGTCGGTGTGAGCGCGGATGCAGCGGCTGACAACGCTAAGTAGCCACAAATGACCTGGCTCACACAACATATGTATCAGGCCACAACAAAGACTACTCGTATCTCGCATAGATGAAGAGGCTGTAAAATTCAGATTCAGGAACCATTGTGGTCTAATTCTTGATACATCATTAATATAAGCGAACATACGAGTCCCAAGAGGTAATCAATAAGATCACTGGGACAACACTTTTTATCCGCTTCTGCTACTACTTTCTGCTCAGGTCTCTGATGAGTAAGCCGCGACGGATGTCGAAACGAAGGGAAAGGTTGTTGCCCCAGCAATCTTATCTTCTTCTCAGGGACTTCATCAGTTGGCAACCTTCCAAGTCACGACTTTCAGCGCGTCGTGATAGATTAAGAGGCGTCAGGATCATTAGAGTAAAGAATGCGCTCATTTTCCCTGAGGACAGGTTCTTTAGTGTCGATCTTAATTTCTCTTTCCCCTCCTGGGTAGCAGCAAAACTGTTTGGATGCAGGGGTGCAAATCGAGTGGGGCACCGCGTTAGTCGCTCCAGTTGCCTTGTTCAGGCGCTGAATGCACCACTGTCAACCCTTACCTAGTACCCAACTCTCATTTGTGGTTCGCTTAAGTTAGGCTTATACTCCGATAACTGCCTCGACCGATTAGCTAAACCAGGTGAGGGTATCCAATGTCGTTACATCCTCACACCAGGTAAAATTGCTTCCCTTTTCTCTCCCTTACCCTCATTTCAAAATTCCTGCAGAAAGGGCGACCTGAAATCTCAGACGATCTCTGATGAGGAGAAGAACAAATTCTACGAGGACATGCCCGCTCTCTTGGAGTCTGTGCCAAAGGCGGACAAATTGGTTGTTCTTGGCCACTTCAACGCCCGCATTGAGACAGATAATACTGGGAGCGCGTGATTAGCACGGTCTCGGCGGCTGCAAAGATAACGGGTCCCTTCTTCTGCGCAGAACACAGTTCCCTGCTTAATACCTTCCGAGACGGCATGAGGCCACGGGGAGTTAACCCCGACCGCTGCTGGACTATGGGCTCGTACACAGGTGAGATCGACAGGATGTGCTGGCGACTAAGGCGAAACCGATGGCTGGACTAATTTCCGTCTAGTCTTCTCCAAGAAGGGGCTCCGACCCCGCAGAAGACCACAAGGCAAGCAACTAACACCTAAGCTAAATACTGTTTTTTTTTAAATTTAGCAACAGGCTTGTCTTGAAACGGAAGAATCTGCAGGTTTCAGATGGCAAAGCCACCGTGGAGACACGATGATGTCAACTGCGGAATGTCATCCAGCCTAGCGCCCTCACCATCCTTGGAAACGCACGCCATCATCACCAGACTGGTTTTATGACAATTATGTCGAGATCAGCAATGGAATCGCCGAGGAGAGCCGACTACAGGAAGCCTGCATAAATCATCAGACTGATGCCAACAAAGCGATTTTCTTCAGATGTCGTCGTCTTGTACAACAACGGCTCCAGGGTGTGAGGAACGCGCGCATGGTCCGCAAGGCAGAGGAAACTCAAAGATACGCAGACCTCAACGAAATGAAAGACGTCTTCCAGGCCATTAACGGCTTTTGACAAGGCAACCGCATTACTGCTCAACTCCGATAAAAAACAACAACTCTGACGGAGAAACCATAAATTCTGAAGCGCTGATCAAGCATTTCGGAAATGCCCTGAACTACTCATCAACCATCTTCAATGCTGCCATCGAACAGCTCCCCAAGTGGAAACCAGCAACGTCCTAGATCTACAATCTTCCCTGCCAGAAACCACTCCAGATGTGCAATTAATTCCCAGGGAAAACACCGGAACCTAACACAATCCCGAAGATCATCGGTAACAACGGTAACTCCTGACCGATGGCGAAACTTACAAAGATATTCCAGGAAATGTGATGCCGAGGGCAGGTTCCTTAGTATTACAGGGAAACGACCGTCGTCTATTTCTACAAATGAACCGTTGACGCTGTCATAACCACGGGGGAATTACCGAAACATCTTTGTTCGCATTCTTCGCGGTCATCCCTAATACGGACTTCTTCCGAAAAGTCAGTGCGGTTTCCGATGAAACTGGCATGACCGCTGCCCGCTAGTTAAAGAAGTGCCAGGAGATGCGAACCCACTTCTGCACTACCTTCGTGTATTTGAAGGTCTTCCACACGTTGAATCACAAAAAACTGTGGAAAATTATGCAAAATCCGGCCATCCTACATTATTTACACAAATTGCACGTCAGCTTAAAGATGCGATGAGTGCACGCGTCGCTCACAAAGGAACTGCCTCTGGAGCATTTGCAGTAACCAAGGTAGTGAAGCAGGACTGCGCGTTCGTTGCCAATCTTTTTGGTCTCATGTGCTCTGCCATGTTGATGAATGCCTATCACTACGAGCCCCCTCGGATGCGCATCGTCCACAGGACTGACGACCCACTTCTCAATAGCTGGCAAACTCAAGCTATAAGGCGCCTACCTATGATTTGCTATTCGCGCACAATACGGCTACATAAGAGGATATACAAAGGAGTGTGTGCCTTTACACTGACGGATATCTCAACATCGGATGGACAATCAACACAAACAAAATGTTGTTCATGCATCAGCCAACGCCAGACTGAATGAAACGCCCCTTGTATGAGGAAAATGGGTGCGATCATTGGAACAAGAAGTGTATTAACTTGGAGTTTCGGATTCGCATTCCGACACCACAGACCGGAAGTCGCGACTTGATATGTCGTCATCGGTCTGGATCAGTTGCTGGCATTGAAAGACTATTCCAACCCTGCCTTCCGGAACAGGCAATCCGGGGTGCGGGGATAAAAACAATCACCTGGCCTTTGTCTGCCGCAAAGATTGCCGTGAGCTAAAAAAACTAGTGTTCAGGAAAACGACTAATAATACCCAAGCACTGAGCTCCAACAGCAACCCTCCAATTAGCCGCAAAAGCAGTGGCATTGTGGCCATATAACGACGTACCGAGACGCATTGTAGTGAGCCGGAAGACAAGGCTGCTGAATTTCAATACCTTCGGTGGATGATTAGATCGAACAAATACACGCGCAGCTTTCTCATACGGCGCATGCAAAAAACGCGGTCATGACGTCTTGTTTAGGTGGGAAAGGAGGGAGTACGGTAGATGCTTCGTAAATCTAGTACCGCTATAAATTAAGTCACCTTACCTCAGCCCCATCTTAGTGTGATGCACACGGTCGATTTCGTCGGAATCGACGACCGACTTGTCATCGTCATCCAACTACGCTGCCTTTTGGGATCTGTAGGGAACCCAACCTATGATGCTGACCGGTCAGTACTTAGATGCCTAAGATCCTCTGTCGTTTACGTCGACTCATTCAAGAAAACAGGTTGCTCGTCCTCAAATTTGTTGATGCCCGAGACAATTCGAAGCAATTGAGTACTGGTACATTAAAGCCTTACGTTACGTGCGTCGCTTTCAAGGCAGAGACGGAAAACGGTGTATAAACACATCCATAAATGTTGCAGATGCAGTGGCTGGTTATCGAAATGGCATTTAAAAATTATTCCATAGTGGAGGTAGCGTTCCAAAGTAAAAAAAGTGTGTCACACAAAGACAGCACAGACATGTGCTTTGTAGTTGATACGCCCTAGTCTATCTTTTTTACGTAATATCTTAACCTGTTCATTCTTTGATTCTTCAGACTAAAACTTCGTTTCTTAAAACGAATTGCTTTCAGATGAAGTGTGTGGCATTCGAACAATGTAATATGTGAGGGATCCTGTCCATATGTAGAATAACGTAGGCGTTTCTTGAACAGCTGAATATGTTTGCAGGAGAGGTAAATGATACGTGTTCGCCAGGTGCTGTGAGGCAGGGGACCCAGGATGACGGACCTCACCGTCTATATTTGCAGCGAGTGAAAAGCTAAAAATTCGCTTGAACATAAGACAAATCCTACTATAGGAGCCTCTGTTATTAAACTTGTAGCGGGATATGCATTGAGCCCCTCCTAAAGCGTGGACACGCAAATCGTGCATATGCAAATAATCAATCAACTGAGAAAATGTAAGGTTCACAAGTCAAAATTGGAAAAAAATGGCTCAGTCACCAGGAGTCTAAAGCACAAAATGGGGTGGAACATGTACAGCAGATATTCATTAGTGTCTTCAAGTCAGCCAAAAAGTTCTCATCACGTCCGCCAGGCTTTTGAGCTGACAGACTGACGGGAAATTAGTCAATGAGTTTCTTTGACTTGAAGTATCGCCGCAGATAGAGTACTTGCCAAGTAGCGAGGGCGACAAGGCAGAGCATTGAAAAGATTGAGAAGTAGAGCACACGGCTATGCGTTGAGGCTGAAAATTAGGAACTTTGCGTAAATTGGACGACTCTACCATAAATACCTAACAGGAAAATGCTACGGCTGAATAACACGTTAAGAAACACTAGTATGGTAGATGACCTCGTGCGTTAAATCGGACATGTTTTCTAAACTAGTTGCATGTCTGGCACTACGGCCCACATGAATGGGAAATGTTACACTAGTGAGTGGGATTCACCACCGATACTTACCATTGATGTTACGCATTGCGTCTGCTCTGGAATGCATGGAAATAAAATCCTTCACAATCGAGTCGCTGATGTACTCAATCCTCTTTAATTCAGCCTCGACGGGTTTAAGGTTTTCGGCTTCAGCGAGTGCAGCGTAATTTTTTGTCTCGACTCCCTGCTTGATATCCAAGTAGACTTCTCGCTGTTCGTTTGTGCCTTAAGTTTCATGAAAAGACCATTATGTAATACGTACCTACGGCGGCAGTACACCGGAAACACACATCGAAAGTTTCATCATCCTCCGCCGAAAACGTAAATTTTCCCTTCGTAATATCAGACTTCTGGAAAAATACGTGGCCCTTGGTGTCTCTAACTTCAATATTCACATGACTTGTGGCGCCTGCTGATACGTCATATTCCCCGATCACCATTACATCCTTCTCCATGTCATCGTGTAGACACTTTACAGTCCCTGATTGGAGGTGAAAGCGAATAGCTTCCACAGACGGTGAGAGAAGCAAAAAGAATGGGAAATATACAGCTATAAACGCTAAAATATGCATGACACGTACGTAGAAACACGTATCAAACAGAAATCAAAGAGAGCGCCCCTAGGCCACTGTCAACTTAAAGTCATTCAAAGAGTATAGATTCAGACAGGCTTAAATGTTAATTGGGATCCAAAAAACATGAGGCAATTACAGTAAATCTTTATATGATGAATCTTAAATGGATGCGCTGTAAGTGCACAGAGAACGGAATGACGGCAAATCATCAAAATATGAACGAATATCAGCTCTTCTCAAAATTCCGTCAAAAGGATATGATTACTAAAGAAACTAGGAAGACGCATCTAGTCGCCTATCTCTAGGATTCTGCATTGAGACGAATTCCAAAAAAGGCATTGGAATGTTCTGCCTGAATCTATAAAAATATTTTTTTATCGGATACTTTTAGGAGTGTCCATCCAAAACGCCAAGGCAAGCGCTCGACCAGTTAGGCTGCTGTCAAGGTTGAGTAAAATAGAATTATATCACTGTACAAAAGCATAGCAGTCGTTCAGAATCATAGAGCTTGTCAGATTTCCATGAGTGTATACTGGTATTATTGGCATCCCGTTCCTATGCAACACTTTAACTTATTTTCAGCCTTGCGTTTTCGAATGGTATTTTTTGGCGAAATATCGAAGAGATGCCTTGTTAATGACATGCTGAATAAATCTATACCATCCAGTTCTGGCCTTCTAATCATAACCGAGGAATTAAGAGGATGCGATCGTCTCGATGACCACGTGCTGTAAGCAGTCTTTAATTGACAAAGAAGAAGGAAATCGAACCAAGTGTACCGGATACATGTGTTCGCTCTGACGAAACACAAAAATTGCTGCTGCGGTCTGATTTGGACCCACATTGCAATGAACGATGAAAAGGGTATCACCGCCTCTGATTATTCGACAACATCGACACTCGATTTTGGCGAACAAATTGGTATACAACCAGAAAATAACTGCTACTTTGGCTTTTTAGCTAATTTTGCTAATTTTTCCCTTCCCGCACTACGCGCACAAACTCATCTTAGCTTACCGAATATAGGCTTTGAGGACAAACCCAGTACTACATCGCTGCTGGACGCCGCACCAGAAAGTGGTGATAAAGAAGCCACTGAGTTCATAAAGCCAAAGAGGAAGAGTTCTAATAAAAGAAAACTGCTCACGCGTTTGGATATAACCACCAATGGTTAGTTCATCTGGAATCATCGAACCAAGTGTGCCGGATAAAAGTGTTGAATCACTCGAGTCATAGACAGAATTGAGTTGTAAAAGGGTCCCGAAGTCAGCGTCCGCAATCCCAAGTGAGTGAGATGACCATTAGCGGGACCACCTAAAGTTATATGCCGAAACGTTGCTAAAGGAATGTGAGGCATTCCGCATTTTCAAGGCATATCAAATAGGGAAGGCCACGACAACACCAGTATCAAATCTTCTTCCGCGACCTCTCACATTTATTTTAAAAACTGAAGTACAGGCACTGCTCTTACTAAAGAGAAAATCATCCTTACGGGGTCTGCATTCGAAAGTTTTTTTAAGCTGGATTACGAGCTGAAGGAGCAAATGAAAATGCCACAGTTAATAACAGAACTGGAGGAACGGAGGACCGACAGCGAGAGACATCTCAAAATAAGGGACCGACAAATAGTCCAAGCCAAAGACCACTCCTTTGGCCAAAGGCAGTCATCATTACAGCCTAGCTGCCCTGTTGCAGAAACCAAAATGTGCCTCTTGAAACTGTTCGTTTTCGATGCCAAGTCTCTGCTTTATAAGATGACTCAAATCCAGATTCTGAGTTTCTTTCACCGTCGAGACGTTTTCATATTAGCGGAGATATGGACAATTCCCAGTGTAACTGGCTATGCAGGCTATTTCTGCGATAGGAATGATCGGCACGATACCCGTGGTGGAGGCAACTGCATCTATGTTACGCAAACACTCAAGGTTCTGGCATAAAACTATCCACAATAATCGCGGTAGACGAGAACTGCTGGCTCTGAGTTGTTCGAAAGAATAAACACTCCTTACTCGTTGGTTGTGTGTGTGTCGCCCCCTCCCCTCCACCAATTTCAGCGGGGACTACGATCTTTGTCTCTCACAGGCCTTTCACGCCGCGGCTGGTTTAAATCTTAAGTACTGCTAAATTGCAATGACTTCAATCTTCCTGTAGTTCAACGGCTTCCATCCTCCGGCCATTCAAAGTTGTAAGTCTTACTTGAGGCCGTAGATATTGGCATGTGGGATCAGGTAGTTGATTTTCCCATCAGAGGAGCAAACATTCTTCATCTCATTTTCGGTAAAGGTTGCAAACCATTGTCAGTGTCAACTTTAGACGCACTTGGGATTTGTCATAGCGACACATTTGCTTGGCTGCTCCAAATAAATTTAAAAGGGGCCGGCCTGGACGTGTGCGGCTGAGTTTGCAGAAAAACATCGATCTCGACTCCCGATAGGGCGTCAGTTACCACGTTTCCCTACTCATGTGCACGATGAGCGACTCAGGGAAAACAGTGCAGTGGAGTGGAGTTGGAATTTCGTGAGGATTTTGTCAGCCGGATAAGAAGCATTTGATAAGTGTTTAGATCAGTCGGGGTCACCAATTTGTGGCGGTTTAAGTCGTGTTTGTATTTGGATCACAATATAATCAAGCTGAATTCCGAGTTGTATGAAAAAGGCAAGAGTCACCAGAAGGAGTGCTTCGTTATGCATAGAACCCTATGATGCTCTCTCAGACAGCAGTGGCCGCTGGTGAATCCGAAAGGAAGAAAAGAAAATGGAATCTGTCCCACATTTCTTTACGAAAAGGGTTTGTTCTTTAGAACACCGCAACTCATCCTAACAACAGAGTTGCAAACTTAGTAACCTCGATTCCTTGTGGCCGTACATTAAATCGCGTTTCTATTCTGGAACAGCTTCACCACTCTCAGTTCATAAGTAATCGAGGTGTTTTTATTTTCTCCCGTACCACGCGCACTTAAATACTGCCAGCATTTTTCAGTGAACACCATAGCTATTTGCGATATGCTACACAGTTTGTCAAAACTTAGCAAAGCTACCCTTTTTAAGAGAGCTATCACTAATTTTCTGCATGCAGCACAACTTTCAGGAATTTTGGGTGCTGATTTGGTGGAACCTCGCATCCACTCTGGTGGCGTTCGTTGACTCTTAATCCTGTGACAGCCTTCGTGTTGAGGGCAATGGATCTGAATCTAAAGTGCGCAATCGGCGAATTCCTCAACCACCAGCGAGCAACCGTCCGCCGACATATAGCCCCCTGGTGCAGAATACCGGATCCGTAACACTCAAGGGGATCCGTAACACTCAAGGGAGCCTGAGAACACTGCGTTCATGTTTCAAAGTTTCTTCGTCGCGAAATTCAAAGAGCTGCAGTTTTTTCTCCTAAACCATCAGAGAGAAGGATTTTGAGTTTTTTCACTGTCAAATTGATCCCTTACTGTATGTGCGTTTTGACCTTGACTGTAACCAAAAAAATTTAACTTTATAATTGTACAAGTCAAATTGTTTGTTAAAATATTAGCGAATGCGACCAAACACGGTGACCACAGGTTATGACTGACTCCAGCATTTTAGCACATATAGGTCCATCCTACCACAAGCATTTTTCCCTTTAGTGTTGCTGCTCGGTATTTGGAAACAAGGCTCTTAAATTAATAGCGATATGAATTACTCGTAGGTCCGTCCACCGACACTAAACTCCAAGCCAAAGTGTGCGATGGGATTCGTGGGTTTAGCATTCGTGCTTGATTAAAGAGCAGGTAGTGCCTGTTTAATGCATGATAAGTGCGCAGTAGAAAATTAAGAAAAGCCACTTGTAGTCGTTTTGCTTAACTAAGAATATCAGTAAAAAGCATGCGAAAAGGACGAAGAGGACCTAGCTTAATTCCTATTGGTCAGCAAAGGATGCCTGTAGACCAAGAAATCTCTAAGAGCGCTCATATGTGTTAACGACGCAAGTCTTTAGGCCAATTACACTGTTAAAAAACGCCTGTCATCCCTGGGGGACCCTACTATTTATTTCAAAGAAAGCAAAGCATGAGAGAGGTCCCTTCCATTGTTGATGAATCAAGTTTCGTCTCATGTCTTTGAGGTTTTCACACTACGGGGACAAAATTCGTCATAAAAATCAGCGCCTACGTTTTTTCAATAACGGATCAAGGCTAAGTGCTGGACAAACTTCATAAAAGCTCGTATGCCTTTCTTGCCATTTTTCTTTCAATAAACAAACCGATTGTCTTCAGTTACGCCAATATTCTCATAGTTAAAAGTCATGCTGCATGAGAAGTCGTAATAGGCCAGCAGTATGTTCAGTCGCAATAGCAAGGACCATCGTCTGTAGGTTCGAAGAGAACCTGACCCTCTTCATACTGCCACATCACGCAACCCAAACTTGAAGATGACCATGTGAATGTACCAACGCTCGAGCCATTAGCAATTCCTTAATTTCATCTTATCTGAAAGTTTGATCAATCTAGTCTGTTGATAACAAAGGTGATCTGCAGTGTCACATTCACTACGGAATACAGTCTTCAAAAACTCCACAACAGTGCTCACAGACAACCTAACAGTAAGTGTTTTAAGATATTAGCATGCTGCAATACTGTGTAGGGCCAAACGCCGGTTGTATGATAGTTCTTGCGTGTTTATTAAGCTGAAGAAGAAGCAAACGTGTTGATAGTACCATGGTGTTGAAACCAAATAGGAGGAAGAGTTCCATCGTTTTCATATTGCTGCTTTGAAATTCGTGGATGTACAGGCGGCCAGCACCAACACTTGTGCCGGCTGCGTCGAGGAGGTAATCCTTTCTCATTTTCCTATGTAGAACAAGTTGCACAACATATTTTCGGTGAATGGGATTGATGCCGAAAACTTATTTTTCTAACTCTGAAACTAATTGCAACTAAGGTCACATAAGATGCAAAAGTTTGGTAACGGGTAATGCGTCCGAAATTTGAAGATATGTAGACGATGGGGATGTTAGGTACTGTTGCGTGCATGTCAATATCTTCTACGGCTTTCAATCCAAGTAAACGCTTTTACGATTTAACTCAAAAACATTATCATACTGTTACAAAAATTGCAGCTTCTGGCGCTCTTGACCTCAACCGCAGGGCAGATTTCCGCAAACTGCTCCAAATAGCTCCGCTGACTAGCATTTACCGTCTGCATTCATTGTGAGAGACTATTAGTGGCGTTCGATAGACGTTCAATAGTAGACCGCCCGGTTTCGCCTAAACTCCAAACAGAATAACCAACTCAGCAACCTACGGTTCCCGAAGATGAAGTTCGTTCCACAAGATCCATAGAGGGGAATATATAATACAAAAATCTAATGGTATAACAATTTTCTCCATCTATAAACCAGAAGGGAACCCGTAGATTTGTTATAGTCCGAGAATTTCCTTTGAATTTTTGTGCTACGTACTATAAAAACAGCTGTTGGTATTTTAGTAACATAATGAAATTTCTGACAGCAATATGTTACTCATGACAAAGTGTTCCCTAGCATAGGACGTCAAATATTGTCAAGACGTTTCGGCCAGCTTGTTTACCATCTTGCATGGTCTGGTTAGTATGTTTGACAAGGTGGGTCGTTCGATTCTTTAACGCTATGGGCGATTGTGTTTGTCTCGTTTGTCCTGGTCGATTTATGCAGGTATTAGGATATCGTCATATCCGTATGTCATGAGAACGGGGAATAGACCTGCCTCGGTAGGTTTTACGGTACTTTATTGGGCGTAACACAGTTAAGTACTCGCTGACACCCTCTTATGTTCACATTTTCCGAACGTTTTTAATTGCTTATCACGAAGTACTGTCTGGAATCAATACAAACAACATAATAAATGAGGAGTTGAGTAACGACTGGCGTATGCAAACAAATTATAGCCCTGTGCCTTTGGTTACCCCAACTACCTATCTGTCCCGTCAACAAGAGGCATAAGGAAATCGTTAGTAGCCAAAGCTCTGGCCCTGCACACCATAAGCTAAGCCATGAAGCTCCTGGGCAATAAATTCAGATGAAGATGCGTCGAAATTGATTGACACGAAGTGACTTTGACAATTCCCAGAGTTGGTTCTAGCAGTATAAAAAGCCGATAAGATATGATGGCAGGCATTGAATAATGAGAATAAAAAAGAACTGATAAAAATATTGCGGTTGTTTCTCCCATAATTTATGCGATGGTCTTCCATGAATGTAGTATACAAACATAGCGGCAGTTTGCAACCGGCTCACACCTGTCGCTGATGTTACACCTACATTTGTATTATGTACTATTATTAAGGTTGAACTCTTTTTGAGATTCTTGGAAATGGATGGGGAGCTCAAAGGCGAAACCATTCTTCGCTTAATAAAGTGACTTAAAGTGACTTATATAGGGCGTCATTCATAACTGAACTATTATAATTCGTGAATGTGCATGGACACAAGTAGCGGTTAGCATGGTTTCTGCACGAAAATATCATACTTCGCGAACGGCTTCATCACATCTAGTCGATAACCTAAAATTAAAGACAATGTTAAACTTATTAAAACGTAGATAGTGCATAGATGGTGCCTTCATGGCGCTAAAAATGTAAATTTTAAATATCCCATAGCAATTTTGGATTAACGCAGAATCAGAAGTTAAAAACAAGGTTCAGAGCTTTCTATTTTTAACTTCCAAATACCCTGCATCCTGCTAGAGAGAATTTTTACCGATGCTCTTAACTGAAAGAAAAATAAATATTTTAAAGCATTCTGCTCAGCGGGGCACGCAGCACTCCAATTAGATTATTCCGTTCAGTGATTTTTGGGTTGAACACCGGCATGAATAGACTTTTTTCGAACATCAGGATGAAATTCCCACAAAAAAACCTCGAGCTCATCCAAAAGATAAGCAGCTTGCGAGTTTAAAATGCTTATATAGGTGATGGAATGTAAATACATGTGCTGTTTGACTGCATTACTTTGTTTAGCATTCGAATGACCTGCTCAAGTGGCAAGGGCTCGGCTGAGGTTGTTTTTCGAGGTTTCTGAGTTCAAATACACATAATGGACAAATAACAATTTTAAGTCTCTTTGATTTACTTCGGTTTTCAACTGTGTTTTGCTTGGTTTATTTATATTGACTTTTGTTGTATTATGAGGTGCTCAGGTTGGCTAACTTTGTGTTGGTCTTTACGGGTGATCTCATTTTCTGTGGGTGAGTGCAAGAGTGTTCAGCGCACTGAAGAGTTATCTTATCCCAAAATAATGTATTCTTATATTTCCATACTGAAATTTTATAACGAAAGTTAGCTTCATATCCTGAGAGTTTTTAAAATACCATAAACTAGGACGGGTTGTCTGTCCCCGAAAACAATTTTTAAGAACATGTATATAATAAGTCTTCTTCCTCATTCTTGCCCGCCGGGACTTTCATATGAGCTATTGGTGGAGTATCCTCTTCACCAGGCAGCGTAAATCATACCGTGCATAATCTGTTGTCAGGGGTTTCACGTCTCTGCATTTGCACAATGTTTGTAATCGATATGAAGATTAAAAATGAAGTTAATGTTCCGTATGTAGGAGTACTACGTGCCGCCTGCCCATTGGCTGTCGCTTGTTTGTGCAAAAATATTCGGCGATAAACCCCGATCACCACGCCTGTATTCACGTAGTGGGCGTTTAAACGCCTATTGCAATTGCATGCGAATCATGTACGGCGAGACGTGTTGTTCAATAGGCCTCCTACCAGACTTTTGGCCCTGATGATAGTATGATTAGGATATGAATCTTTACGAATAGTAATTAAATGTCCTCTCACCTACCTGGTTGCCCGCTGTTCTTTGCATGCTCCCTGATGTAAATCGCGCACTCGAATTTGCAATGATTTTTTGACTACCCCTGACCGGAAATCATAGTGGTCTCATATGAACTGAACAGTTATTGGAGAAATTATGAAGTGCAGATAGTTACACATGAACAAGAAGTAAATTGGAGACAGAACTACACAATGACATCGAGGTGATCATGGGCTACGGGGAGTGCCATAAATGAGATTTGCGGAATTTTACAGCATATGGACGACTTATAGATATCTTCCGGATGTATTATTGCTTTTCCTGGTTAAAAAGATTATCATCTAGGCTCTATCCCTTGCTTGCGGTAGCATGGGAGTCGTCGCCTACAAACCTGTGGTACGAGTATTAATCTTCCCTCCTGTGAACTTTTCCAAGTCGTCTACAGAAGATTCAAAGAGATCGACACTCGTCGATAAAAAACGCAAACCTGCAGCATATAATTTGTTTGTGACAGTTTTCTTAGTCAAGCATATCGGCATCGCAAATTATAGCATAGTCCTAGCTGTATTGTATGCCATCGTCAGATCGATATATCGAGTGACTTAGTTCTCATCCGAGGCCCAGGCTTCAATCAGTTTGCGGCTTGTCTTGCTTCTGAAAGGGATAGTTATCTTAATGGCCGCGAATTTAGACAACTAATCTGTTTAGCAGGTGTGGGCAGCCCCTTGTGCTTGTCCATCATCCCGTTTCAGCTTTCAGCCAGTTTATGTTTGCATATGCATCCGCTCTAATTTTTGTAGTCAAAAGGCCATTTTCTACCACTCGTAAGACAGATAATTTGCAAGTTGTAGATTTACTGAAGAGTCGTGAACGCTGGATGGGTATCCGAACAAAAATATAAAATTGTGCAAAATAATTTTGAATGCAGATACCGGCAAGCACAGTGTATTATTGAAAGGCGGTATACATCAAATATTTAATGGTTCGTTGTCAGATATCATTGCCATGGAGAGTCACAATTCCGGGAAACGATCACACGGGTAGTATTGTGTCAGTTCGCGTTCATAATTATCAAAACTTCAGGAACCTGCCCATAAGCCAACAAATAAACTAGGTTCCTCCAAGTTACCAATTATTTTCTAAGGAAATTAAAGTGCAATAATTTCTAAACTGGCGTATTTTCAAAGAAAGCACACATAAAACGCCGGGGGACTCACTGATAAGCCGGATCCATCCAAGCTGTGTTAAATAGCGACAAAATGCCGACGAAACGTGCGTTTGTGTTTTTAGCTTGTACTCGAGCTTACGTAGGCCAAGGAAACAGTACTGACTGACTTCCAATTAAAACGTGCAAGGATTCTCGTTTAATCGGAAACGATTTTGCTAACTCCACATTCACGACTTCTATGCACAAAATGTGTCTCGTATTATCCATTTTTGTTCTCCATGTTGGCAGCGGAGTATCGGAAGCACATGAGGCATTCCGTATTTTGTTCTCGTTAGATTTTGACCGCCACCAGCCTCTGAAGACATTTGATCATTCTGATGTTGTCGTGATTGGGATAAATTCGAGTTATTCAGTACGCAATAGCCGAACAGTCGAGAAGAATGAGAAGTCAAGTACCCTAGAATTGGGCTTTACTCATCTTATGATCGTCGTACGCGAACTAAAAAGGGATGAAGAGTGGTTAGGATTATATAGGCAAACATCAAGCGTTCGTAGGGAGGCAAGGGTGAATGTTAATCAACGAGTGTAAGAAGGTAGGGATGAACGGTAATCAACGAGTGTGATAAGGTAGGGATAAATGTTAATCAACAAGAATGATCGTAGCATTCATAAACTGACAACGGGCAGCCATTAGCATACCCACGTTGGATGACCTAGCATACTGACAGCTACTAGCTCAGAGCCGAGGCGCGTGTTACTGATACTAGTTTCAGTATATGCTTAAATTCTATAGCCCAGTGAGCCGCTGCTAGCTCGCCGCTCGCAACAGCCACGGATAAATAGGAGCGCGTGCGCCCCCGTCCATGCGGTGTGTCCGTTTCCTATTATGTCGACGGAACGTTAGCCAGTAGCATGCGCCTATTACTTGTGTTAGTCCCAGTGTTACCTAATCCACGTAAAATCCCACTTCTTTTGGGCCTCAGACTTGGAGCACAGTGGACAGCCGACAGCATTTAGACGGTATTTTATTCTCGCACACCACTCTCAACGTTTATAAGTCATTCTAGCTGTCTTAAGAAGCGACAGCCTGTCCTGCGCAGCAAGCTACCTGCCTGGGAGTGGACTCTAAGTAGCAATGATATTGAATCTGGCTCTTATGCCTGTTCACCGGAATTCCGCCGGAATTTTCAGCACCATCCAATGCTTTCTCTAACGGGTGAGCAATTTTCATTAGGTAAAAGTTGATGTGTAGGTGAACAAAGCATCCGCCAAAATGTAACCGGTTATATCACTGTACTCGTCATTGCCGACCTATGAGGTCGATCTATTCCACCGAAAAGTTCTTATGATCATTATTAATCTGAGAGGAATTTTCCCGTCTGATTCTAGAAAAGTTGTGTGATAAGTCTTTTCCTTTAATATTTAATAACGGCTATCCGTGCTCGCCGAAAAAGTACAGTGGATCGCAGCAGTGCTTCTTATTGACCGTGTTTTTTTATTGAATATGACAGTTACCGAAGATCTTATGCGGTCGTTTCGCCTTAGTAGTTTTTAAATATGATGCTTGCTAAAAGGTTCTTCCATTCCGCCCTGCGTACTTTTACTCCATTCAATTTGCTCCTTTTTTTGCACGAATCCGCTTCACGGATGTCAGAGGTAGCGGCAGCCCATTGGTGGTGGTCGGAAGTGAGGTCCTCACGAATATCAATCCCATGCTTTTTCCAGTGTCACAAACTGTAGCCGGTTATGAGGCCCATGTGTTCGACGTCTGACTTGAAAGTCTTGAGCCACTTCTTCAATTGATCGCCGTGTCGGTATCTACAGTTTGAACTAAGAAAGGGATTCACGACCATTCCGTAGACGACCGTCGGTGGCTTGCGCAGGACATGCCCAAACCATTGCAATCGGTCATGTTGGATATATGACGCTAGACTTAGTACCTGCAAAATAGCTAAACATTGGAAAGTCGATCCTGCCAGAATACTCTTAAGATGCGTCGAAGACACCAGTGGTCGAAGATTTCGACTGATAGAATGTCTGTCCTTCTGATTGGCCATGTTTCGTAAGCATATACTAACAGCGGTCTGATGAATGCTCTGTATACCAACACCGTAAGCTGATGTCTCAGCGAGACTAGAGTGTTCCGGCTAGCAGCCTAAATGCATTCCAAGCCTGCGCGATTCGGTTCCTGATTTCTTATTTGGCCTTTGCGTTGGCTAGTAAACTCGAGCTCTGTGACCTTCATCCAAACCTTATTTTTTCTTCATTCGGCATCAGTATCAGTTTATTGAGGGAAAGATAGACGAACGTCTTCGAACACTCTATTGGTAGCAAGATGGTAGGAAATATATGGATACAAATAAAATTGTTAAAAGTAAGTCAATTACATGCTGCGGATGAAGATACAGCAGCTGTCGGGTAGTCGAAATGGGAATAAAAATGACTACTCGCTTATCACAAGTAGTATAATGTAATGCAGTGTCTTTTGTTTACATCAGGGTGTGTAACGGTGTTTGGTGCATGTCTAGCCTGCTCTTAAATGAATTAACACAGGTGGAGTGGGCAACTTCTTCGGGAAGGACGTTCCACGCTGCAATTATTCTGTTGCTGAAGGCAAATTTTCGTCCAGTGTCCATTGATGTATGTTCTGACTGGCTCTCACGTCGTCACTCGGTTATCAGACCTCTTTTTTGTCCTTTCAGTTTCCCGATGCCGTATGCAAATCAGTCAGTCGTGACAGTGACCAGTTTCAACGATGAGGTCTTTAAGTTCACCCTGGAGGACACCGACCTCAGTGTGGCCAATGCTATACGCCGTGTCTGCATCGCCGAGGTGCCAACCCTGGCCATTGACTGGGTTCAGCTGGAGGAGAACAACACCATGCTGAATGATGAGTTCATCGCGCAACGCGTTGGCCTCATCCCCCTGACCTCGGACGACGTGGTCGACAAGATGACTTACTTCAGGGAGTGCACCTGCCGGGACTTCTGCAAGGAGTGTTCGGTGGAGCTGACGCTGGATGTGGCCTGCACCGACGACACGCCCAGACACGTGACTGGCGCTGACCTGGTCTCGAGCAATCGGGACGTTCGTCCAGTGCCCTGTCGAGAGACTGATGACGCCCTGTACGGCGCTCAGGTAATGTTACAAGTCTGCTCTGGGATATTTTTAAAGGCCGCACGAAAGCAGGCTCCCAGTAGTCAGCAAATTATTCACACTTGTCTAACCCTCCTAATGATTAGGTGTGCCGGGTAGTCATCTGGTAGATTCTAGATTGATTTCTGAGGAAATCCTGCTTGGGCAGTCAACTTACTGGGGCGGTTTTGGTGGATTTCATGCCTGCAGTAGGCTGGGCGGGTAAATCAACCCAAGTGAGATTACATTCACGACTTTCGGCATGCCTTCGTGGCTCAATCGGTAGAGCTCCGGCTGTAATCAAGCCTTCTCTTGCTGGTGTGGGTTCGAATCCTATTGAGGCCGTCGAGTTTTTCACAATTGGGTCACTTGGACTTGTATAGCTTGCTTACTAACCACTGGATAGTTTTTGGAGATTTCAGTCGTCAGCTTAAGCAACAGGAAGGTCCCTAAAGGATTTTACGCGAAACATTTATTTTAAACTGGTTTTTGCCAGATTTATAAGCAACTAAATTTTAAAAAGTGCACCTATTAAATTGGTATCTTTGCAGGTTTAGGGCAGAAGACAAAAACCAGAGTTTCTAACCGGCATCACCATTGTGATACTGTACTATAAAACTGGAATGAACTCCTTTCCAATTGGTTTCTGCGCAAGTGCTTTATTCTTCGACCGCGGGCTCAAGCCCTGCAGACCGTAATCAAGAAGATCCTAATTTTGAGCCTTCATGGCTTGCGGTGGAGTGACTGAGGGTAGTCAATGAGCAAGAAATCGATATGTTGATTTCCCCTACAATTGTCGTTTACACTTATCGGTTATCCAGAGTCTATTGTTAAACCAACGTCTTGCCAGTACTTCAGATTGGAGCTTTAAAGCAAGATGAAATCTTCGTATTCCGCCTCATATCAAAGTGGCGTCTAGAAAATGACGACCGTAGCTCTACCCTTTTTCGTCGTTAGCAGCTTAGTGGGAAGTTTAGCCTTTCTTACTCCAAAGTCACTGCACCATTGTTGTACTAGGTCTAAATAGGGGGCACACTGTTTCATGACCTGTCGGTGACAATTTCTTTTAGGACTCACTTCGCTTATTACGCTTATCGCCTAGTTATTTCGCAGTAGTAAACATGTTTTCCTACCACGAAGGTACGACACAGTCCATCCACAATGCACTCCCCACACGGATTTCTTGAGCGTCCTGCGGCCACTTTTAGTTTTAGTTTAAAGTTGCAAAAATGGCAGGGAACTATAGAGGGGTGCCTGGAAGGCAAACATGTACAATAACCACTTACTTACAAATGTTAAGTAGGACGAATTTCCACTAACTTCCAATTTGTCGCCTGCCGGCGTTGACCCGGTTGGGGTTGGTGATAATATTAAAAAAGTATCTTGTTGACCTCGCCCAAGGTCAGCAAACACCTCCAAACATACACGCGCTCACCGTTGGTCCCGTAGGGATTAGTGATTATATTAAAATGTACCTCAGTGACCTCGCCCAAGGTCAACGAACACCCTCCAACTTACACGCTAACTTTCTTAATTTATATGATTATTGCCAACTAATTTGTCCCCCCACAATATGTCCCACCCATTCTGTCCCCTAAAACCAGGTGCCCTTATTGGGGTGGAGCGCGCTTCGCGCGCACTGTGGGGACCCCACCATAGTTACTCACCCAAAAAAATTACCATCAGTTTTAGTTTAGTTCGATTTTAAGTTAAGTTTAATTCTAGTTTAGTTTTAGTTTATTATTAAGTCTTATTAGTATTGGTTTAGTTTATTTTTAGTTAGTTTCATTATATTTTACTTTTATTTTTGACGACACGTGGTTGTGACTTAAACATGGGTAAAATGCTTATTTTTCATGGCTTCACTTTAATCTCTAAAATTTGGTATAGAGTCGATAATTATTCCTATTATGTTTACTTCTATACCCTCTACTTCTTTAATTATTATTTTCTTTCCCCTGATATGCCCATTTATTTAACCCCTAGTACCACCGGTCCCATATTACAGAATGCTGGGGTTTTCGTTTGCTGTTATGATCCCGAAACCAGACTGTTACTGATCCCTCTTCCTCGGGCTGTGCGAAATCTACGTGGTGTCTTTGGTATTCTGTACGTGTACATAACATTTGCCAGATTAAGACATGGAATCCACTCAGCCAATAATTGGACAAGCTAGAAGTATGTGGGAAATGAACGAAATAACCCGACTCTGAGATACTATTCCTAATGGCCATCTGATACACTTCATTATGAAGCAAAAGGAGACCGGAATGGCTATTGCTGGCTTGTTAGCCGTCATCAGCCAGTCATACCAAATCTCAAGGGTTGGAACCCCCTAGATTTGAACCCGGGACCTTTAGTCATTGAGTTCAATACTCTACCACGGCACCACGGGCTCCTTGCTTTGTCGGATCCATTTCATCATACAATCATAGTGACGATGTGACGGTCTGGCGGGTTCAAGTTATGACCTCCTGGGCAAAGCGGAACTTAATTGTTCCTCTACTAGATCGGTGAAGCACATATATTCATCACACTTCCTTATAGTATATCTGACGCATTTGAATTACTGATGCACGCTTATAGTCGTGACTTTGAAGATTTCCAGCAGTCAGCGTAATTCGGCCCCTCATGGGAACGCGAGTCGGGCTGTAACGACCTCTTAATGTGGCCTTTTGGACACCCTTTTTCATGTGGGATTCGAGATACCTCCTTAACTGGCGCACAAGTTACCAGTTCATTCGCCTCTTGAGGCAGCAATACAACTCACTGCATGTGACATTCAAACTTTCTTGAGCGTTCAGAACTGTTTGAGAAGAAGCAGACAACTCGATCGCTGGGACAGTACGTTTATTCGCCTGACGTTTCGAGATCCGTCGCGGACTCGTCATCAGAGACATCATCAGAGAGCAGTAGCGGAGACCTGTTCCGAACCTTTTTGGTTTCAACTCCCCCTCCCCCCTACATATCAATTTTATACCAAATTGCTTCCTGTGCTCACTGACTCTTTCCTTTTCAAGGAGTCTATCCTCATTGTGAAGATGCGGAAAGGCCAACGCCTCAAGTTGCGCGCATTTGCTAAGAAGGGCTTCGGAAAGGAGCATGCCAAGTGGAATCCCACAGCTGGCGTTGGCTTCGAGTACGATCCGGACAACGCGCTGCGCCATACCTTCCTACAGAAACCGGAAGAGTGGCCTAGGTCGGAGTACTCAGAGCTGGAACCAGACCAGAGCCAGGCACCCTACGATGCCTTTGGGAAGGTTGGCAATCTCCCCCTTTTGTTTGTCTTAACCTGTTAACCAGCTCTTCTCACCGTAGAGCCTCATAAGCCCATAAGACAAAGGCGTTATCGCCCCTCCCTCCACCGACCCTTTCTACAGTACGGCGAAAGAGTCCTGCAAAATGTCGAAGTTTGCGGAAGATTGGTAACCGGCGTTTAAGCATGTACGAAAACCTAGCAATAATGATGAGCAACCTCAGGCAAATTTGTCCTTTAAAAAAATAAAAAAAACACGAATAATTGTTTGTTAAGAAAAATAAAAAATTCTTAATAACACTCAACTTCCTCAGACGTAAAAATTGCTGTAATTAGAACAATAAATTAAAATTTTATTGTAATTTGAATGGCTAACCTTACCACTATCTTTATACAAAAATAACTTTTCCCTAGTCAAAATATTTTAAACAAATTGCTGTCATTTAACTACAATTACTTACAGATTATCCTTTAACTTCCGGCAAGTTTCATTTCATAAATACAGCTTCTGTCCGATGTTCAAAAAATGTAAAGAAAAATTATTTTAGGGCCCCTCTAGGTATCTATTCCCCTCACCCAACTGCTTAAATTTTTTTGTGGCCAAACGTTTAATTCTTGGCTAGTGAGCGTAAATTAATATGTAATTGTGGCGGAATCGATCAAAAATATTAAATTAAATAAGATTATGTTTGATTTAATATGCTAAATAAAATTAAATCCAATCAAAATAAACCTCTATTGCGTAGAATACGAACGCTAATCGGGGAAAATTTGACCTTATGTAGGCGGAATTTAACGGAACTTGAAAATTATCTTCCTATTGGTGGAATTTAACGAAAAGATTCAAAGTCAGGCTACCCCACATGTGAAAGTAGTTTTTTATTATGAGTCGACGGTTTTTTTGTCGGCCTCTAAAATTATTCTTGCCAAATTTGATCATCAATTTGATCCTCTGCCATGTCTTAGCAAAGTTCACGGCATTTTGCTGGCACTGCGTACCTTGCATTGGTTATTGACTGCATATGGGTTAGTCAAGTAGGATGTCCTGTTTTGCTTCCAGAGACTATTCTCGACACTATTCCTGCCCCTCCTCATACTATCCATTCACCTCTCCTTTTTCAGCCCTCGAAATTTTTCATAACAGTTGAATCCTGTGGCTCGCTCAAGGCCAAAAACATAATCTTCTCAGCCCTTCGCGTCCTCAAGGAGAAGCTGACAACGCTTCACGATAACCTACCGCCAGAATGAGACGACCGACCACTGAATTTGTGCAGACACGCTTGTGTACAGACTGACCCTCCCCTCCCTTATGCATCGTACAGTTTTTGCTACCAGCCTCAGTTCTACCTTATCTGATCCTGGGGTGGCAGCGGGATTGGGTGAATTGAACCTGCCACACTCTCATTCAGGCGGCGTCTCGGGCATATGTGGGGAGACGCCCAGATATCTGCCTTGGCTGCTAGAGAAGGGAGGGTGTCCCGGTCCAGAGCTCTGTTTGATGGTGTCGCATAGCCAGACGCAATCTGTCTAGAAGCTGGTATTAATAAGGAAGCCAAAGGAGATTTGCATGGTCATTTCCGAATTATTTAACCCTCTCGAGGTAGTCGTGTAGGCAAAATGAAGGTTTCCCAAATGAGAAGTCAGGGAAGACAGAGTAGATCGGTCCAGGTTTTTACTGCGAGAAAGGAGCTTTACAAAAGGCTCTGCCAAGCGCTTGCCAACAGCTATGCTGTCCGTTGTTGAGATTATTTGGCCCGGAACGTGTCCTTTATCGTCTGCAGCCAATCAGGGAAATTGCGCGCATTGATTGGCTTCGAGTTTGCACGTGCCTCAAACGGCGAACCGATCGGGAGCGTGAGACGGACAGGACAACACGGGTGCCTCTAGCAGCAATTGACCAATAGCGTGGGGAGAGGTTGCAACGCGCGAGTACCCAAGAGTTGGTAAGATGAGTGATGCTAAGTGTGGACTGACGCAAACCCTTTTTCCGGCCATAACCCGACTCCAGGCTGGGAAGACCTACGATTAGGACAAGGGACCATTTAGTCAACGCGTAATATAATCTAGTTAGCTTTGGGGTGACTGCTCACGAACCCCGAGTGCTGCATGCAAAATTCTTAAGTTTGTAAAAGTTTGATCCTTACGCGCATACCGGCGTGGATGCATTTACGGAAGCTTAGAAATAATAATGAACAACCTTAGGCAAAACTTAAAAGAAATATAAGAACTAAATGTTTGTTAAGAAAAATAATTTTTTTCTTTATATTCCCCATGTTCTAGAGACGTAAAAATGGCTATAAATTAGAACAATAAATTTAAATATTTTCTTAAGTTGAAAACTTAAAGCAACCACTTTCTTATAAAATAACTTTTCTTTAGTCAATATATTTTGTAGATAATACCATTAGTGGATAACTATTTATTAAATATCGTGGAATAAAGTCTGTTATCTTTTCGCTCGTTTTCAGTGTCTTTATTGATACGTTGAAAAATTGCGCCTCTTTTCGACGTTTACGTCAAAACCTTTAAAATAAGATAAACGTAAAGAGTATTTACCGAAAAATGAATTTTTGAATATTAGTTCTTATGAAGATGGCCATTTGGATCATATTTAGAAATGCCTTAAAACAACAAACCGAATTTTCGAGTATGCGGAACGTCCGCAAGATAACTCGGATATTGTTAATCCTTAGATTAATAGATACATTTTCCATAATAGGTTACCTTAAAAATGCTTTAATTAGATATTCAGCTTACGAATTGCTGTGTATATTAACTTTTTCTAAGATAACATCACAATTAAATTGGAGACTTGACAATTTTTTAATATATCCGATGATGAACGATACAAATGGGCTGGAAATGAAAGGACTTAATTTCCTCTTTATAATGGGCTATTTTCGCATAAGTAGAATAATTCCACGACGTGTTATAAGCTTGCGAATGCAAAACGGACTGGCCATATATATGGCCATTTTTGAGATACTTATTATTCTTCTGCTGTACCGTTTCTAAATAAAGCATAAGCGCAACGTATAGTGTACAAAAAATTATATTTCTACATGACTTGCATTCAATAAGGCGTTCTCTGCAATAACTTCGCGGTAACGTATACAGACACGTTGCTTAAACGCCAGGGTCAGCGGTGCGGTTTAAGCAAAATGCGATGAAACTTTTGTCACTGCATTTTGTGTGAAAAAACTTTACAGGGTAACTAAATTTAATTTTTAAAGCTTAAATTGCTGCTTGTTTTTGAAAAAAAATTCGATTCCTTAAACTTGACTTCACTTCCATTGGAGCAACTTCGGACAAAATTTTCTACTTGTGGAAAGGATCATTTTTCCGATTTTTTCTACCTATTCTGGAATTCTTCCATAGCGCGATGCATATTTATCAAAAAAACGTTTCGATGTAAACTTACTCATGATTCGGCCAAAATTAGTGCCTATTTCACTCCATAACTTTAACTTACAGCGCAGTTTTCCAAATTTAAGTTTTTATAATTATCAAATCTACTCAGTTGATCGAAATAACCTGTCCAAACATGCTAAATTACCGAGTTCAATTTCGTCATGAAGGTTGCACGCAGGACATGCAATACTGTAAGCCACATAGAGTCATACTAATCTCAATTTTCCTGGAATTACCACTTATCCGCTCTGCGCCTGATTTCTTTTGCACATCGCTTTTCAGCAGCTGTCTCGAGTCTCTTATATCCTTTGACTCAGTATCCAGTCGTAACAGCAATTGATGCAGTGTGGTACTATTAAAAAAATTGTGAAGAACAAACAATATACAAAGCTTAACAGTAGATACACGTAGTCAATGACAAAGGAGTCGGCCAACTATAACGCCCTACTGTAGACAAAGGATCAACGCATGTTCAATAACGCCATGGGTGTACAGAGTGAAGCCAGGCCTGGCAGAACGTGTATGAGCGAGAGAGGGGGGCTTGACCGCTGCCTTTATGTGGCTGGGATCTACTCAATGCGGTGTCCGATGGCGTGAAATATTGCCCGAAAGGAGGTGTCGTGTACAGAGGCCTAGGTTGTGTCGGTCAGAGAGTGGTGCGTTCAAGTGATCCTTCTGCATTCACGAATATCGTGCCCGCGTGGGGAAGTGGGTCAAGTGTCTTCAGGTGAGCGAGGTGCTCTAACGGGCGTTAGCACTCCTGTTGAAACCCGTGATCGTTGACCCACTGCTGTTGACGACGGGTCTGGGGCCGGGCAAACTGACGCGCGACCTTCACTGGTAGCGAACGCACGCACAGTGTCTATCCATTCTGGCCTCAACCCACAGTGGCGTGACCTCACTCCGTCTGGACAGACCTCAAGGCCGTGGCTGCCGCCAGCCGAAATAACGCGCCCACGCCCTCGCGCGGTCCAACCAATGACCTTCAAGTTTGCAGCCAACAGTGGCTGCTCGAATGTTTGCTCCCAGACATCACTCCGGACCTAGCTCGCCTGGTGGCTAGACGTGCACTCCGACAGTGAAGACTTCTTTCGTGTCCACAATACATTGTTCCTACTACTCTGGCCTTCCCAAGACTTCTCTCTCATCGCCTTGCCTAAGGAACCGGGCCTGGAAGGTCACAGCAGTTAGGGTTTAAACGTCTTAGATTAAACAACTTGCGATAGCGCAACCAGCTGCCTGTGTGAAATGGCTTTACGTGGGCAGCATTGTTGGATACCCGCCGCAAAGTTGGTCACGGGTCTCCAGGTAAGAGAATGGAGAACAGCTACATGACACTGAATTAGCGAGCATTAAAAGGGGGAGGTGGCCAACTTTTTTGGGGCAAACGGATTGAACAAGGGGGCCGACAGCATCGGTAGGAGGGTGGAGGGAGCGAACAATCGCACGTGGATCAGACACAATCTCAAAAATATTCGGCCGAAGATAACAGTAGCCGTTTGGTTCATCAGTTGCCAGCCCTCTGTACCAGTCTCGTGGGAATCCGGCAAAGGTTTTGACTGCATTTCTGGCAATCGTGATTCTGCGGGTTAACTGGTTGTTTTAATCTACGTCTTCAAGGTGACACTGATGTGAATCGCTGACACTCTGGATAATGAGTGAATAGGTCTCCCCGTTAATGAATGTGTACACTGTCTATATCAAAATGTAGCGTAAGGATAATTAATATGGTTCGCCAAATATTCATGAAATTAGGAACTTTAACTTACTAACAGCCTAGGTACTTGCTAAAAGGCCCAGACACGTGTTTTGCCGGTATTCTCCGCTGCTTGACAGCTGCGAGGGGTCCGGCTCATCAGTGGGTCCCCCAGCTTTCCCTATCTGCCTTCTGGTTGATATGCTGGTTTGGAAAGTTCAGCTTTTTAGTCCCCTGAGTAATTAATTTCTGATTGCGGTATATATCAGAATATTTAAGGTCTATAGGCGTAAACCGAAATTGTAAGTGTATAGTTGTGTTGAAACTCGTCGACGCCTGTGAAATATACACATGCTGCCGTCAGATGATGAGCAGCGGCAGAATACCGGCGAAACACGTGTCTGGGCCTTTTAGCAAGTACCTAGGCTGTTAGCATGGTAAGTTACAACGTCAATTTATACTACCAAAGACTATCTGATGGCAACATGTGTATATTTCACAGGAGTCGACGGGTTTCAACACGAATGTACACTTACAATTTCGGTCTACGCCTATAGACCTTAAATATACTGATAGATACCACGATCAGAAATTAATTACTCAGGAGATTAAAAAGCTGAAATTAGGAACTGCCCACAGTAAACTGCCTGTGCTAAATTTTGGGGAAAACAGTGTATGGGTTTAGGGTTCCATTTATGGTTGTGTTGAGGGTTTTTGTTAAGGTAACTTTAAGGTAAGTGGCACCTGTAGGATTAAGGTTTTAGGGTAAAGTGGGGATTAAGATTAAAGCTATGGGTTAGATTACTGTTAGGTTTCAGGCACGAGCATATTTGTCCTTCGTGGACTTGTGGGCTAGCCCACTTTTATTACTGGGGTGGGACGCTCCTATTCCCGTGTCTTCTTCAGGGAGTCCTATCAATCCTTACCGGAACTTATCGAACTCGATCATAAAACGCTTGCCACAGGACGTAGTACCATCGTAAATTTGGCACTTAGTGGATGCCACTGACAGCAGAACTTGAACACAGAGAACCGAGGTAAACCGGTGCCCATTTAACTTCGACTGTTTATTTTTTCCCCTAGGGGAAAGAACACCCACCAATTTAGCTTTCCCTTTTCTGGTTTACCGGCCGGCTTCTGGGACGCTTGACTAGCAGCGATAACTGAAACATTAGCCGCTTCCGGTATCCCAATAGGTTTGCTTGCTTTCATGACAGGGAGGAGGAGGAGGAGCTAAAAGGCACCGGAATCATTCCAGGCCATTGACTCGGAGAGTTCTGCATCTTCGCGAGTAGAACACGTAGAACCTGACTCCTGAGTAGGGAGCACTGTTGCGTAGATAACGACGCAAATGGTAATTTCAGTGCTCTACTTTAATTTTGCTTGTCTTTACGTAATCTTGCCACCGTGAGGTTGCCTGTTATCTTGAAGGCGAAATCACCATCAGCGCTGCTAACAGTTGTACTGCCCGCAAGACTACGCTGCATCATGCGCAGCACTGGCTGTATTCGGATACAAGGGGTTTGAAATTTGACTATAATACAAAGGCAGGTTGACGAACCTTCACCGACCGCTAACAGAACTTACTTGTTATGCTCTGGTTTGGGCCTCATTTCTCGGGCGCGGACAGCAGCCCCATAGAGGCTAGTAGTCTAGGCAGATAGTATGACCAGCAAAGACAAGGTTAGAGCGTTAGACTCTGATCTAAAGGATCAAGAATTCGAGTCTCGGGTGGTGCACCACTTGGGTTTGGATGATGACGGCTAATAAGCCAGAAATGATCATTCCGGTCTCCCGCTTGCCTTTTTCGGCAATACTATCTGCCGAGAAATTAGGCTCAAGGCAGAGCGGTGCAAGTGAGTTTCGTTAGCAGTCAGTGAACGTTCATCAGCGAGTGTCAATATGTTCCAACCTAAACCGGCAACAGAGAACTCGTGAATCAATGGTTAAGGCGTCTAATTCTGATCACAAAGGTCGCGAGTTCGAGCCTCGGGTGATGCACCACTTGGGGTTGGGTATGGCTGGCTGATGATTGCTAACAAGCCAGAAATGGCTCTTCCCATCTCCTTTATCTTTGTCGGCAATTCTATCCAAAAAAAGAGGTGCCCGCGTGAAGGAAAAGACCAAAGGTCTCCCGATTATCGGTAACCACTGTTTAACGCTTACTCCCGTCTCCATTCTTTTTGTTCAAACTTTTGTAGACCTTTCTTCGGACGACGATGACAATCCTCTAGTGTGCCATGGACGGGTTTCAAGTACTGCCAGCAGATAAAGGTGTAAGTCGGGACAAAGAATCGCCAATGTTGTTGGGCTCAGGAATTGAGTGGAATGATTCAGAGGGCGTGCCAGTTCTAAAAAGAACAGGCTAGGCGAAATGATGCGCAGCCTCTCAAAGAACATAATTCGATCTCACATACTGATTGCAAAAATGCAGACTCTTATCGCCTGGTGGTAAGGTAAGGCGGTTAACCCTAACACCTGCGATCTTACAGGCCCTGTTCCTTAAGAGATGATAGAAGTCTTGGGAAGGCCAGAGTGTTCGGAACAAAATATTGTGTACAGAAGAGTTAGGAGAAAGTTGCCACTCGGTCCGGCATGGCGTTCAACCATGAGGGCGGTTTGAGCGCGTGGGGTCGTCACAGCGACCATAGACGCTGCCTGCGTCTGCCCCGAGAGACCCTAAATGGAAGATCTCGCGGGTGTTTTTTTAACAAATGAACTGACGGCATGACCGCTCAATATATTGGCGAACATTGTAATGTTTTTTGTAATGTTATGTGCCAAAACTGGTAGAGAACACAATCAATGGTTTTCGTAAGTTATTTCATACGTAAATAGAAGGTTTGCGCGGCGCAACGCGCAGCGGACTAAACTAAACTAAATCCAGGACGGTTGGTTGGACCGCAGGTAGGTTGAAGTAGACGACCTCCTAACCACCATTTCCTACATTTAAAAAATAAAAAGTAATCAAAAATAATATAATCATGAATATTGTACGTAAAAACGCTGGGATACACCCACTAGTCTGTTTGTAGGTCTTCCTGCATTTTTATTGGCTTAACGTTCATCCGCTCATTTCTTCAACTACTCACTCACGTCTGCCCCACTCGGGACGGAATCCGGAGTGTGGTCTGGCGGCAGTAATCCCGGGCGGCTTCTGAAAGCTCTCCTTGTCTCAGCAGCCTTGATGGTGATTAGTTGGACCGCGCGAAGGCAGACACCGGCGTGGGCGGGCCGTGTCTCGCGTGCCAGTTTACGTCCGGCCCGAATAACGCCGAAAACTGCCTTCGCGCAAGGTCCTATGCTCTGAGTGACCTTGTCTGTGGCGTCAAGAGTTAGGAGGGCGTCGAGCAGCAGTGACCACCACATTCCGATTATTTCAATATTTTGTATAAACCGAAAGGCAGGCATCCCAAGAAATGTTATTTCAAGGAAAGGCATTCTTTGGGAAAATCAGTAAATTTATTAAGTTTTCCTAAAGGACGCCTTTCCTTGAAATATTTCACTATTTACTCAGGAACTTGGGTACAAGACTCACCAAGATGCATGCCACAAAACGAGCAACGCCGTTGAGTCAGAATTAAACATAAGCTACATCGGTGCGGTGTTGGAAAGAAGGGACCAACTGCCTAGATAACAACCACCGCCAAACGTCTCCTTTTAGTCCTGATATCGGTAAAAAATGGAAGGAGAGGTGAATAGAGTCGATATTGTAAGATCTTGTAGATGCTTTAAAGTGGCCTAATATGATAACACTTGTAGCCTAGAAACTTGCTAACTGTCGAGATAATTAAATTTTTGGGATCGACATTCGGATTGCACTGGTTCTTTCGTTTATGGCGCCCACTCCCGTAAAGAATGTCTGGTTTTTGTGGGGAAGTTTTCCAGCACATGTATGGGATGCGTAGGCAGGAGCTTGAAATCCCCGCAAATTTCGATCATAACGTAAAGTTCCATCTTTTTCAACACAAAAAGCTGATAAATGTGGAACGACTGAGTGGGAGGTAGCAAAAGCCAGATGCTGTGCAAGTATCCCTAAATAATCTCAGGTGGCCCCCGTTGATGTCGACGGAGGTAATACCGGACAACTTGACAAGTCTATGGAATGACACCTTTGCCGGGGACAGTCTGGTTTCGGGGTGACTACGGCAAGCGAAACCTCCAGCGACAATAGGGGTTAACTAGCTGGGGAATATTGCGGGAAGGAAAAATGTATGAAAAATTTGAGCGTTGAAAAGTGGAAAAAATAGGAAAAATTATTTATCCAACCTAATGTTCGGTAACAAAGAAGCGTGTGATAATTGAAATAAAAAATATTGAAATAAAAATATAAAAATAAAATATACTATAATATATATATATATATTATATAATATAAAATATAATAAAAATAAAATATAAATAAAATATATAAAAAAATTATTGATAGGAAGCAAGAACTTCAAAAAAAGTGCAACAGTGCAAATCGTGGAGCTATGCAAAGACCTAAATTAAACTAAAATAAGACTAATAATCAACTAAATAATCAACTAAAAGTAGACTGAAATAAACTCAAAACTAGAATGAACTAAAACTAATCTAACTTAACTCAGCAAAGACCACAAGACTATCAGGATTTAATGAAGTCACTCCGTTGCGTGGCCTCTTATTCAACTGCAAACTGTCATTGTCTATTTATAAGATAAAAATTAACTGTCTTGTATCGATAAATACCTTCCTCTTCCTATTCATCACTTCACCATGCATCCGCATATAAGACTAATAGCTCCTACTCACATACCAAGTTCCAGTCCTCTAGGTCGATACTTTATTGGGCAAAAGTAGCTTGAGTAGCCCCATCCAGGTTTTAAAACCTCAGCCTACTGTCTTACGGGACTGGCGGGATTTTGGGGTTTATGGGTGGGGAAGAAGGATGGACAGTGAATAATGCATAGAGAAATGAGTGTCAAAATGTCCTAAATGTAATTAAATGTGTTAATTGCGGGCGCTATATAACGCCGGCATAAAGCACGCAAAACAAAAAAACAACATATTTTTAGCGGGATGCCCTATATCCAGAAAATTCACGGTACCAAACTATAAACGCAACCCAAACACCGAAATGTAAACAAGCGGAAAATTAGAAAAAAAAGAACATAAATATTATGACAATGTCAAAATAAGAATTTTTTAACGGAATATTTCCCAGAAAACAAACATAACAGCGTTTGGAACATCGTAAGTCCTATTAAACAATAAGAAGGCAGCGCATGCAACACGAAAATATATTTTAAAAACCCAAAACCGTATTGCAAAAACTAATCCTAAAACTAACCCATATCAAAAACCCTAGCCATAAACCCTAACGCTTACCTTAAACCCTAACCCAAAACCCTAACGTCAAAACCGTAAACACTAACCCTAAACCCTAAACCTTTAACCCTAAACACTAACCCTAACTCTAAACCCAAACCCTAACCTTAAACCTTAACCCATAATCCAAAACGTAAACCCTAACCATAACAATAACCAGAACCCGAACCCTTCCCCTAATCCTAGCCCTAACCCTTACCCTAGCGGTGCAGTAAATGCGTCCTTAATAAAACCATTGATAAATAAATAACGCAAACCAAAACTTCACACCCAAGGTATATTTTTTAATAGCAATTGGAACAGTTGCTTCTTTCTAAGCGAGCTAAGTGGGGTAAGTGTAATAGTAAGGCTGGATAGACGATGAATGGGAACGGTCGATTTCAATGACTAGACTTAAATACGCCTGCTGAAACGAATATAGTAGTTATTTTAGTGTGTTTTTTGAAAATGGGGCTACTGAAGCTACAGTTACCCTTTATTGGACAGTTAATGGTATCTTATTAATAGGCAATGACCGTTTGGAGTTGAATAAGAGGTCACGAAATTGCATGACTTTATTAAATCCTGTTATTCTCGTGTTCTTTGCTTTTTGCAACTTTATTCTGGGAAAGCAATGCTTAAATTAACTAACCTAAGATCGGGCAAACTAAACTCAACTCAAACCAATAAAAATAAATAACAAACTAAAACCAAACCAAAACTAACCTAGACCAAAGTAAAATTTAACTTAAGTTAAACTAAAATTAAATTAAATTAGACTAATCTTAACTAAACTTAACTAACCAAACTAAAAAATAAAGTAAACTAAACCTAATTAAAACAAACTAACCGCAGAATGCTAAATAATTCCGTGTGCATTGTGGATATACTACTACGAAATAACATGGCAGTTACGTGAAGTAAGTGTATTGAGGCCGAAATCACACTGTCATCCTTCCGTCTAGTTAAGTGGAACGTATTCTATAGTACAGCTCTAAACTCACCTAAAAATAACATTCATTTATGATTGGCGCGAGGATTTCCAGAAAAAAGTTAACGTTAAGGCCATATGGACTGTAGATGGTTTTGTTCCCTCAAAAGTGGAAAAATTATCAATATTTTGGGTACAGCCACATTTTTCTACCCCAAAAAGCAACGCCATCTACGATGGATAAAACTCACTGCTTACCGAGTTAAGGATGGTCATTTAGTCTTCTTGATATATCCCTGTCGAAGTAGTTGTGTCAACAACACGAAGGTTTCCCAAATCAAATGTCAGGTAAGACAAAGTAGATTAGACCAGTTTTTTACCGCGAGAAAGAGCTGTACAAAAGGGCTATGCCACATACCAACTCCCAGCTGTGCCATCACACCAGTTGTGTCAGTGTGTATCCATCACTGGGAAGCCTTGACTTCGAAGCCTCTCACTTTCCGCCTGCAGCCAATGAAATGAAGCGGGGCGTATCGACTGGCTTCGAGCAAACACGCACCTCAAGCAGCGAGTCGATGGGGATCGTAGAACAGACAACACAAGTTGAGCAGCTTGCAGCGCTTGACAAAGAAATTCAAGACCTTGTAGTGGTCCTTTCTGCCCGACGCCTACCTTACTCTTGACGTCACAGACAAGGTCACTCAGAGCAGGCTCTTGCGCGAATGTAATTTTCGGCCTGCCTCCGACCAGACGCCAACTGGCGCATGAGGCACTCACCAGCCACGCCAGTGTCTACCTTCGTGTGCTCCAACCAATCACCATCAAGGCCGCGAGACTGAGCAAGGATTTGGCAGCCGCCCCGATGACTGACGCCAGAAATACTTGGCATTCTGCTCCCTTGCGGGGCGAACGCGCCGTCGCTGCTCTCGCGCACGGCTCTCATGGTCGAAGGCACGCCAGATCGAGTCAACCCTTCTGCTACCTATTCTCCTATTTGTTCTGTACAGAATACAATCTTCCTACAGCTCTGGTTTCTTAAGACTTCTTTCATCCCCTAAGGAACCGGGCCTGGAAGATCGCAGTCTTTAGGGTTAAACTTTCGTATTCTTAACACCTTTGCGATAACCTATCGGACCCTTCATGGTGACAAGGGCGTGATCAGTATTAACCGGGTCAAGGCTGCTGTCACGAAGGAACCGCCGGACCTGCCACGTAGATAAAAATGTGTTCATCCCCTACCCAACGTTCTTTCCCCTTTTCCAATGCCATTCTTCCCCTCCCCCACCTTCTATCCCATCAATCTGCACACTCCCTCTCTACAGACCCGCAGCAGCCAATTACAGCCTCACTCCACTCCCCATGGAAGCAAGCGCTCAACCATCCCCAAGTGTACTTCCTGCTAATATCACCATCGGGCGTCCTTTATATGCCGCTCTCCGGTCTCGGAGAGGGAGACGGTACTGTGGCACTCTGCGTCGAGCGCTTCTGTGCAGACACATTTTGTCTTCGCTCGCCAGGCCTTAATGTAATCGCGCGTGACAAACTCCACCGCACGTTCATTGGCAATCGCTGCATGAAGCGCACCTTGTTCTGTCCGTCCTACGATACGCATCGACTCACTGACTGAGGCGCGCGTTAGCTTGATGTGCTCTTTACGCCCCACTTCATCCGATTGGCTGCAGGCGACAATGGAGACGCCTCAAAGTCAAGGCTTCCCAGCAGCAGCAGGGACACACACTGACCCAACTGGCGTGAAGACATAGCGGGGAGTTAGCGCGTGGCAGAGCCCATTTTAAAGCTCTTTTTCACAGTCAAAGCTGATTCAACCTAATCTGTCTTACCAGACTTTTGATTTGGAAAAACCTTCGTGCTGTCGACAAAACAATTTCAGCATCCCTACTGAGAAAGTAGTCGTTGCGCCATGGCAGGACAGTTGCTTACTCTACAGATCCTCGTTCTTCGGGTGAGATGAACGTCCGATAAAGGCAAATACTGTTGTAAGGGTAACTTCTTGCTGCGTCACCATCTAGTTACGTCCATTGGAATCCCCAAAGAAGAACACAGTAAGAAAGGCGTAATTTTGGAATTCACCCAGAGGAGAGTTTGCTGTGTACACAACCCAGACTTGCTTTCTCGGGTGGCTGTTGCCTCGACTGGTTGATCTCCAACGCGTTGTTGTCCCGTCTCGGGGGGCAAGCCCTAGCAGTGGCGGTGGCCTCTCAGTCCGTGTGCAACTCACTGTCTGAAAGGTGACAGTGCCTTACAAGGGATTGTAAAGCGCGTTCGGTTGTGGCCTCATTTGACGCACTGGGATAAGGTCACACGACCAGTTGGCCCTTGAAGAACTGTGACTACTTGGGCACGAGCCTGGACCCGTGTGCGTGCGCCTTCGGTCTAGCCCTTAAGGTCATCGCGTGAGGGCGGTCAGAGCGAAGACACAAAGACCTTGCGGCAGGCACGACGCCTCAGGAGAGCCTGCAATGTTGCTAGCATTTGGTCAGACTAAACTCCTAAAAATACAGTTTATGCATCATCAGTGCATCTGTTATGGGAGTTATTTGGAGTTGAAATATCGGCTTGAACATCTACTAACGATCATGGGAGTCACGTTGCAATATAAGGATGGAAGCACGTCAAAAATAAGAGTTGAAGAATTGAACTTTCCCATTTTTTTAAAAGCTTTTTTTATAATTTTATATAACATTATTGTAAAACGGATATATGCTTTTAGTGGACTCTAGCAACCACTTGGAACCCAAGTTCAACCACTGACGCATGACGCCTTTGGCCTGCAGGGCCCGCGCGTGCACGTCAGCCTTCGCCCATCTCAAGGTCGCGCCTTACCGCTAGTCTAGACTTCAGCCGCGTGATTGGCTACTGTGACAAAGCATGCACCGGCCATCCGGCTATTCCCGACGCTGTCGTCATTCCGAAGTTGACACCTTGGCAGCCGGACTGCGGTCATCCGAAAGTCAAAACTCTTTCCATCCATTCTCCTATCCTTTTGCAGACTGCACTATTCCTAACAATTTGGTTTTCCCACCGTCTTCTCTCCTCACCTGAAGAACCCATGGGCCTGGAAGATGGCAGCTGTTAGGGTTAACCTTCTTAGCCTTGACACCTGTCGATATGCTTTCGTGAATATCCTGTACTTTATAAAATATAAAAATGGAACTTTTCAAAAAGTTAAGCAAATTTATTCGAAGGCAACTCGTGGATGATGGCCTCAGCTTGAGAACAACTGAAAAGTAATTTTAAAGTTAAGAGAATGTTATGAGATATTTTCTTAGTGTGCATGTTTGCATCTTCCACTTTCATCAACCTATTTGATTGAATTTAATTTTCGAAAAAATCGGGCCTGGAATCTCAAATTACCACACCTAAAAAGATTCAGTATCAGTATATTGAGGGTATGTAGGAAAAATTCCTTTGCCGCCGGGACGGTAAGGACTCCTTATAAGTACCACTACAGTGACCAAAACCCTCGTTTTATAATACGGGACCGGTGGTAAAAGGAGTTACATGGGTGGGTCAAATCAAGGGCAAGAAAAAGTGAATAAAAAGAAAAAGTTCGTTTTCCAGGTATCTGTATCTTCTTTAGATGGACATTTGCAAGAGTTCGAAAGCTCAGGACAACAAATCAATTGATCTGATGCTCGGTACGTCTTCTTCCATCCATATAAAAAGATATAGCGCTTGAAAGTGAAAAATCAAGGGAATAGTCATTTTAGCCAATAAGCTGAAAAGCGAGAGCATATCGCTAATAAAACTGAAATGAGCATCAAGTAAACTAAAAAGTAAACAAAACTGGACAACTCTCTGAAACAAACTAAACCCAAACTTAGTTTAATAATGTTAAATACGCTAAAGAAATCCGTGTAGAGAATGCAATGCGGATGAACTTTTTCCTACCTTTGTGGTGAGAAAAACATGCCTTCTTCTAAGAAATAACTATGCAAATGGAATTGAGTATGCGAGTTTCAGGAAGCAGTTCAGAAGAAGAAGGAGCGATCACTGGAACAAGAGTTTTTTGTCCCGACGTTTTGGATTCCGTCGATATTCCTGAATCACCGATAATCGTAGAAAAGTCTGAGAAATGAGCGGACAGTTTCAAAAAAGTGAAAAATTGGGGTTTCTGTAAAAATATAGGTTTAAAATGCAGATAAAGTCTGTTCATGCAAAAATAACGAGTGCATTAAACAGCACAAACAGAGTTGAACTTGAAAATAATCCTTTCGTAAATTTTTTTGAATTCAGGTGACTTTTTATTATGCGCAATGTACAGCAGAGCCGGTACCGAACAGGTCAAAGTTCCAGTTCGTACTAGAGGATGTTTTGGTTAAAATTTGCTGTTGCTTCTGTATTCCTGTAGTCTTTGAAATAAATTAGACTAAGGCAATCA
Source organism: Ligula intestinalis (assembly GCA_036362985.1). NCBI lineage: Eukaryota > Metazoa > Platyhelminthes > Cestoda > Diphyllobothriidea > Diphyllobothriidae > Ligula > Ligula intestinalis. The sequence goes on along the minus strand of JAYGXS010000007.1, from coordinate 5,697,629 downwards.
GATTTTCACTTGAGTTTACCGATTGAGATGTCAGAGGAATAAGGCATTTCGTAATATAACATGTGGAGATGCTGGACGGTGACTAATAAATTGACATTGATTTGGCAGTTGCAATCGTAAACATACCGCCTTGTATACATTGGGAGAAATTTCCTTCATAACTATTTCGAGAGTTTGAATACGACGAGCTTCAGATTTTTCTTGAAATTCTGCTCAAAACTTTATGAATTTCTGTGTTTATATTCGAGTGTCTCTTAATAGCGATATTTTTCGATGTGTTCAAACTTCAAAATAAGATATTTCGTTAAAGAGTATACCTAAATAACGAGTTTTGAAACATTCTTACTTATGCAGCTGTCTGTTTGAGTCACGGTTTTAGAATCACCCAAATATTTCAACTTATTGCCCAGAGAAAAGAATGTCCACAACAAAAGTCGTGAATTAGTATGCCTAAGTTTGATTTTAAAAACTTTTTTTAACAAGGTACCTTTTGATATGCAGGCTAACCCATTAATCGCTACTTGCTGCATGTTTTCCTACGAAAACGGTAGTTATAGGGTTTTATGGGTAGCGAATTAGAACACGCAGTTGAATATACTTTAATAAACGCTAAATGCATTTTAATTTTACTTTATTTAGAAGTGTTGTTGATTTATATCTGTATATTTTCCTAATCTGTATTATCGTTTAAATTATTGCGGAAAAACCTGATTGTCAAATTGCAGGTTTCTTGAACTTCCCGAAAAATTGAAATGATGGTTAGGAGGTCGTCTAATTCATCTTACCTGAGGTACAACTTACCGTTCTGGAGTTAGATTAGTATAGTCCGCGGCGTCAAGTACCGCGCACACCTTCAATTTACATGTGGAACAACGTACTCCCAGCGGCCACGGGAAGCAACTTCGACTACATTTTTCACTTATCACTTCTAAAAATTTCCTTCTTTGCGTATCCTATTTCCCCACCCCCCACCCTAAAATTCTATAACCACCGTTTTTGCAGGACAAAACGCTGGGACTAGGGGGTATATGAGTGGGCCTATATAAGCTTCTTTTACCGGAGAAAGCAATTTAATTAGATATTTCGGCATCTGTGCACTTTTCCTTTTTTGAAGATTAAGTCAAGATGAAAATGGGAAATATTGACCAATTTTTAACTTCCCTAAAAATTTGGGGTTGCATCTTCTGTAAAAAATGAAGAAAATCACTTTTTTGATGCATACCGGAGCATATTTCAATATATTTGTTTACTTCTGGGCTCAGATCTAAGATAACAAAAGCAGAGCAATGGCAGAATATCAATGAATTGTTTTCGCTCTATAAATCGAAAATATTTGGACATATTTTTTTCACATGGCTTGACAGAAGAAATTGACGGCATGTCTCAGGTGTTTGTACATATGCTTTTTTTCGGTCGTCATTTTCGATGGGGTAAAACAACTTAGAGCCCTATGAGTTTATTACTGTGTTGTATAATACAAAGCTTAGCAGATTTGCAAATAAGGATTGTTTAAAATTAATTCACCTTTTTCAACCCATAATTGCACTTACTTCAATTTCATGAACGCAAAACAAAAGTGTCTGTTCTGGGAGCACATAAAGTTTAGCAAGTTTCTGTTTTTTTATAAATGTTTTTATAGTACAACACGCACAAATAAGAAAGTTTTCTCGCAGCCTTTATTAGCGTGAGAAATTCTTCGGATACAAAAAACGTTGGATTTGACCCAATTCCGTCCCTATCTGCCCCCAGTATACTGATATGAACTAAAAATTTTCTCTAGTAAGCAGCCCTTTGCGTCCGAAGTTAACTCAATGAACAAAATAGACAACCTCTAATATGTGTTAAATCCCCTACTCAAATTTAGATCTTCACATTTCACTAGATATGCAATCTACTGCACAAATCTAAAGTTTAACTATTATTTAAGTGTTTTGGGAGGATTATTTAGGTCATATCTGTGGTATAAGCTCTTCAGTGTCATGTGTTTCCGATCGTTAAAGGTAGAAAGTAGTGTATTTTCACCGGGTCGTCATGACGATGCCCAACCCTACGGGCGACAGCCAACATTTGCGCTGTCTCTAATTGGTGCCTTCCTGGTCTAATTCCACCAATCCAATTAAGCTTTATGCTCATGTGACCATCTCAGCAGTGGACTTCAGCAAAGCAAACATTCCTTCCTCAAAATTAACAGCCATCCTTGAGTCCAGTTAGAAACTGACGCTCCGGTCTCTTTTTATTTTGTAAACGACCGAACAAGCAGCACAGAGTCGGAAGAACGGAACAGAGTGATGTCTGTCGGTAGAATTCGCTACTACTTCTACGTTCTTTCGGCGCTCTCTTGAAGTAAAGAAACGAGAATATGCATTCTTCGGGCCCTTACAGCACCAGCCCTGTTTATAACCGTTTCAGCGAGCGTTTTGAAAAGGACATTGCACCGATTTCTAGTGCTGGGGACAACCCCGTGTACGAAAACTGTGTGAGCTCGATTCCAAGCAGCCAGATGATTGTTTCACACACTGTCGGGTTGCAAAGACAGTACCCCCACCATCGGGGCGACATAGCAGACAACTTCCACGAACTGCCCGCTTTGGAAACAGCTCTCCGCGCGGACCAATACAACTCCATCGAGTCGGCGGCTGCACCCGAAGCAAGGTCTGCCAAAATATCGCCCTACGAGACTCTAAATACATGGAACTCCTGGGACTCTGGTATGCAGTTAACTCCAGGCTCCGTGGAGCGGTATCGCGATTTATCCCCACCATCGTCTGATTCTGGCCTGGGCGGCTTAGCCGCCCTGGATTGTGTGAAAATTAGTGGCGGAACCAAGGAATACCTGTACTATGGCCTGCCAATATCTGAGGTAGGCTTCTATCCTACACAGTTCTCTCCATGACGCTGATGAACAGTGCGCATGACGTAAGCTTTAAGTCAATAACTGTTTCATTATAAAACGAACTTTATATGAAAATAAACGGACATCTATTCACTTTTATTTCGTGTGCTAATACTGACTTTCCCATTTCTTTGGTTACGATCACCAGTTCAGTTTATTTTTGAGGAGAATGTAGGTGTGTACCTTTGAACTGCCTATTCGTTAAAATGCATGTTGTCCTTGTCAAAAAGTAGTACCTCAGCTTGTTGGCGGGACTAAATTACACAAGTCAATGGGGTGAAACAAAGAAAACAAGAGCAGATAGTGAAAAAATTTCTTGCCGCTTTTAAGAGAAAAAACACTGTCGCTTATGGGAGGGCAGTACGCTAAGTCAAAACGGCAGATACTCCCTTGCCGATTTCAGAGTCCACCAAAAAGACAGAAGTACTCATCACGATTATCGGCGGTCCATTGTGGGTCGACAAAAGGAGGAATTTGATAGAAAAGATTCTTTGGGAGACGAGAAACGAACTTTATTGTAACTTTTCGACGCTGGCACACCAGGTCGTCTTCGGACGTGAGGGAAATGTGTGAAGAGCAGTGCGCACTTTTGGCGCGTAATAGGTAATGCCTTTGAAAACCCACTTGTTTACGTTGCGGTGCGTCGCACATATCTGTACGCTCACTCTTAAAAATAGTCACTATTACGGTGGTATTTACAAAATACGAGTAGTATTTTTTACAAATAACCCATGTCTGTGGTTGAAGTGGTACTAGATTATCGAGGTAAAAAGGGCAAGTAATTCTTTAAAAACTATGGGACGTCACCCCCTGTGTACCACGCAGATGTCCGGCATCCACAGGCTAAAATAGCAAGTACATTGATGATTTATAGTTCCCATTATCAGTAAAAAGCCCTCTACAGTTTCCTGATGTCCTGCAAGCAACTACAGTGGAGTCCGGTTAATGTGGACACCTCCGTTCCAGGCCAACTGTCCACATTAACCGGTTGTCCACATTAACCGTGTCCACATTAACCGGACTCCACTGTACCGTCATCCAGGCGGAACATCAAACAGCTAAGCGAACAAAGCACGGACCCGAATCCCAAGTGGGTAAATGTACGACCTACAACCACCCACGGATCAAATGACTCGGGTACTAGGTCTGGGGTTGGAACAGCCGGAGACGTCAACTCACTAATAACTCCCGCGGCAGGAATAGGGCCACTCAAGGACAAATGTCTGCGGAATTTGTGGTTTAATGTTTGATTAATGAGCAGCGAATGCGTGATAAACATGGAGGTGAATAGTTTGCGAAAAGAACAAAGAAGACCAAAATAAACTCTTAGTGGTTAAATAAGGAAGCATATAGACCAAGAGCACAATTACAGTAAATCCTGTTAAAATTGGGTGGTCCTGCGATTAATTCCTACCACTCCCGCATCCAGAGGACCAAATAGTAATCATTGCGTAATCTGAAGTTATTTACCAAATTGATTATACTTTTAGAGAAACCATTCATGTCTTTGAATCCGATAGAAAAGTCTAATTTAGGATGCATGAACAAAAACTTGCAGTTAGACGAAAAGAAAGCTTGTTCAGGTGGCCATTCATCATTTCGATTTTG
>JAYGXS010000007.1:5627585-5684240 GCA_036362985.1 Ligula intestinalis | reverse complement strand
TAATTATTCTCGCCGAAAATTCAATTGATTGGGAATTCGAAGAGCATTCTTAAAATTAGTATCAAAACAACAAAACGGATGAACGCAGAACCGTTGGGTAACACAGAAAAGAATTAAATAAAACAGATAACTGGTCTTCGCGCAAACGGCTTGACTTGCGCAGTAAAGGGCAATCGAATATCCTACCTTTCGAGGTGGTTCATGACTCATTCCTGGGATATTTATGATGTAGGCCACTGAAAAAGCTCCGATTTTACGGGCCAGAATGGCACATCAAAATGAGACATTACTAATGAATGTGCAGTGCAATGTAATCAAAAAAATATACTAGTATTATGACACGCGTTTAATTCGCCCTACCAAAGTCGTAAGCACACGAAAGGTAGCCTTCATTAGATACGCCATGAATAGAACTTACTGTCATAGCATAGGAGGAGCTGGAGACCGGCCGTGTTAGGCAAAACGACAATACATTGAGGCGTTATGGTCCCTCCGTTTGGCTACAACAAGGAAGGGCATCAAATTAATGTGATAAAGCTAGCATGCACATTATAACGATTTCATCAACAGTACTATGCAGTACTTAATAGGTGGGGGTGGGGGTACCTTGGAGCATAGGTAGAGGTCAAACACAGTGTTCGTGTCGAGGTCGATGGCGTGAAAGCCAGCAACGGAGCCGTATATGACCTTTAGACGTTGGTTTTCCTCCACGGTGAGATCCACAAGAAGGGGTTTAAACCGCAGTGAGGAGAAATGCTGTAGGGAAAAGGGAGAAATTGCTCAGACCAGTCGGGAATGTTCAGATCGTGGTTTGATTGACCGCAAAACGTCAAAGTAGTGTGATGCACGTACTGAATTTCAACAGCAATTACCCAATCAACGCTTTGTCGAAGTCGCACACAGGCCAGAGGTAACCAGAAGGCGTCAGATAGTGTAACAAAAAGATACACTGCCACGGCAAGAAACACCTCGAGTCGTCTATAGGACCTGGTAAAGTTGCTTGCGGACAAAGCAACTACATCGGAGAAACCAACAGACTTCTCAAGACGCGAATGGCCGAACACGTGACAGCAGTGCTGAGAAATTACACATAAATTCTCATGTTTCGGCTTGCTCGACGAGACCCGGTCACACGTTCAAAGGTGATGAGGTCGAATTTTTCGCGGGAGATGTGAAAATCGTGTGGGCTGCCAATTACTTGAGTTATGGTTCACAGGCCCCCAGTCTATAAACAAGTGCAACGACCTGCCACATGCATATTCGACGCTAAAGCTCAATTTGGCTAAAGCAAGTCGCTCTAGGTGAACGCATCGTACAACGCCAGCGCCGGGGAGCCAGAGCAATCGTCACTTTCAAGTTCACTACGTGGGATGAAATGTCAGCAGGTCACGACCCGCAAGCCGAGCATGAAGCCATTAGCGCATAAGCCTGCAACCCTTCACGACAGGGGGAGCCGTTAATTGCCATAAGTATGCAGTAGCATGATGACTGTATCCTATAAATACTGCAAGTCCCTGTGTAAGGACTACCCGTTTCTGCTATTGCCTCTGATGATGAATCCGCGACGGAGTTCGAAACGCCAGGTGAATGAAATTCTTGTCCCAACGATCAAAAATACTCCTTCACAACCTTAACTTAAGCGGTTATTTTACAAGATGGCCTTTAGAGGACCCCTCTGTAGTTCAATATCATCATCCAATACCTCTTGGGTCGACGGCGGAAAATTTGAGATTTGCGGTAAATTCAACCTACTTAAAATGTGTAAGTAGATGGTTATAATACATAAGCACCCTACTGCGACCCCAATAGGAACTCTAATCGAAAATTCTTGTCCCAACGATCAAAGCTACGCCTTCACAACCTTAACTTTGCTTCATACTTTCACCTCATCGGCGAAACCTACTCAAAAAGACTTTCCAACATCAATCAACGCATCAATGGCATAGTCAACAAAGGTAAAATAAAAAACCCTCTCACCTTGAAAGCCATAAATTTGTGGTATGGTCGCGGTGCCCAAGCGTAGATTTCAACCGAGTCTCGTAGCGCGATTACGAGGAACTTGATATTTTCGTGTTTAACTGTCAGACAGAAAGAAGGATATGATGGCTCAAATGGGTTGCTCCTTCAAGATTGGGCAAAAAAGGCTCAAAAACCATGTGATTTTTAAATGTTTTAATCCCGAGGCAACAACTACCTGTTTCGGAAAATATGAAATTCCTCTAGAGAAGCATAAAGACACGCATGTGTGCGTGGCATACGACAGGTACAAGTCAAAGAATGCACTTCGAAAAGCAAAGGCAAAATAAGGCATACCAATTTTAAAATGTACAGCTCCATGAAGATTCTCGCCGACATTGACCCATCCGTTCTTCTTATCGCACTAACGAAAGAGAGAGGAGTTACGAGGAGTCAAGTAAGTAGAAATCCTTAAAGTTCAGTACCGACATAGATAACGAAGAACTCAGAACTCACCCCCTCTGTCTTCATGATCTTGGACCTCAGCCAAGAGAGGTAGTAGACACGAAGGCGGTTTTTGCGGCCAGAAATGGTGACTAGGATGTTCTGCACCTCTAACACAGCCATCTGCGAAAACCGTCGTCGACTGATGAGCGAGTAGACTAGAAAGCACGAAAAGATGGTAGGTCAATTAAGGGCAGAAGAAAGGATAGAAGAAAGACTTTGGCTGCCCTTTTTCAGATATCATTATTAGTGTTGCTATTAAAGGGGGAAGGTAGAAGTCTCTTCTGAAGTCTGAAGAGCTAACACACCAGCATAGATGGAGTGGTAATAATAGCGGTGATGATGGTGGTGGTGGTGGTGGCGGTGGTGGAGTTGCTGGTGGTGGTGGTGATAATAACACTAAAAGCTGTGACCTGGTAACTCACCTTTACCCTCGCCGCTGCGGTCCAGGAGGGAAAGTCCGGTCTCAAGGCCGATAAGGAGATTGACGCCCCACATGGCAGCGCAAAGGATCTCAGAGTTGAAACGCTTTTTGTAGACGTGCACCTCTGGGGTTTCCTCACCGGCAGCAGCTCCGGTACCAAGGACAGAACTGCCGCCGCCAGCATTTCCCATGTCGGCAACGGCGGAGGGAAGCGCGTTCTTGGGGGGTGGAAACTGGACGTCCACCTATGAAAAAACGGGGTATAAGGATGATATATGTGCAAACAGTTGGTAAACTAAGATACGCTAGGTTTCCTTTAATACGGGAATTGAGGTATTTAGGGGTGGATAAAAATGATAAAAAGTAGGAAATGTGGACTAAAAAATGGACGAAAATAGTAAGTAAGCCGAAAGTTGTTTAAATCCTCCAATTCAGTTAACAAAAGCAACGCGCAATTAAAAAACGGTGTGCTATCTAATTAACTAACCCTAACCTAGATTGGAGTGGCTCATAGACCAGATTTCACAATCAGACAACAAATCATGAAGCCCAAAGACCCGCTGCCAGCAACCGAGTAATCAGCCGTAGTCTACAGCCTACCATGCAAAAACTGCGAGGCGAGGTATGTTGGAGAGACGGGCAAACGCCTGGGCACAAGATTGTACGAACATCAACTTGCAATCGATAGCAAGGACAAGTTTTCTTTAGGCTATGGCCATGTGCAACAGCTCAAGCACGAATCCGCCTCTGAGAAAGCGAAGGTGATCGGAAAGGCCAATGAGAAAATGGCCAGGCTAGTGCTGGAAAGTTGGTCCTCCACTGGCGCAATCAACAGGGCTATCGACCTGAACCTTGCCTACCAAGCGCTTCGCATAAGGCTCGGATCAATTTGGCCAGAGCCAGTAGGGCAAACGAGTACGCAGGGCCGAGAGCCAACGCCCACGGCAAATAGGGGTGGAGATCGGAGGTCCCGCGACCCACATCAAACACTGCCTCAAAGTCGCAGCCGCGAGGCAAAGAAAAACCAAATTGGACAGCAACGAGTGATCAGTCCGCATATTGAAGTTTCGCATGTCGTCAAGTGTCTTGACTCGCCTACAACTACGCTGACCGTAGAGGGGGCGAAGGTCACGCCAGCCCACCAGCAGCCGACCTCCGGGAGACCAAATGGGTTCGGCAACGAACGTGCAAGTCAAAAGTCACACGTTTAACACCGATATAATTTGAGGCAGACGGCAAGGCGGACTAACTCAAAACCACCAGACTCAACTACCACAAAACTCTGACGATGGAAGCGAGAAGGTTTTCGAAACGTCAGTTCAAGTATAATTTGGTCCATGAACCCGCCCCCTTTTTCTTCTTCCTTACCTCTGGGAGATGATGAACGCGATAACATATCTGGACACCGAAACTTTCGGCATGTAAGTAAGTATATAATAAGAATAATAATTAGGTTACACAGCGTAGGTTCTTAGTAGGACAGGAGTGTGCGTGGATACATTTCCACCGCCTCGGTCAACCAGGCGAGGAATTAAATAATTAATAAGTACTATTCCTGCTCTAAAAAAGAGCCTGGGATTGTCCACCGAGCGGCCATCATGCTACATTGGTCCATCAAAGCCAAACGAATATGAACAACGGTGACGATCACGTGCTATCGCACCCTCGGGTATATTAAAGTAGATTTAAAGACGTTTAGATGTGGGCCTAAAATGCGATTCCAATGACAAAATCCAAACCACTGGCTAACGTGATCCGGAAGGGTGGTAAATATGAGGTTCAAAGGGTGGGGCAAAAATGATAATTGGTAGAAACATGTTGAATTAAAAGATGAACATGGTGTTTAAGTACGCTAGTTCACCTACCAAAGCAACGCGCAATTTGAAAAGCGGTGTGTCGCAACACTTGTGTAGAAAAAGGTCTATCGAAGTGCTAGCTACCGTAATAGCAAGTAATTATTGACCCAAATTAATAATCGGCAATTCAGTAGTAAAAACTCGGCGCCCCCGGTGTTTTTTTTGACAATTAGGTCGAGTGACTGATTCAAATCTGTCAACTCCTCTAAAATTGTAGCATGATTAATGTCGTCTGGGCATCTGAATGAGTATCAGATGCCTTAAGAAAACGATCAAGCCCGAGCCAATACCTTAGCAAAGTGTTTAGAATGAGGTTTGACAGCTTTGAACACTTCCATTGACCCAATTGTGAAAAAATCGGCGGCTTTGGTGGGAGTTGAACACACAGCCAGTGTTCTAGCCACCTGAGCTGTCGAATTATTCAAGTCCGCCGTCATTCTGGAAGATTCTAGATGATTTCTTAGGAAATACTGCCTGGGCAGTCAGCTTATTCTACTAGCATAGGTGGATTCTATACAAGTTGCAGTAGGCTGGGCAGTTAAATCAACCCGAAGTATAACTAAGTTCACAGCTGCGGTGGGCATCGATAGCTCAGTTGGCAAGACAGTGCTAGCTGTACTCAATCCTGCCCTTGCTGGCGGCGTGGATTCGAATCCCGCAAAGGCCGCCACATTTTTCACAGTTGGGTCAATCGAAAGTACTTAGGGCCGGGACGAATGGCATTAGGGGAAAATAAAAGAGTAAACCACGCGACAGGATGCGATGGAGCGGCGGCCGTAGAAAATGATGCATGAAAAGCACTGCAGTCCACGATTTTGAAATAAAACAATACTAATATATCGAAATAAGTAGGTAGTTATGTATAGTAAACCACATCGGAATGTTCACCATCAAACTGAGGCGAAAACTACTAGTAGTAGCAGAAATATAAAAAAAACAGTGAAATAAACATGTCCACCTCTCTCTCTCTCTCTCTCTCGCGGTGAAAGGAAAAGGGTGTTGAAAAGAGTAAACAACGTGAAAGGAAGCACAGTATGTTACCTGCTCCGAGAAGCCTTCTGGATGTTCGGCCGTAGTCTTCATACCGCCGCCTGAAGACCAGGGCCGAGGAAGTCGTGAATTGTCGTGCTGGCCTCCTTTAGCGAGGTTCTCGAGATTCTCCGAGTTGGCCAATCCCGACGGCAGGCCAGCATAGAAGGAGGGCGAATGAACGGGCTGGCCGGCTGCGGCTCTGCTCGAGTCATCCTGGCAGCGGGCAGCACCGTGTTGACTGTCTCCAGCAGCTGAGCGGCCGAAATCGTTGTTATGGTCTATGGGAGAGCAAGTAGAGAGAGTGAATGCCCTGGTATAGAAAAAAGAACACCACAGCTATTATCCTTTCGATCCCTCTAATAGCCAACTGTGTTGAAACACAGACACCAGCTCAATGGAGTTCATATGGGGATGATATAGAGATCATGTAGAGTCGAAGATTGTGTCCGATTGGGTACAATTTGGCCATTTTAATTATCGCGCACGAATAATAGATTATTTAAATAAGCTATTTGGTGTCGTAAATTGAACTTCTACTCAATCGTTATTCGAATCTGGATTTAATAAGTCACTGAGTTTAAGACTACCGCTAGTACTGATACGGGCGAACACCTCGTCGGCGTGTGCAGTGTCCTACCCGCACACTTTTCATGCCATCCCCAATTGAACAATCCGTCGTGGATGAACAAAAGGCAGGTTTTTGGTGTGAATTGTGGCGGACAGCCACAATGCCTTTCCCACCCCCCACCCCTTCGTTGTCCAAGGCTAGCTGTCCCAAAGTCGTTTCGTCACAAACAACTGCTACAAAGCTTTCTTTCCCTGGCGTCCCTGTCTCCCGAGGCTTAACCTCGCAGCTGCTTCTGGCTAGCAGATAACAGCTGCGTCAACGCCCCCTGTTCTTTGGCATGCCGATGGACCCGACAGTTCACCTCAACCTGAGATTCGACCAGATGATTGTACAGTAGTCACCGGTTATTAAGCCCACGGTTAATAGGCCCAGCCGCCTATTAAGCCCAAATCAGCTTGGGACGGAATTTCACACAGCAAAATCCACCGGCTAATAAGCCCAGTCGCCGGCTACAAAGCCCAGTTTGCCAACAGGATAGAGTGCGATTCTTATCGCTCTGCCTGCACAACTGGTTACATAACGTCTGTAATGTATAGTGCCTATCCTGCATTTACTAATCAAGAACTAGGACTCTCCGGTTAGTGTGCTCGCCGCTTATTAAGCCCAATTCGGTCTGGGCCCGAGGTGGGCTTAATAACCGGCGACTACTGTAGTGATCTAGGCACAAACATCACTTAGATCGCTACAGAATAAACGTGTATGATTGTAGAGGAAAAAAGAGGACTCACCATCCGGCCAGAGTTTCACATCACCAGTGCAGACCATGCTGCTGGGTCTTTGAGAGTAAGCTGCAGAGGCGAGGGCTCGCACTTGAGGATTAGGGTGGGGGTTACGATTCTGTAGGGTGCCCTGTCGGTGAGAGAAGGGGTGTAGAAGGGATAAGCTCATACTTAAAGGAAACGCAACAAGGCCGCAATCCATACGCGAGCGGAAACAGACTCTAACTCGAAAGGCTTTAACAAACAGAAAGCAGGTCTTGGGAACATAGTGAATGGGTAAAACAGAGGTAAGGACGTCGCTCGTGGGACCGCCTGAGTGCACGCGAAGCGCGCTCCCTGGTCTTACGGGCACCCAATTTTAAGGGGAGGGGATGGGCGGGATATGACAGGGAAAAAAACAAGTTTGTAATAATTTTGTAAATTAAAAAAGTTACGGGGGTAAGTTAAGGGATGTGCCCAGACCCCGGCCAAGGACACTGAAGTGCATTATAATATCACGGCTAATCCCTACTGGGCCAACGGTGATCATGTGCATGTGGGAGGGGTGTTCGCTGACCTCGGGCGAGGTCACTGAGGTACATTTTTAGCAATATCACTAACCCCAACAAGAATAACGGCGAAAGAATAAAGAAGCTAGAAGATCGGAAAAATTCACCCTACTTAAAATGTGTAAGTAAGCGTTAATACCCATGTATAACTTCAACAGCCTTTTTTATGTACTTACTCACGAGGTCATTGTATATGGTGACCTTCCGTGGACCCCTCAAGAGTGCAATATCATTATCCAACCCCTACTGGACCGACGGCCGGCCCGCAAAAAGCTGAAAGATTGTGGATAAAACGGCCTACTGAACATTTGTAAGTAGGTGGTCATAGTACATACGTGCCCTTTTGAGGCTCCAGTAGGTACTCTCACCTATTTCTGCACTGTAACCCTAACAACAATTTTACCTTACAACATTTCACTAACAACGCTCCTGTAAACTTGACTGACATGCTTCTGCAGTACTTCCAAAAATCTAGCTCCGCATGACACACTTTTATGCTAGTGTCATATTTGACCTTCGTTCCGTCGGTAGATAATGCACAGAAACTCCTAAGCCTCTGCAGAAATAGCGCCACACAGACAGCAGTTTAAAAGACAGAGAAGCCTACCTCGGCAGGATGCGAGGGCGAGGACTTGTCTGAGCCCGGCTGATTGGAGGATTCGAGGATTGAGGCGAAACTGTTCAGAGTCTCCTGTGTGAATTCGTCGGAGGGCCTGGAGGGGGAAAACGGTTCGCGAGTGTGGAAGAGGTGGTGATAGTGGTGGGGGCGGAGACGGGGGACGGAGAAAAGGAGGCCGAACCAAAAAATTAGCATCGGAAAGATATGATGGAAAAAAGGACGATCAACGCACCACAGCTCGACCATAGCGGACGACGAAATCAAACACCACTACACCCCCCTCCCTCCCCGCTCAGATAGGCACACAACAATAGACCAGGGGTTTGTTCATGGTGGAAGACACATTCACTGAACCAACCGCACTTCCTGTACATATTCCAATAGCAACACCAAGTTACGACGACTGGAGGCGGTCGTGGACCCAATGGTTTGTCTAAGCTTGCCACACTTACACCAGGTCTCTCAAGCATCAGAATTGGCTCAGGTTGGATCTTCGAACTGGCACGGATGGCAGAGTGCTATAGAACAATCACTTTAGTAGGGAGTTACTGCAGCCTGATCCGCTTTCTAAGGTAGGAACGCGCTATCCACTCACACTTGGCAACTGTTTGCGCGTCCGCAGGAATTCGAGTGAGGCGTCCGAACAAGTACCGGACTCTAGCTAGGTCGATCTATCTTACCGCCCACATGAGCGAGTGGTCTGTTCGAGTAGAGTCTGCTGAAAATAATACTGTTTTTCCGTCTTAAAATCACTCAAATAGCACTCTGACCTATATACTTATAGAGAACCGGCTCTTCTCATTCGGCATCGCCAATGAGCCGTGTACTAAACTTATATATTCATACTACTCATGATTAGTGAGTAGTCGTGAATGTTTACTTTTCATTAACGGGCAGCTGCTCAGTTTTCCCTGCAATTGTGTAAGCGACCGGGGTTTGTATATTTCTATTGTGTCGATGCATTTTTCCCCGATAGGGACTGGACGCCTTGCTGTCTCGAAAACGTACCGCACACAGACACACGCGCGGGACAGGTACAAAACAAATGCCACTACAGCTGATGAGGAGGGACGCCAGAGGGGGAAGGGGGCGGGGGAGCATGAATATGTGTTGAATTGGACTAATACTGGCAACAGGGCGAGATGAGGAATGAGATCACTTGACGGGCAGACAGACAGACAGACACACACACACAACGGACAAACAGACACACGTACACACACATAGAAGGGTAGTGTGAGAAGGGGGTATAGTCATGCTGGGAGGTAGGGAGGTGAGAAGTCGCGTGTGTGTTAGTGAACAAAGGCGAGAGGAAGGGTGACAGTCGTCGCTGCTATGATCTCGTCGCCACATGAAGCTGGAATCAGTTCAGACGAATGTCCCACAATCTGCACCAGTGTCCCCCGTCTCTGGCATCCCGATGCCGCCGGCAAGCCGGCTAACCAAGACGTTCTGCCAAAACACGGCAGTCCCCAGAATTTACCTCAACTAAGATCCTGTAAAATTGGTGACCCCGACGTGAACGTTTGCTGGATCACATATCAAATGGTCTTATCTTGCCGGTGCCACACACTGCGACAGGGGGCAAGAGGAGTGGGGGTCGATCCTGCAAGTAAAAACATGGAGCGCCTCTTAAGGACAGGGTTTATCCGGACTAATGATCATACCGAAATCGCCTTTCTGCAAATGGATCCCCACAGAAACCTCTACAGGTTTGAGATCCGAATGAATGAAGGCCGCGTTGTGTGTGTGTGTGTCCCCACTGCGGGTGCCCGAAAATCTAGGCGGTCACTATGCGGTGGGGAGAGAGTGAGGTCGACCTCGGCGCGATTCTTCCCTCACTATAATAAATCTGAATGCGTCTGAATCTATCACGGTGCGCTAAAAGCCGTGGCTTGGAGGGTCTGCCAACTGACGGGAAAACTCGGGCCCCCACGTAGCTGCTCCTTCTGTACCCGCGTATCCTGTGTGTGCGTACGGAAGGAGGGAGGACTGAGAGTCAGGCTGCAATGGCTCCCTCTTAATGTGGCTTTTATGGCGTTCCCGCGCAGTCGGGAGCATACCTAGCGAGATGGGTGTGTCAAGTGTGCGCGTGCTGAGTGTTTATCGCGCCAGCCATCTACACCCTCCCTCCTCCCCGGTCTTTTTGACTTTGTCTTTACACCCGAAACGGAGGTGGGAGTGGCGAGCGAGTGGGTAGATTCTGCGCGAGTCTGCCTAAACTCCTGTTTTCTCTCGCGCCAGTTCTCTGCATTGCTCCTGCTTGCTGTCGCTTTCGTGTTGCTTGCCCAGCTGGCCTCTGTGTCAGTTGCGGCTTGATTCAGCGTTTTCTGCGGCTTGTTGGAGCGCGTGGTGCCCATCGTCGAAATCGACGGGGGAACTGTCGTGTGTGTGTGTGTGTGTTCCAAGAGTCCGGTAAGGATTCCGTGCAAGTAACACCGTACCGCATATAATTAATCTCACTCACATTCTCTACATCTGGCTGGAAGCGAAAATATGTGGACGGATGAGTGGCGAAAGCGGGGCGAGAAACTAGTCGGCAAATCGACGGAAATGTTTACAAGGCACTGTCGAATAGGCCGATAGAATTTGCTTTCAAAGAAAGCATGCATTTTCGGTGGTCACACAGAGCACGTCCGAAAAAATTACAGTCCCTCCAGCTGCACTCCGATTTTACCTCAACAATAACAAACTGCCAACGTTAACTTCCACGCAAAATATAATTGTGAAAGCATCCTCAAAAACCTGACAAAGAAACAACTCCTCACATACTAGTCTTTTCCGTGCAGACGGGTCGATGACCGAATTGGTGGGATGTGAAGTCATTTCAAAGGAGAGGATGACCGTGGTGTGCATGTAAATGGCAAACGAGAAGCGGTAAAATAACACCTTCCGTAAACGATTGAGAATCGTGGAGGCGTCCACATAAGGCAGCGGATTTAGATTTTGCAGAGTCAATCGCAAAAATTTCGGCAAGAGGTGAGGAGAAGCGTGAGGCCGGAGATATTTCGCGGTGAATTGCGTTAGTCAAAAGCATTGCGGTTAGAGTATTGTGTGTGGGCAGGGCAGGGCATGAGAGTTGACGATGAAGAAGTTCGTTAGCGGAAATTCACGTCAAACGTATCTCGAGCATACCGATTGTGTTAGAATTCGTTAACTTGGTCGTAGGACAAGAAAGACTGGAATCGAGAGATTTGCATAGCTAGTAAGACATTTTATAATAATTAAAACCTACTTTCAACTTTTCAGTAGTTCGAATTTCCACCAAACCAAATACGATCGGCTTCCATTTCTTTTCTATTGCGCAGCTTTCACACCCCTATACGGCCCATGGTGTGCCCTACCCTTTCATTTTCCTTTAACGACGAATTCCGTACGACAATTGGGCGCGGAGACTTTTGCCCCCCCCCCCTGGGCTACCATAAGAGCAACTCTTACTTAAGACATATCACGAACTAGATGCTGTCCGCCAAGGCGTACCTAAGAGTAACCTTGCAGCGTGGCGAGCACACACGATATTTCTTATTGGCTAAGCTGTTGCGACGATTGGTCCATAGCCATAATCATGAGATCACGACAGGAAAGAACCAACCCCATTAACTCGCAAACTCTTTATATAATTCGAGGAGAAATGACCTGGTGGGTAAATCGGTTGTGCAGATGCAGATGCTCGTCCAGTGCAAGACGACGGATAGAGTCCATATGCACGCTGCAGCCAAAACCAGACTGACCGACCAATCCCGGACAAAAGGCAATTGGAGTGGCGAATTTGCTGCGCCAAGCTATGAAGCCAAAGTAGCCTTGTCCGAACATCGTAAAAAGAAGTAAGCAGACTGCTCCTATACTACACCACCAACAGGCGGACCATGCGAGAGAGGTCGCAAGCAAAGTGAGCCGGTGCACCAAGATCCTCAAGGCTCTCGCGGGCACATCCTGGGGCTGCTCGAAAGAGACGCTGGCGACCACATTCAAGGCGCTGGTCAAGCCGTATCTCACCTATGCGGCTCCAGTCTGGTCTCCCACAATCAGCTCCTCCAGCCTCCGCCGCCTTCATTCAGCACAGAATGGTGCCCTCCGCACGATCACAGGCTGCTATAACATTTCGCCCACCGATCAGCTTCAGGCGGAGGTTTCTGTCCTGCCGGTCGCCGCACACAACAAACTCCTCAGCCTGCAGTTCTGGTGGACCTGTTCACAACCTGGCCATCCGAACCACAATCGTTGCAACGCTCCCGAGCCTAGCCGTAACGTTCGGACGTCTATCCCAGGTCTCCACAAGGCAGCTGTCGTCTCGTCTCTCTCGGATCTACCCGTTGATGGCTCCGCCATCAGGACAGGCCACCAGCGCCTTCACCAGAAAGCAGTTGTGGACGCTAAATCCAGCTACCATCCCCCGATCCTTCTGGGTGGCTATCCACCTCCGATTGACACCTCGGAACGTCATCTCTCAAGGGTGACCCAATGTACCCTAGCGCAGCTACGCAGTGGCTACTGCATGCTCCTTCGCCGGTACTAACACCCGTCGATACCCGACTTCTGTCCCGATTGCGGCGTCTCGCCGCATGACTGCCGTCATCTCTTCGCCTGCAGTTCCCGGCCAGGCACCCAAACCACCCCCGAGGGCCTTTGGCTCAAGCCGGCCGAGGTCGCGGCTTTTCTCCGTCTCCCAACTGCACCCAGTTTGGATTCCGGCGGGAACTCCTGATCCAACAAGGGCTATTAACCAACCAACAAGTATTTCGGGACGGGGTGAGGTGGGCATAACGGAACCCACCAGCACTCGTCTCTACACAGACAGTCCTACTGTGTCCTATGAACACCGTGAGGATTGCGGTATCGGTTAGTCAAGAAGCTAAGCCTTTTGTTAGCGTGTGATGTGATGGCGGGCACGCGCGCGACAGAGAGAGAGAAAACACACACCATTCACCATACTTGTGTGAGCGAGCGAGCGAGTGAGTGAGTGAGGAAGAGGCGGGAGCAGTGTGAGTGCGTGAGTGAGTGAGTGAGGGACAAACTCACATCATTTGAACCAGCCCCGGCGCCGAGAAGCGCCGAAAGGGATCACAGGCGGCTGGTCGAGGAAGACGTGGACGCAGCGGCACTAGGTGTTGCTGCTGCTGTGGGCAACCGTCAAAGTTCAGTAAGAAGGCCTGTCGCTCGTTTAGGGGACAGAGGTTGCTGACCAATCGGAACTGGCGACCGTCTCGTGTCAGCAGGGCCGACGAGACATCCGCGACCAGCGCCGCCGTCGACGAGGGGGGAGCGCAACGCGGTGGCAAGGGCGGCGGCGCATCCGAGTCCAGATCGGGTGGTAGGTTGACGCGACGACTGCCACGCACGCATTTATATATATGCGTTAGAGTGCATGTATGTTATAGTGTATGCAAATCGTAGGTGCGCGTGTAAGAGGATTTGGGGGTTTTGAGATGGGAAAGAGAGATAGATGGCGGGGGGAGACACACACACAAACGGCAACACACGCAGACGGAAAATAAGTAGTGGAATTGCAGTTAGATGTGAGCGTAATGCGAAAGGAGTTTGATGTGTAAAAATAAGGGGTGGTCGGAGGAACGAGGTAAAAAAAGAAGAAAAGAAAGAATTATACCCAGGATCAAAATGCACTAGAAAAAAACAGTCTCGGTAAAACAAACCATATACATAGACATCTTTTGTTTCATTGCAAAAGACATAAAGAAATAAATGCAATTCTAGATTCGGGGAAGGATAAACTACTACCAATACACTATCTAACAGTCCAGGACCTGAACGCATGGTCAATTCTAGTTCCAGGAGCCTCGTGTAAATAAACTATCATCCGGCTAGTCCCGTCAAAGACTAGCGGTAAAAATATGGAAAGTAATCCTCTAACTATGCCGCTTAAGAAAAGGCAAAGCCTGGTGTTTACCAGGCTTTGCCTGACCAGAATATGGGATTTTTGGTTTATCTAATAGGACACTGGAGAACAGCTTTAAGTCCCGAAATCACGGGGATAAAGTTCTACGCAGGTCTAAAGTATTGTGAACCACAACCAAGCCTGGATCTTCAAAGGCATTGCCTACTACCCTAAATATGTTGAGGTATACTGAACTATATTGCCTCTTAAAGGAAGCACCAAGAGCAAAAAACTAATGTTCGATCGCACAAATAGAATAAATCGATTTGCATTCCCACCCGCCCTTAGGGCGGCCAAGGTCTGCTAAACCAAACCTCCCTATGGTGGATCCATCTCTTCTCCTCTCCATCTGGGTTTTTTATGACAGAGCAGCCCCTCCTGACCATGCTGCTCCGACTCCTCCTCCTCGCCGCCGGGATTGAGGCCCACCCGGCGGGGTTCCGGATCCAACAAGGGCTACTTGCCTGCCTGCCTGCCTATCTCTCAGCATATCCACTAGGCGGGAAATCGAGCTACTTGAAAACGATTTATGATTTAAGAACTCAATATCGCAGAGGAAGTTCATCGTAAAAATGTTTCAAAAATAAAATTTGGTAGAAAATGTTAGACGCGGTTAGGAACGGTTTAAAAACATTTCCCGCACACCTAATTAAAAGATTCCCCTAGTAATTCAGTGAACAGCGTAGCATAACAGCAAGTAAATACTTACAGCAACTTTTCTGAAGGAGCGACCTTCGACAAGGCGGCTTCATCGCCCACGGCATCCGACTTGAAGGACGAATCCATATCCTTGGCAGCATCACCCTCTGCAGCTGCCGGTGGTGACGCGACCGCCGTTGACAGGGCAGACGGATGCAGGTGTCGGTGTGGTCGAACAATTGAGAGCGTGGAGCGAACGTGCTCCGTCTCCTCGACATCCGCACCACAGCCCTCATCCTCCTCTACCACGACCACCTCTCCATCGTCGTCTTCCTCCTCATCTTCCTCCTCAACCCGACGATGCACCTCTTCTCCCTCCTCCACTTCCTCCTCCGGTTCTTCCATCTCATAGGCTGCCGACGGACCATTAGTCCGGTTATCACTGGCTGGCGCGGCAGCAGTAGCAGCGATGGGAGCCTTCTCTACCACGGTCAGGCGTCGCTGATCAGCTGCGGAGGCGGACTTTCCAGTACGTCTTCGAGGAGCTTCCGCTTCCGCTGCCACCGCCTCATCCGCCTCTTCTTCCTCCTCTTTCGAAGATGCCGAGACGGAGGAGTGGTAGCCCGAACCGAAGGAGGAGGTTGTGGAAGCTGAAGATGCCGAGGAGACGGAGGAACCGCGTGAAGAGGAGGAGCGGTGTCGGCGGCGGTGACAATGGGACTGTTTGGGGTGCCCCCCACTGCTGCTTCTAGAAGAAACGGAGGAGTGCGGAGACGCGGAGGCGCCGCCGCCGCCAACGCTATTCGGTTCAGTTGGCGCCACCTCCACACTGCCCGCCGCCGCCACCGCCGAGACGCTTCGCTTCGGAGACGACTCGGTGGAGAGCTTGTGCTGCTGTAGAGGTTCGACGGCGCCAACAGATGTTGACCGCTCCGGCGGGGTGCTGCCCCGGCCTGCCGCGGCGACCCCGTTTTGGTCGGCGCCGGTGGCTCTCTGACGCGCCGCAAGAGGCGACTTGGCGCCCATGTCGGTTAGTTGGGCAGCCAGTCTGTCTAGTTCCTAAAAGAGGAGGGGGTGACACAGATGAGACATTGACGAGCCGAGAGAGGGAGTACAGATAGCAGGGTGCGACTCCGCTGGCAGCGGCAGTACACTGGCACACCACGAGGTTACAAAAACAAGGGCGTCGAGTAGCAACGTGCAGCAATACGCGCGCGCACCACAGGATGAGAGCCACTGTCTTAGCAATGAGAGAAAAGAGAAGAGGATGGATATAAAGATGGACACAACGACGAGAACGAGGACAACGATGAGGCGGCGAACATCCACAAAGGATGACTTAAGCGGGAAGAAATGAGGACGGCAGCATAGAGGGGGACGGGGAGCCAGTTAGTAGGTTTGCAAACAAAAATGGGCCGCGTGGAGCAGAGGTGGGAAAACTGTTGCAGTCTGGGATCTCGGACTCCTCCTACGTTTGCTTTGCATGGCTGCCGGCGTGGGCGGCTGTAAGACAGGGTGACACACACACAAACAAACACACACACACACACACCTGTGAGACGGGTCACGAGTTCAAGCTTGCAGCCGCGAGGATACGCGCCCATGCCGGCGGAAAAACAGGCCGAGAATTGACTGAAATCTGGGCCGCATCGGAAGAGAACTCAGTCAATCAATTTATCGATCTGGCGCCGGTATACACCGCCGTGGACGGGCATCTACGTCACTGGTGGTTGATTGGCCCCTGCCCCCTGTAACTGTTGCTTGTTTTTTCATTGACGGAAATGCTTACCCATCCCGGAATGTATCGCAAAGCCACGTATACCAAGTGAGCTAGACGGCCTATTCCAGTATCCTGTTTAAACGGCCATAAAAGTCAACGGTGACAGTCACGTTTCGTACCCTTTGTCGTTTATTTCGCATAACTACCTACTTATTTGGATAAAGTAGGCATATTTCGCCTTACTACTTGGCTCCGGCGGCACGGTCATACCGGCTCAAATGCAGAGCAATAGAGAGAGGTTCACCCATAATGTCTACCAGTTTCTCTGTAACCCAAAGAGTGCGGTAATGACATTGCAGCAAGATTCAGCGCGCAGATACCTAAATAATCTCTAACTCACAGAAGGACATTTTTGGCGAAACTGGTGAGTAAACAGCTCATGTACAGAAAAGGAACAGGAACAAAAGGGACAGAATCTGGATTGATAAGTACTTAACTTTTACAGTAAGCTTTGCATATTTAAAATGCCATGTTTTGAGACCTGACAGGAGACTTTGACCAACGAAGTCCGCCGAAAAAAGGATGGATGCTGATACTGTACTCCCGACACAAGAAGTGCACTAAATACCCGTTTACTGGATCCTCGATAACGGCCTCGCCTGCAAGTTTCAAGTCAGGTGATCAGAAATAACAAGCACTATGAGCTCAAATGAAAGAACTCTTATAAAAAAGAAGCCAAGAAAAATCGCAACGGCTGATGTGAATGAGACGTAGTCTTCATCTCAGTCTATCGGCTAGAAAACTATACCCACGCAATAAAATACAATTACACAAAACCACAGGAAACATGTCCCTGCTACGTACAGGTTAGAGCGCGGTTGACTTAAGCAGGCGAGTAAGTTGCCCGAAATGACAATTTCAGTTACCCTTATGCTTGTCAGTAATACTTCTCACAATACAATCTGCCAACACGGCTCTGTATTGGACCTTCGAGGCGCACAGGTGAACGCCCCCTATTTCGCACCACAAGTAAGTCAAATTGATGAACGTAATTTGTAATATTTCATGTCACAGCCCACATAGTGAAGGAAATGACATAAGGGTGGCCCCAATCAATAACTGTAAACATGCTAAAACAGTCTAGACCGACTTCTCCCCTTTCGTTCAAAGCTCTGGGTAGCAAGAAAAGACGGTGAAAAATACAGCCAGTGTAGGGTCTAAATGATGAAGGGAGACAACATCCAAAATTAAATGAAGATGAAATGAAGGGCTGTAAAGACAGATAGACAGACAGATAGACGAAACGAAAAGTATAAGCGTCACCACGGAGGGAAAAGCAGCAATAGACGACACGTAAACGGGCCGGAAGGAGGAACAGCGGCCTGGGCGCAGCTACACGCACCGTTTGCAACCGGAAGACCTCAAGCCGATGGTGTTGGGCTGTTTCACAGCGATCCAAAGCCACTGACACTGCCCTACACCCCGACTGACCACCGCTCACAGAAGACGCTGGCATCGACGCCGCCTCCTCCTCCTCAACAAAAATGAACTCATCTGGCCGCGGTTTAGCCAGCCGACGTTTCGGTTTTGGACCCGGTGGAGGGCTCATCAGACGCAGCAGGTAGGCCGATTCAGTGGGTGAGGCCGAGGACCCACAGGTGTCCACCTCGACACCACCACCTTCGCCATCAGCACAGGACTCAACTGTGACCGAGAGCTGGGATGACGGCGCCTGCTGCCGTTGACAATTACTCTTCTTGCCTTCCGCCTCCCCTGCCTCCTTCTCTCCTCCACCTGCACCCTCCGCATTCTCCTCTTTTAGGTCATTGACTGATTGTGCTTCTCGGACGATAACCGGCGCGGATCCAAACCAGTCCCCTGCTGCCGCAGCAACTACCACCTTCTCATCCGAACTTGCTACAGGGATCGGAGCGGACGCGCCGGGCTGTTGTTGCTGGGCGGCGGTGGTGGTGGTGGTGGTGGTCTGACCGCCGAAAATGTTCCTCGAAGAGGACGCAGCCAGGTCGCCGGGAGCTTGGGAACGACTCATGCAGTTCTGTCTCTGTCTCAGACCCAGTAGGCCCGCGGCTGTGGGATTCAGGTGGGCCTGTCGCAACAAATACAGCAACCCCATTGGTTGGACTAAGGCAGCAGCGGTGGCGGTGACGGGCGTTGTGGTAGCTACAGTGGTAGTAGTAGTGGTGGTAGTGGTTGTGGTCAGCTGCTTATTAGTCGTCGTCGTCGTGGTCAACGCAGGCGACGACGGCACCAACACAGTGGGGACAAAAGCCGTGCTGCTGAGGGACAGATCCTGGTCAGATGAGACGGACTGGACGGGCAACAAACACACACACACACGCATACATACACAACGGAAGTAAATAAAAGGAGTCGGGTAGCAGGTACGTGGAGAACCGGACAACAAAACCCACGCAATCGTAAGCGAAGAGGGAGGCATGTTGGGAGCGGGGCCGCGGGTTGGGGAAAGGTTGATCAAAGGGGAAAAGAACAAATAATCAGTAATTTACGCAGTATTCGCGGGAGAGTAGGAGCAGAACCAAGTGTCAAAATGAACAGGGGGAGGACTAAATTGCCCATGAAATGTCCGCCAAAATTCTCAAAACCGGCTTTCGATTCGAATATATAAATTAAGTATGTGGTGGTAGTATTTATTAGCATGCGACTTAAGCTCATTTCAAACAATCCAAGATGAAAGAACTTCTCTCTAACAACAGTAAAAAATTGTCACTCAAGTAGTATGCATTTTTCTCATTGCTTTTCTCTCCTCTAATAAACTCAAATATATTTTGCCGGAAAAATGCACAAAAATATTCCTTCTTGGTAGCGGCTTACGCATTCGTCAAATTTTATACCCCAATAAAGGGTATCTATCTGTTTTTGAAAGAGTTTCCAAATGGCCAAATAATTGTGAAACCTGCAGTTGAATTCACGGTCTCCAAAATATAAGTTGCATATATTCTGTCTTGGGATAAGTAAATATTTCTCTATATAGTGTAAGGAAGACGTCATAAAATGTTCCTATGGATATAATTTATAAGCAGCATTAAAAAATGGACGGATACGTTGCTTTATGAAGGCACATTTCATGGTTGTAAAAGCTCCCATAATTAGAAACTTCGTAAAGATTTCTTGTGAGGACGCCTGAAAATAAATCCCTCCTCCCGGCCAAGGCTTGTTTACGGAGGGTTAATGCGTGGAAAGTGAAGAGTGGAAAATAACTTCAAGCCACTTGTTTTAATGAGCTAAATATATGCGTGAAACGTAACAGAACAGAATAAAAATCGACCAGCATAAATTCCTGTTAGTTCCGTACAGTATGCCTATGATGGACCAATGAGAATAGCAGACAACTCCTATTGGCTGGATAGGCGGAAATACAAACTCACAATTCAACAATATATTTTGTTAGGTGGCCTCCTCACAAGATAGCATTACCTAGAATTTTTTTAAACGGAAGGGTACGCTTTCTTTGGAAGAAGGCGTAATTTGCTACCAGAAAGAATAATTTTGTGCGTTTTTTTCTACAACAGATTTCAATTTATTAGGACAATGATAAAAGGGCGTACTACCTTAGTAGCCATTTTGTATAGAGTATACGTCCTGCTAGTAGACAAAAGGATGCTCATTAAAAGCCGGCATCTGGAGGTGATTTAAATATATTGAGATTAAGTCGACTACTAACCAGTATTGCAACTATAGTTTGGCTTTTAAAAATTCTAATTATGAGAGTTCTTACGACCATGTGCAGTCATAAAGCAACACATCACTCCATTTGTTAACGGTGTTTTTAAGTTATACAACTTGGTCCTTCTATGCCCATAGCAACATTTTATAAGAACAAGAAGACTTCCTCCTCACAATGTACATAATGTGAGTATACAGCATATGAAACGATGGCGGCATTTGCTACAAACCAGTACAAGAAAGAATATTATTTTGCGTTCTTATTATATTTGAATATATTAGGTGTTAAGAACCGCTCCTGGAACTTCTAATTAACACGAACACTGAACCAAAGAGCCCGTAAGAGAGACAGAGAGAAGACCAGTCGGCCAGAAGGAGAGACAGGGAATTTACTCAGACAAGCACGTTACAGCAAGTCAGTGCAAGTCAGCGCAAGTCTTTAAGTCTAAACGGTAGAACAAATTTAGGGCAACGAAAGAGTGTAAGCTACGTCCATAGAGCCAATCAGCTTTTGGCTAGCATTGCGATTGGCTGGGGGTCGGCGGCTGACATTCAGCTTGAATTTGGAATTATCGATTGATTTGACTGCGAGTTGTGTTCGCCTCGTGTAGGCCGATTGATAGCTTGCTGTGAGCACGGCTGCTTGCGCAGGCTACCTATCTGTTTGGCGTCTCCTAACAGATATATTGTGGGCATAAGCGCATTCCCAGCATTAGGGCAGTAAGAAAAATGCATACTTATTAAGTAGCCATTTTGTACAGATTGTACTTCTTGCTATTGGTCAGAAGACAACCCCTTCAAAAATAGGTAGCTTGAGGTAGCTTAAAGCAAACTAATCAATATTACAACCACATATGTTCGATTCGAGAGCACAGTTCAGAATTTCGGCTGATGTTTTAATGATATAAATAATTTTCTATAGATTTAAAAACGCACAAAAAGTACAATTATCGTCAGTAAAATTGGGTCGGCATCTGCACTACCCTCCTCCTCCTCCTCCACCGCCTGCACCTACCGCAGCGGCGGCGGCGACGATGGAAGATGAGGGTGGTGGTGGTGATCACAGTATCAGCATCGGCAGCAGCAGTCGCAATAGCAATCGCAGCATCCACAGAGAAAAGCAGCAAGGGCACAGACAAAGAGAACAAAAAGGGAGGGAGGCAGCAGTAGCAAGTGGCACCGCGCCGCATTACGGTGGTCCACCGCGTCAGACGCAAAGCTGATGATGCATTATTAAACACAAACAATTAGGGGTATCTCACCTCTACACAGGAGCGTCTCTGTACGTGCGGTACGCGCAAAAGAACCCAGGCGGGAAAGGGGGCGGCGGTTAGATAACAAATAAACGAGGTGTTGTATGCAAGGATGCAAACATTGAACCTCAGAGGTATGCTGCTATGTTATACTACTCTTGTTAAGCAAGTAGTTATGTTTTATAACTATTTTCTACTAGCCGGCTGCTGCTCGCTTTTCGCCTGCAAACATGTTACGCAGGTATTTATTTCCCATTTTTCCTTTGTGTCTGTAAATGTCTTAGCCAGCTTGTTACCAATAGGGCGCTTAAAGGCGCTTCCCTATCCTTGCCTTAATACACCGATGCTGATATAGCCACATAACTTTGGAGGCTTCAGTGAGGCGAGGGTTCAAAAGTGTGCACAAATGGCCCGCAGGACACTAAACAAAAGCACTTCGAAGCGCATAAATCCAAAGGCGAGATTTACTCAACCGGGGTAATCAATTTACAGACAACGTAAGCGAGCTAGTGAAAGACAGGATAACTAAGTATTCAGTAATATCAGAAGGAATACAGCTGTATTCTGCTAATGACAAAAGTTTAACAACATAATCAGCGTCGATAACTCATTGCAAGCACTAAGGCATCGGACGCGGTGAACAGAAGAACAACTGCGGAATCCTTCGTGAGATACACACACAAAACATGCGTCGAAACTCATGCCTTACTGACTAAAATATATTTAAAAGGAGAGGTGATTACTTCAGTGAAGTTGCAGTCCTGATTTTGGGGATGGGAATCCTATCGCTTTTTCTTCTGCGTTAGACATACTAAGAAAAAATTACTGGTAACTGTACTATTTACATTACTTTGTCCTATATCTCTGTAGATGTCTTCAAGAAGAACGAAATCCACCCCAGATAATCGTCTGGAAAGATAGCCCGTTAAAATAGAAAGCTGTTATCGTTTTTAAGGTACTTTGCCATTATGGGCGTCTTTTTTAACATTCGAGTGACTAATCCCACGTCAATAGGGCGTTTTTAGCCGCTTTATAAAGTGTAGTAGTAAGTGCTTCGGACAAATTGCAAAGCATCATGAATATCAAGAGGCTTATTCGTGGGACGTTAATACAGATTTGAAAAAAATGTGATAGAAAGTTACTCGGAAGTTTTTTAAACACGCTTACGATGCAAGCTGGCTGTACCTCAAAGTAACTGACGCAAACTTCAATAGCCTACATTTATGCAAAAGAAAATTAGCATGAGAAATGGGTTTTTTGCACAACCCATGTTTAGGAGGTATGAGAGGGGAAAACGTCGAAGACAAGGCAAAAGTGCGCGTGGGCTAACCAGTTACTTTTTTTGAAGAGGTTTCAAGTCGGCAGCCAGAGGCAGATGGCTCCTACGAAAACTACGCCGCTGAGGCGACTGGGTAACACCAAAGCGAACTGTGTTGTTACCTTACGCCTACGTGAAGGTCGTCGCAGAGGACGGTGTGAAGAACTGCACCACTGCTGAGTCATGCCTAATCAGGTGACGCAAACTTTAGACAAGCTGCTAGGTATCCCCTGCACCCTCACAGATGTGGGACGGACTTTCAAGAGTGCTAGCTGCTGCGACTAATAGGCCTTCTTCAATACAAGCGAAAATCCGTGTCCCAGGAAGCAATTGAGAAGAAGAACACCCGATCGCTGGGACAATATGTTTATTCGCCTGACGTTTCGACATCCATCGCGGATCCGTCATCAGAGACATGAACAGTAGCAGAAACAGGTTAAGTATGCACAGAAGTTTGCAGTATTTAGAGGGCACAGTCATTACGGCAAGCATACAGCAACAATTAACGTTAATTGACTTCTTGTGCGTGGATTGCTTGTTGGACGGCACGCGGGCTCTGACCTTTTGAACTTTCATCACGGGCGGTGAGCTCGGGCGTGGTGATTGCTCGGCCGTCTGGCTCCCCGGTGTTGGCGTACGATGAGGCGGTGGCCTGCCCATTCCTCAAGTGACGGCTTGCTTTGGCCACATTGAGTCGCAGCATTGAATATGGATTGGGCAAATCGTTGTACTTGTTTATGGATTGGGGGCCCGTGAACCATGACTCAAGTAAATATTGGCGGTGGTGGTATGGTGATCTTAAGACTAAAGTATTCAGGAAAGCGACAAACACGATGCAAGTACTGAATGACAACAGCTACCACCCAATCAGCCACAAACACAGTTGCGTAAAAACACTCTATCGGTGTGTTGAGACGCACTGCAGCGAACAAGAAGATAAAGTTGCCGAAGTAGAATACCTTCGACGGGTGTTCAGAGAGAATGGCTACCCGCGCAATTTCGTCAACCGGTGCTTGCGCAAACGAGATGGCCAACAAAAGCGCACCCACCCCAAGGTTTTATGTTCGATCCCATACGTCAAAAACGTCCCAGAGGCTGTCGGCCGCCTTCTCGCACCACTTGGAGTTGGAGTCGTACACAGACCGGAGGCAACCATAAGGCCTCAGCTCATGAAACCGAGAGACCCACTGCCAAGGCAAGAAACATCTGGGGTCGTCTACAGGATCTGGTGCAGTTGCGGTCAAAGCAACGATGTCGGAGAAACTGGCAGACTTCTCAAGACGCAAATTGCCGAACACGCGGCAGCAGTGCGGCGAAATGATGCTAATTCTCAAGTTGCGGCTTATTCGACGAGACCCGACCACACGTTCAAATTTGATGAGGGCGAAATTCTCGCAAGAGGTGACATTCGGGTGAGCCGAGAACTACTTGAGTCATGGTTCACGGGCCCCCAATCCATAAACAAGTGCAACGATTTGCCCAATCCATATTCAATCCTGAGATTCAATGTGGCCAAAGCAAGCCGTCACTTGAGGAACAGACAGACCACCGCCTCAACGTACGCCAACGCCGGGGAGCCAGACGGCCGAGCAATCATCACGCCCGAGCTCACCGCCCGTGATGAAAGTTCGAAAGGTCCGAGCCCGCGTGCCGTCCAACAAGCAATCCACGCACAAGAAGGCAATTAACGTTAATTGTCGCTGTATGCTTGCAGTAATGACTCTGTCCTATAAATACTGCAAACTTCTGTGCATGCTTAACCTGTTTCTGTTACTCATGTCTCTGATGACGAATCCGCGACGGATATCGAAAGGTCTTCTTCAGTCTGGCGAAAAAGTTGTGCTACCAGGACACGGGGAGGTCTGAAATCTGGCCACCCTAGGAAAGTAGTGACGTAGCGACCGTTAGGCTAGATTAAATATAAGTTTCCCTATCAAATTTGGCTACCGGGTAGGTCACAAAGATCAAACGGGAGGCTGTGGAAGGCCGTTCCTACCAAACAGTTAAGGAGGCTTTTGGCAATCCGCGATATCGAAACTGTGTAAAGCACTGCATGAAAACAGGGGGATAGGCGAGATCCAGTCTGTTCAGTTAGAACAACTCTGACAAATGTGAGGTAACAGCACGGGTCAACTAGATCCCCCTTTAAGTCCCGCTTTAATAGCTACTTCTTACTGTGTTCTTTGTGACAAAGTTCTCCTACTTAAGGGATAAAGTACTCGACATTTAGGGCTCCTTTGTGTGTACACTGTGTGTACGCTGGATGAAATCTGACAAATATGAAAGTAGAGCACGGATCAACTAGGTCCTCTAGTGGACTGGTAGTGAGGCTGCGATAGCTACTGTGTCCTTTATGACAACGCTCTCCTACGCAAGGGGTAAAGGACTCCACAGTCTCCTTTGTGTGCATTTAGACACCAGGCCATATGAAATGGATCTAACAAAGCAATGGGGGACTGGAATAGCCATTTCCGGCTTGTTGACCGTCATCAGCCAGTTATACCTAATCTCAAGGGTTGGAACCGCCGATATTTGAACCCGGGACCTTTGGTCATTGAGTCCAATACTCTACCACAGCACCACGGGCTTCTTGCATTGTCGGTTGAGATCGGGGCACATCCATATGGTCTCCTTCACCAACTGGTACCAACGCCCATCTCCAGTCTGCTTAACTCTACCTTGGCATTGGAATATCGTGGGTTGCTAGCCGCAGGGAGCCAGATGGCTGAGCATCCACATAGTCCATCCATCATGCCCAAGTCTACCACGGATAAGGAACGTTCAGCAGGTCACGACCCTTACGCCGATAATAAAGCAATTAGCGCACAACTATCCTCGATAGGGTGGGAGTCTTTAAGAATATGCAGCAGCATAGCGACTGTATCCTATAAATGCTGCAACTCCCTGTGTATTATTTATCTGTTTCTGCTACTGTTTCTGATGATGGATCAGGGAATAAGATTATTATCCCAGTGATCTCACCTGCTTCTTCTCAACATCATGGGTGTCGGCGAGAATAATAAAGCAGAAGATGTGCAATTCTGCTGTATCATAAACATACTCACACGCAATCACCATCTTCAGACACATCTCCGGATACTGAAAGATGGCCTGGACCACGTCTCAGCATGGTCGTCAGTTAGCCAATGCTCTTCTAGTGCATACCTTGAAGTCAGTCCAGTGCGCTCGCCGATTACGACCCTCTCCCAGTCGTGAATCCTTAGACATCCTGCCCAATGAGTTATCCTCTTTCCCGTACCTTGGTGTTGCTCTGACATCCTGTGTTTAATTTACTCTTCATATTGAAACCCTTTTCATTAAAATTTGTTAACTTCTATATTATATCCATCGGTTCCGTTCATATCACACATCTCAAACTCTAAACTGGCGATGGCTGCATTCTTCACCTCATTCTCTGCTGTTTTCCAGTTTTTTTTCCCGCCTCACTTAAAAAAGAACTGTTGATATTTAAACGTATTCTCCAAATGCTTTCTTCGGCTGCTGGTGTTTCTTATGCTATTTTAACTGATATTATAACATACCGACACTTTAAAATGGTCAACCAACTTGCTGATCGCATTCTTGATGAGCTTCTTCGTCCACTTAACTCTGAACTAATTCTGCGAAGTCTTCCCGTACTATGCGCCGGGGGTTCTGACATATGCCTTGCCCTACATCGCCATATTAGCACGCTATCTCACGTGTAGAGAAACGGAAATCCAGAAGTTGATGTTAGACCTGTCTCCATAGCAGATGTGGCGGATTTCATGTAAACCTCTAGATTTTTGGGCATTTTATGAATGGACCCATTCTTCGCTGAAAATTTTGGATGTTCGTCTTCAAGATAAACCGCATTTTTTTTCTCAGCCAATTACTGGCCGTGGCGGTATGACCATGCGGTTCCTTCACTGAGGCCTGAAGGAGAAGTTTATTACAATTTGTATCAGAACAAAGAGAAGAGAGACAGAGACAATACCTCTGGTCGTCCGGAGGGATTGGAAGCAGTGTTAGCGGTAGCAGCAACAGCAGAGATTCGACTGAGACCGCCTGCACCGATGCCCAGCATGGGCTGCCGGACAAACCTGTGCTGACTGGCGTTCGCAGCACCGCTGGCAGCCGATAAATTGTTCTCGCCGATGCCGCCGCCGGCACAATGGTCCGACTTTGACTTTGCCAGAACTATGACGATGAAAAAGAGACCACAAAAAGTGTTAGGTTAGGCAGCACAACAACGTGATGGCGGCTTGGGCCGGGACGGCAGACGCCTTGGCGGCGGTAGTGGCTATTACCCCACCCCGCCCCCTCTGCCCCCCCCCGCGCACGCGTGCGGAGCCTTTAGCTGACTCAGCGCCGGCCCCGGGCCCGGCACCATTGCTGCCGCGGCGACTCGCAAGCACGTGTATGTATGTGTCTGTCTATCGACGTAAAGTTGACTAGCCGAGAGATGGACAGACAGACACGCGGCGGCGGCGGTGGCGGTGGCGCCAGCCTAATGCGTCACAGGCGCGCACACGCTGACGAAAAAAGCAAATTCTGATTGGTCCGAGGGGGCAAAGAAGATGCGCGCGCGCACAATCGATGGTCAGCTGCTGCTTGGTGTCCTTGTGCTTGCGCGTTTGCGCCCGCCGTCGCGTCCTGAGACACTTCACACTATCCCTCTCCCTCTCTCTGCGTGTGTGTACGGCTGTTGGCATTTTGTGTATTTCGGTGGTTCCACCCGGGCAGAAACCGGAGCCGTGCAGCACGCACATGCATGATGAACTTAAAAAGTGTTGAAACTGTAGGCACCCCTCACAGGTAGCGAGAGAATCGGAAAAATAGCATCACAAGAAATATAACTTGGTCGAAAAGTTCGTTGGGGAGTACAGTTCCGAGTCTAGCACACCAGGTCGTCGTCATCGGACGCGTGGAAAATGTGTACAGAACAGTGAGTATTTTAAGCATACCGAAAATATACATACATATAGTGCTTAGTCGGCTTTGGTCAATAGCAGGGCTTGTTGGTTGACGTATTTTCCAGGCTTCCCTCAGATAGGTGTGCACTGCGTCCAATTCGACGTCCAAGATGTCGGAGTTAATGGCTTCTAGATGGGCAGGAGCCTAGAATGCGAATTCGTTTCCGGTTTCAACCGTGTGCATGGCGACTTGGGACAGGTGCTCTCACTGCTTTAGTGCTAATTGGTGTTCATGCCGCCACAGGGAATTTCGTAAACGGCTTCTTTTCTGTCCAAATAGTCAACCCTATCCTTCGGATGCGAAGATTCCCATATTAAGCAGGCGTCAGAGTCAAGCTGTATCGAACACCCTCCCAGCAACCAGCAAGGGTCTCGACTACACCCATCCTATACGGAGAGATCAGGGACAAACTACCAGCCCAGACCACCTCTGTATGCATCTATTCATTCGCCTGGTCCTGTGGGGCAGAATATTTTGGTCAAACGAGCCGGCGTTTGTCCAAAAAACGTCTGAGAACATCTCCCAGTGTGGTTAGATAAGGGCCAAATAAAGACCATTGGCAGTTCCATTCTACAGGGTGCCCCACGAAAAACCCCTAAATTTATGATCATGTTTATACTGTTATAAAAATAAAAATTATTGATTACAATTATAACTAACAACTTTATTGTGTAATTAACAAACTGTTACCTAATAACAAGTTACAGATACCGCTCAAAATGCTGTCCATTAACTGCAGAACAGCAACGTAAGCGATCCATCCAGCTCTGAGCTGCTCGACGAATGACATCAAGAGGGATGTTGTTCCATGTGTCCATCAACACATGTTTTATTGACTCAATATCAGTGTTTCCTTTTCTTCGTCTCTGAACCTCCTGTAAGAGTACACTCCACATGCAAAAGTCCATTACATTCAGGTCAGGGCTCTTGGATGGCCATTGCTGGGGTGTGATGAAATCTGGAGTGTTAACTCGGAGCCAGGAGACAGTGTCCTTGGCAGTGTGTGGCTTTGCACCATCTTGCTGCCATGTCCAAGGTTCTCCCTGCATTACTTGATCAATATCTGTAAACATCTGCGGGCACATCTCCTCTCTGTAAACAACTTGATTTACAGTTTTTTTTCGTTCTCCGACTCGGTGCAACACCTTCCTGCCCAGCAGCATCTCCTTCAATAAAATAGAGGTCTGTTTTGCCTTGCCAGGAAACAGCACCATAGCACATGATAGATTTTTGCTGCTTGTCTATCTCCACCAGCAAATCTTCATCAGGAATATCAGTTTTGACTTCCACTGCACGATATATGCGTTCATTTTGCCTATTCAGAGGTGCAGACAAGCAGAATGATGATTCATCTGAGAACCATACTTGTTTCCTTTTTTCTCCTTCACCGAAGCGCTGAAGCATGGCATCACACTTTGTCTTTTGAGCTTGCTGGTGTGTTTCAGTTAAAACATGGCATTGAATACGTCGAAAACATTTTAAATTGGATTTTGCAATTGTTCTGTGCACATACCCTTTTGACAATCCCAGTTCTTTACAAATTTCACGTTGACTTGAATGTCTTCTGTGATGATCTGGTGGAGTTACGGCAAATTCCAAGACTGCTCGCCTTGTTGGGGAATCGTGCCTGCAAGAAGTGCCACTACCAGGCTTACACACCTTTGCTACAGGTGACCCACCTTGTTTGAATGCAGCCGCGACACCTCTAAACTGGTCAGTTGTAATGGCACCAAAAAATTTAGGCAAAATGTTCCGACATTTCTGCAACCCCCATGTTGGATGTTCTTTCCGGAATAGGACGATGACCTCGCGCTGGAAACTGTTTAGCTGTGGCA
This sequence comes from Ligula intestinalis, assembly GCA_036362985.1. NCBI lineage: Eukaryota > Metazoa > Platyhelminthes > Cestoda > Diphyllobothriidea > Diphyllobothriidae > Ligula > Ligula intestinalis. Next base: position 5,654,635 of record JAYGXS010000007.1, on the reverse strand, counting down.
TGGGTCTACACGTCTTTCCAGAATATTCCTGGCATATGGTGCGCAGGTGGGCATTTAAGAACCTTCTCCTCTGCGACCACCACCCACGTTGTGTGGGTGCTCCTCACCACTGAGCGGAAGATGGCGTGGGCGACATTAATGCGGGTGCGAACCAACGGGGGCGGCTTCACTTCGGATGTGGCCCAGGTGTTCTGTCTTCTCCGCCATCGATCGTGACGGCATGGGCGGTCCGGCAGCAGTAACAATCACAAACTTAGGGGTTTTTTGTGGGGCACCCTGTAGAACACATGGTCGACTCACACAATCGCGTGGATGCCAGCGAGAAATTCTACAAGGTGCCCTCAAGCTATTCAAATTTTGTTGGATAGCGTCTGCTGGCTACAACAGAAGTAGCTGCGATCAGGCTACGCAAATCGGTCGTGTGCGCTCAAAAGAACTTTTTAACGGCGCCGCAGTTGACATGGCCGAAAGTCGCTAACCCAGCCACGCGCAGCTTACCACCTGTCTCGGCTACTTTTTCTACAAACCCGCATAGTTTACTTAGTTAATTACCATAATTACCTGAAGAGAATTGATCGAAAGCAAACTAAGGGGAATAACAGTCTCCGATGTTGAGGTAATGGTCTCCTTCGACGTCGTTTCCCTATTCACCTCCATACGACTCGATGTAGCAAGGCAATGCACAGAGGAAGCCCCGAGGACCTACGAAACGAAGGTTCCTGCAGGCGTCTTACTTGAACTTGTAGGCCTTTGCCAAGGAACCAACTTTTCATTGTATCCTCAATACTATCAACAATTAAAATATTTCCACTCATATCTGGATTCCTTGTCGAAATAACAATGCAGAAGCTAGAATCAACGGCCCTTCCATCGATTCATCCTCAGTTTTGGGTACGATACGTAGACGACACATTTGTTTTCGTTAAAAAGGACCGACTCGAAGCGCTCCATAATACCATCAACTCAACTATTCCGGATATTCAATTCACGCTGGAGACGGAGGTTAACAACAAACTCCCAGTTCTGGATGTTCTCGTGCAGCGAAATACTGACGGAAAATTACAGACATCCTTTTACCGCAAAGAAACATATAAGGAAGTTATTCTTAACTATAAGAGCAACAAACCCATCTCTCACAAAAAGAGTGCCGTCAACAGTCGGCTACGCCGAACGAAGACACAATACTCTGACGAGGCAACCTACCGAATCGAGCTAAATAATCTTTTTGATTTGTTTTCCCGCAATGCTTACCCCAGAGACTGTATATGCCGATGCATAAACAACAACACAACAAAAAGGAACCAGATGATTCCACTCAAGCGCCCAAAACAAATACATGGCGAATCAATCCTATACATGGAATGTGTCTGAACTCGTTGAAAGGCACTTGCGGAAACACTAAATAAAAGTGGCACAAAAACCGATGGCTACTTTACGCACCCAGCTTCTGCACCCTAAGGATAGGGTTGGCAACCTTAATAAGAAAGAAGTCATCTACAAAATCCCATGAGGAGGTTGTGATACTGTATATTGTGGCAAAACAGGTAGATCCGTCTCCACACGCACCCACGAGCACCAATTGGCCGTGAAGCGACGTGACAATTTTTCCTTAGTGGCTATGCATTGCCTCGACACAAGACACGCCTTCGCATGGGATAAAACACGCATCGTCGGAGTTTGCCCCTCCAAAAATAGCCGAGAATTTATTGAGGCCATGCACTCCGACGACTCATGCATCAAACGGCACATACAATTAGATGGTATTTATGAACACTTCAAAGAACGGTAGAAGATAGAGAAGCGACAGGACACAGACTGACTGAGGCAATACCTACCAGTCAGGTCTCACCCCGTATAACTATTAAAATTTTATTTGTTCATTGCAAATTTCCAGTTAGTCGGAAGACGAGCTCGGGGGCACCAGACTCGAAAATTCACTAATTAAAGTTCCATTACATCCCAAACAACATCTCTTTCTTCTTCAAATTAAAATTTCTTGGGATGCGTGTTTTCCAATTTATAAGAGCTTTTATACGTGCCTACCTACCTCTGTAGCAGAAACTGGTGGCTTCGTGGGCGAATTTTAGTGACACATAGGGGGTTTTGGCACCGTTAAAGGCCATACTCTTCTTCGCGTCAAGGAGAGTCGAGGCAGAGCGCAGCACTCGCGGCAGTGATGTGGCGAGCTTTCAAAAACAAGTCTTCGATTCCTCCCACAGACATTGGGTACTGCTACGCGAAAGCGATTACTTGGCCAAATACGACGTATTACTCATGCACGCATAAATGCCACGCCGTGTTCGTATATCGGCTACGCCTACGCAATCTCAGAAATCCGACTTGGTAGGATGCCGCGTCATCCCAGACACACACACTCTCTCTCCCTGTGGTTGTAGATCCCGGCCACGACCACTTGGCATAAAACTGATTCAGTCATCCCATAAACGCATACTATATTTTCCGCACTACAGGGCACTCTGTCAGTGAATGGTTTATTTTCGAACTTTTTCGGCTAAGGTAGTTTTAGTATTGGACCTTATATACCCCAGGCCTCGGCATTGGGTCGTACGGAACCAGTGTTAATGGGGAGGGGCTTGTAAGTGTGGAAATAGGACGGGCCGTAAAGGGCATTTGTAAAGTGGTAAAGTGGCCATATAGCCACGATTTAGAGCGCGTACATCGAAAGAAAATCTGCTAAAAAGCATTCAATGAATAAGATTTTTTTAAATAAACAGCTATGCGTAAATTTGTGATGGGTCAGACAGGAACCAGTGGGATTAATAGCTAAAATTCGTGTAGTAATTCAGAAGAACAAGTGGCGAGTATACGTATACTTTTGATAAATTATCATCAGGCAAATCATGTACCATGTACCTTTGACCCTTTCCCATATTAAGGTAATTTACCCGACGATCATTTATCGAAATGTACACGTATGCTCGCCACCTATTCTTCTGAATTCTCTGATGGGAATTTTCGCAACTTTAAAACACACAGTAATTATTAAATTATACTCCATCATTCCACTATTCCTGCATAATGCTGCACCGCGTCATCGATGCCACACTGATTAAAACCACAAAACGAATGCAGTTTAGCATTTTACAATTACTTCTACAACGTTCCTGTACTGCCTATCTGAATGCCCTGCCCTTAAAAATCCCATTACCACCGGTACTGTAAGACAGTATTCTGCAGCTAGTGGTATATGAGGCCCACTACTTAAACTGACTTTGCCGCTTTTCTTGCATAAAATGCACCGGACTATATGGCGCATTAGGGGGAAACAAGACAGTCAGATAAGTAAGTCAGCCAGTCAAGCTTTACTGAAAGCATTCACAATATTTTTTTCAGTTGCTGTGAGATGGTAGTTCGTTTGCGAATGAAGAAATTACATATTTTTATTAAACGAAAGCACCAAGATGGACCGCCCCGAAGGTCATTAATATGCATATCCCGTGGTAACGTTAGCGTCTTCATTCGAATAGGTACAATCTGCTGCTCTCTGTTCAATAACCTACTACTGAATTTTATCCGCTAGCTGTGGCCATCTCGCCTTTTTTTCTCTCTCAGAAACTCTGTTTGGTCTTATTGACTTGGCACAGGTCATCTTTGTGCTTCCTTCACTTCCGTGCCATTGATTCATTCATTTTGGCTTCCCTCACAGCTGCTCTATCCCCATATTCTACTGCGTGACTCCGATAACCGCGAGTTTGAAGACCGCGTTGTAAACATGTCTTTTGACAGGTGCCATTTCGGGGTCCATACGCACGCACACTGTAATATTATGGTGAAGCACAGTATCTATTACTCCGCGGTCAGTAATCAGAATTTAACGATATATAAGGCACACTGTTGTTGATTGAGAAAACTAAAGGCGCCTTGTAGTCTAGAAAATCACGGTTTGGGACGCGGGATGCCTGTCAGTTATTGATACTATTATAGGAATATAATATCCGAATATACTATCTGCTGGTCTTAGTTAGTGTGACTACGAAAATTAGCAATCTTAGTAGTGGCATATTGCCTCTAGCAGCAGCAGTCTAGCCTAAACTTAGTACAATGCGTCACAGTTTTTCGTGGATAGAGTTGAGAGGGCAGAAATCAGGGCAAGCTATAATGTGCTCAGGGCCTCAGGAATAGCTGAAATCCAGATTCACACTCCGCACTGAGATCAAGGAGGTTGGAGCCCCAGCGTGGTTTTTAACTCACCTCACTTCTGACTAATAATAGCTTCAGAAATAGTACCAGTACTACTAACAATCAGTTGCAGTGCTAGTTATGAATAGTAGAGATAGGAGTAGCAATAACAGTCTCGGCCTCCTTGAGCCTGTCTCGACACCTTCTGAAGGTGAGTGGGGGTAGACAGTGCGGTAGCACCCACGTAGTCTACCTTCACTGAAGACCAAGTTAGGCGGTGGTTCTGGCCAGCATTGGAGAAGGCGGCCAACCAGGGTGAAGGTAAAGAGTGCGGCTGGCGCTGACTACTTCTACTATCACTTTACAGGTAACCACAGCAGACGCGTCTTCGACCGCGTTCCCACCCGGCGGCCAAGGTCTGCTACACCCATCTCCCTACGTTGGATGGGAACCACAGCAGACGCGTCTTCGACCGCGTTCCCACCCGCCCTCACGGCGGCCAAGGTCTGCTACACCAAACCTCCTTAGGGTGGATCCATCTCTTCTCCTCTCCATCTGTTTTTTTTAACGACAGAGCAGCCCCTCTTGACTATGCTGCTCCGACTCCTCCTCCTCGCCGCCGGGATTGAGGCCCACCCGGCGGGGTTCCGGATCCAACAAAGGCTACTTGCCTGCCTGCCCAACGTTGGATCAACCCCCACTCAGCCCAACCCGTGTTTTTGATGACGGAGCAGCCCATCCCGGCCACGCTGCTCCGACTCCTCCTTACCGCCGGTATTGAGGCCAACCCTGGCCCTCTCTGGTACTGCTCGTTCTGCCGAGTCCGCCTGGGCCGCCGCGACTGGTCTGTACGTTGCGGCTCCTGCAATGGCTGGTGCCATCTCCGCTGCAGTGGCCTGGCCAAAGCTGCCGATTGGTCGCCCGCCTTCGCGTGTCTCAGCTGCCCCGTGCCCCCTCCGGTCTCCACGCCTCCAGCCCGCCCGGTCCTGAACCCAAAGCCTCTGGTCCCCAACCTTGCCTCACCGCCTGGTCTAAAGATCCTCCAGTTCAACGCCAACGGCCTAATTACCAAGCTTGACCAGCTCCTGGCCTTCATGCGTTCGCACAGCATAGCTGTGGCGGCTATCTAAGAGACAAAGTGGTCTTACTCCACTACGGTCCCATCTTGTGCCGACTACACGATCGTCCGTCGTGACCTCATCAAAGGTGGAGGCTTGGTTTTCCTGGTGGACAAAGCCATTGCCCATCACCAGCTACCTCTGCTTGGTGCCAAACCCACGGAAATACTAGCGATTGCCCTGAACATTGGCCCGGTGCCGCTAACCGTCGTGAACGTGTTTATCCCTCCAACGTCCAGTTGTCCTCCAGGTTTCACCGCCTCTATCGCTCCCTACTTACCTTCTGGTGACAGTTTGGTACTCGATGACTTCAACGCCTATCACGACCTGTGGTGCTCCAATTTGGCGGCCGATTCCCGGGGAGAAGTCCTGACGGATGAACTAGAGCAAGCTCCCTTCGCAGTCCTCAACGAGGACAGCCCAACGCGGCTCCCACCCAACGGTGCCCCCAGCTCTCCCGATGTCTCCCTTGCCAGTCTCAGTCTGGTAGCCTCCACCACCTGGAGCACGGAAATCAGCCTAGGGAATGATCAACTCCCTATAGTGCTCGAATTGGCCACCTCTGCCGACCGTATCAAGGCTCCAAACAGGCATTTTATCAACTTCAAGAGAGCTGACTAGGCAGCGTTCACCGCGGAATGCGAAGCGGGAACCGATCAGCTAAAACGCCCCACCTGTGTCCACAAGGCGGAGCGGGCCGTTCGTCACCTGCTTCTGGCAGCAGCAGGCCACCATATACCGAACGGTCGCATCCCCATACTCTGCCCAAACTACCCAAACGAAGCCTCCCGACTAGAACGAAAGCGAGACGAGATCCGAGCGCGAGACGCAAATGACCCGCGTGTTGGCGAACTCAACGGCTTGATAACCAAGACCGTCAATGACGGCAAACGGGAACGTTGGCGTGAAAAAGTTGCAGATTGTAATTTCCGGGGCAACGCAGCTGCCACCTGGAAACTTATACGCAATTTGACTTAGACCCGGGCTGACCCACCCAACCAGTCTATTAGCTTCGGGGACGGCAAGTTCATCTCCAACAACGGTACGATCGCCGCGAAGATGAACAAGCTGATCTCGCTTGTTTTAAGAGTTTTCCTGGGCTACAAGCTTTAAGCGAGTTCCAACCCTCGAGGTTGGGTATGACTGCCTGATGACGGCTAACAAGCCAGAAATGGCCATTCTGGTCTCCCTTTGCTTTGTCGGACCCATTTCATTATAAAATTACTTTCCAGTCCTTTTTGTCCTTTCCACAACCTTTTCATCTACATTTTAGTTCAGTAAAACAAATACGATCGGCTTCCATTTCTTTTCTACTGCGCAGCTTTCACACCCCTATACGGCCCATGGTGTGCCCTACCCTTTCATTTTCCTTTAACGACGAATTCCGTACGACAATTGGGCGCGGAGACTTTTGCCCCCCCCCCTGGGCTACCATAAGAGCAACTCTTACTTAAGACATATCACGAACTAGATGCTGTCCGCCAAGTCGTACCTAAGAGTAACCTTGCAGCGTGGCGAGTACACACGATATCTCTGATTGGCTAAGCTGTTGCGACGATTGGTCCATAGCCATAATCATGAGATCACGACAGGAAAGAACCGACCCCGTTAACTCGCAAACTCTTTATATAATTCAAGGAGAAATGACCTGGTGGGTCAATCGGTTGTGCAGATGCAGATGCTCGTCCAGTGCAAAACGACGGATAGAGTCCATGTGTACGCTGCAGCCAAAAACAGACTGGCCGACCAATCCCGGACAAAAGGCAATTGGAGTGGCGAATTTGCTGCGCCAAGCTATGAAGCCAAAGTAGCCTTGTCCGAACATCGTAAAAAGAAGTAAGCAGACTGCTCCTATACTACACCACCAACAGGCGGACCATGCGAGAGAGGTCGCAAGCAAAGTGAGCCGGTGCACCAAGATCCTCAAGGCTCTCGCGGGCACATCCTGGGGCTGCTCGAAAGAGACGCTGGCGACCACATTCAAGGCGCTGGTCAAGCCGTATCTCACCTATGCGGCTCCAGTCTGGTCTCCCACAATCAGCTCCTCCAGCCTCCGGCGCCTCTAGTCCGCACAGAATGGTGCCCTCCGCACGATCACGGACTGCTATAAAATGTCGCCCACCGATCACCTTCATGCGGAGGTTTCTGTCCTGCCAGTCGCCGCACACAACAAACTCCTCAGCCAGCAGTTCTGGTGGACCTGTTTACCACCTGGCCATCCGAACAACCAGCGTTGCAACGCTCCCGAGCCTAGCCGTAATTTTCGGACGTCTATCCGAGGTCTCCACAAGGCAGCTGTCGCCTCGTCTCTCTCGGATCTACCCGTTGATGGCTCCACCATCAGGACAGGCCACCAGCGCCTTCACCAGAGAGCAGTTGTGGACGCAATATCCAGCTACCATTCCCCGGCCCTCCTGGGTGGCTATCCACCTCCGATTGCCACCTCGGAACGTCATCTCCCACGGGTGACTCGTAGTACCCTGGCGCAGCTACGCAGTGGCTACTGCATGCTCCTTCCCCAGTACTAACACCCGTCGATACCCGACTGCTGTCCCGACTGCGGCGTCTCGCCGCATGACTGCCGTCATCTCTTCGCCTGCAGTTCCCGGCCAGGCACCCAACCCACCCCCGAGGGCCTCTGGCTCAAGCCGGCCGAGGTCGCGGCTTTTCTCCGCCTCCTGACTGCACCCAGTTTGGACTCCGGCGGGAACCCTTGATCCAACATGGGCTACCAACCAACCAACTATCACTTTAAAGCTACCCCTGAGGCCTGTGGTCAGAGATATGATGAAACAAAGGTGGCCATCCGATCAAATGGTTATAGCCAAATTCTTGTCTCGTAGATGCCTTGTGGCTTGCACTTGAAAGATAACAGGCTTACATTTAACGAGCTCAGAAATTTATTGGTACATATGTTGGACTTCATCGAAATCGATGGTCTTAAAATCATCCACATCATCATTATCATCATCATCATCATCATCATCAGCATCATCATCATCGATCAGCTCTTCCAGCCTCCGCCACCTTCAGTCAGCACAGAACGCTGGCCTCCGCAGAATCACTGGTTGCTATAAAACGTCGCCCATGGATCATCTTCATGCAGAGGCTTCTGTCCTGCCGGTCGCCCCCCCCCACAACAAACTCTTAGACCAGCAGTTCTGGTGGACCTATTTGCAACTCGGCCATCCAAAGCACTACCGTTGCCACGCCCCTGAACCCATCCGCAGCGTTCGGCCGTCTATTCGAGCTACCCACAAGAAAGCTGTAGCCTCGTGTCTCTCGGATCTACCCGTTGATGGCTCTGCCATTATGACAGGCTTCCAGCGTCTTCACCAGAGAGCCGTTTTCGAAGAAGAACGAAGCTACCATCCTAGGGTCCTTTTGAGCGGTCTCATGCACACAAACACTACGTCTGCTATCACTTATTGTCCAGGAGATTAAGCTGAAAGCACTCCAAAACTTACCGCTGGAAGTGGAGGAGGAGGAGGTGGACGACTGTTTCTGGACCGCGGAAATCGCGTGGCCGGCAGGGGGATTGCGCGCAGCAAAGGAGGTGGGCTGGCCACCGTTGCCACCAACACGACTTATCGGCGCGTTGACAGCCTGAAGGTAGTTCACCGAGGTTGGGAGGTTCACATTGCGCGTTGAGGGCGAAGAAGGACGGAGTACTTCCTCCGAGGGGGTTGCCGGTCTCCGGGCATCCAAGAGGCCTCCACCACCGACAGATGGAATCTGCATCGGCGGAACACCGAGGTACCCGAAAAAAGATGGTTTGTGAGGGACATAAAAAGCACAACAATGTACGATAATAACAAATGGATGGATCGACACACAGGCAGGGAGGGGGAAGGGGCGGGCAAAAAGTGTGGTAGGAGGTGCGTACCCTATCGTTGCCGCGTACCGGGGGGAATTTGGGCGTCATTATGTTCTGATGACGAGAGGGCGGGTGGTCGGTGTTTTTGGTAGCACGCGGCGTGCCATTGGAGGAGGTCTCCAAAACCAGCTGCTGACGGAGAAATAACAAAAAATAAGAGTCAACCACAGATGGGCAGACATAAACTACAGCCTTCATACTGCCATAAGGTACCGATAATAGCCGTAGGCAGACTCGAGTTGAGTAAATTTCCAGTCTAAATGTGCGGCACACTGCAAACTGGATTTGGTGTTCTTTTATTTATTTTTTTATTATTATTGTCTAGCTTTTCCCACGGTTTATTATGTTTTTACTAACTGTTCACTGACATTTGTTTACTGTGCATTTCTGGTATAATATCGTTTAATTTATCGTCTTTATTATTGTTCATATCATTATATAACTGTTTTCTGCGGCGCTAATTTACACCTTACGATGCATTCGAAGAGACAATTCAGCGTTTTAGTCATATATATAATTGGGCGGGATATTTGATTTTGTGATTGGTGTTTCGGTTGCACGTCATGCAAATTGGTATTTATGTGACTGCGGCTTGCCGGATACACCCAAATCTCTGACCACTCCCACACCCTAAAGTCGACAAGACCGGAGATTGGGGGGAGGCGCAGGCGATGTGCGCGAAACACACTCCAACACGCCCTAAAACAACACCATCTGGCTAGGTAGACTGCCGCCTGGGAGCGCCCTAGCCTTAACCCTAGTACTAATTTTCTTCGATTTTAACGCAAATCCACCCGTATTATGGACGGTTCCGCGTCATGCCGCAGAGATCATGTAAGTAATGTCTACCCTCACTTTAGCAAAGCAGCTCACTAGTATCGTAACGCTACGCGTGAAATCAACATTCACAGTGCGCTGACGGCGATAGAGGTGGTCTGTGGACGGTGACATCAAAGAAAGCACTCTCACTCTGTGACAGTCCTACGGGCCTTAGTTACCATGGGTTAAAAAATTACCGTAAAGTGACTTCGGTGACAGGCAATTAGACAGAAGTGTCGACCATAGTGCAGTCTTGAGCGCTATGCGCTAGCGTAAAAGTTAAACAAAAACGCCTCTATTTCGTCTTGCATCCCAGACAGATAGGAGCACGACGCTGTCTGGTTACTTCCTGTATTTTGACAAATAGAGATATAATTCTATAACGGGTGATTCGGGAGTGATTCGCATATAGTCAAAAAGCACGTTCATATGGGAAAAGTGCGTCGATGCGATCGGTGACGCAGGTGTTTAGTACAACTGTAACCGTGGCAGATCTGTAGTGGCCCCTAGTAGCCACTTGGAACCCAAGATCAGCTGCTGACGCATGGCGCCTTTGGCCTGCAAGGCCCGCGCGCACACGCCAGGATTCGCTCATCTCAAGGTCGTGCCACGGCCGCTAGACTAGACATGAGCCGTGACAAAGCATGCGCCGGCATTCCATCGATTCCCGTCGATTCACTGAGCCCACATCAGTGAGGTTGTCATAAAGGCTAGGTGGACAACGGGTGAGTGAGGCCTAACACTCAGTCCTGAGATAGGGAAAAAGTTAGCCCGCCAGTTAGCGACATTTGGCGCGTCCTGACGAATTCTAGCGAGTCAAATGGGCTGACTTGCCCTGAGGATGCCTCTAATTAACCAGCCGAGTCATCTTCCGCGTGCTAGACTGGGCGCAATGACTCAGGCGGCAAGGAAAAAATACCTCTAAGGTGCTAAATGCGCGGGTACTGCGCGGAAACTGCAAACATTCGTGGTTGAGGGAGGGGGGGGGGGGGGGGGGGGGGGGGGGGGGGCGGGGCGGGGGGGGGCGGGGCGGGGCGGGGCGGTAGTTCCCAAGGCAAAAAGCGACCTACCATGGCCGAGCGGTGTTGCATAGGGAAGTGGTGAGCCACTGCATTGCTGGCACCGCCGCCGCAGCTACTGGTCTCTATGGTCGCCGCCGTCTCAGGATCGTTGTCATCCTGTCGAGAAGAAGGGGGCACCAGTTGACGCTGGCTGGACAGAGAGACACCAAGTTTGGGCTGCGGACCGCGTTGAGACTGCAGTAGATGACTAGCCAGAGCCGAGGTTGATTGTTGTTGCGGTTGCTGTTGAGGGTAGTGATGTGGTGGTAGGGGCGCATTCACCTGACGCACCGCACCCGAGCCGGGATGGCGCTCCCGTTCCTAGGAGGGGGAGCGTAGCAAAGTATGTAATTAACACACAAAACCCGTAAATTTAAAGACAACAAAAAAGAACAAGACTGCCGTGCGACTGTCCCGCGGAGGGGGCGGACAAGCAACTGGCTTGAGAAGAAGACGGCTCGATCGCTGGGACAATACGTTTATTCGCATGACGTTTCGACAGCCGTCGCGGGTTCATCATCAGAGACATTAGTGTTACCCGTTTCTGCTACCGTTTTATGCTAAGGTCTCTGACGATGAATCCGCGACGGATGTCGAAACGTCAGGCGAATAAACGTATTGTCCCAGCAATCGAGTTTTCTTCTTTTCAATTACTTCCTGGGACTCGCGTTTTCACTTGTATTGGCAAGCAACGGGGTTTCAACTACCTGGCCTCCTCCTCCCACCGTTGATTAATGTTCATCGACCGCTAACGGAACTACTCGCCTGTTCCGCTGTCTTTGGTCTCAGACCCTGAGAGCAACCGCAGCTGGTGCAGCATCAGCCGAGGGAAAAGTGAGTTCCGTTAGCGCTCGGTGAACGTTCGTCAGGTCTCAACTGAAACCGGCAAGAAAACGTGCTCTTAGCGACTCAGTGGTTAGGGTGTTAGACACGGGTCAACAAGGTCGTGAGCTCGGACCTCCTGTGGTGCACTACATGGGGTTGGATATGACTGGCTGATGACGGCGAATAAGTCAGAAATGGCCATTCCAGACTCCCACTAGTCTTTGCCGCCAATACTGTCCTGCTACTGACTCTCGACAAGGAGGATACCACAACAGCCGTGCACCTACCGGAGCCAACTACGGTCAAAACCAATCATATAACACAAATATAATCAGAGCGAAATGCCCACAGTAATAAGCCAATTTTCCCACTAGTAAGAATGAGTTCGAGGAATACCAAAATCGACAACAAATGCACAGAACAGACCCCTAAAGCCATTCACGTCCTTGGCAGGCTACAATATTCGGCCTAGAATAACCCATAGCACGAGGGGGGGGGCTGGCCATGACAAGGCTGCTGGCTGGCTAGTAGCCCTTGTTGGATAAGGAGCCTCGCCGGGTTGGCCCCAATCCCGGCGCTGAGGAGGGGAAGTTGGAGTAACGTGGTCGGGAGGGGCTGTTCTGCCATCAAAAACACAGATGTAGCGGAGGGGAGATAGATCCACCGTAGGGAGGTTTGGTGTAGCAGACCTTGGCCACCGTGAGGGCGGGTGGGAACGCGGTCGAAGACGCGTTTGCTGTGGTTCCCATGACAGACTCTGATGACAAGGCTGCTAGCTCCTTGAGGCATAGGCATGCGGATAGTTTATCAAAATTAACCAAGAAATATGAACCACTTCAACCTGAGCCGGTCTTGAATGATGCTGACGGCAATGGTGGTGTGACATGAACGGATTTTAAACACTCGATGACCAACGAAAATACTCAGAAGGTACGTCGTTCGGGAGCGGTATTGGGCGAGCTACTTGCAGTCTCGTCAACAGCTGTGCTCACGCCCACGCGTGGACGTCTTAACTTGGCTTTACCACCATCGGAAAGTAGGCGGAGAGCCAGGGTGGGTTCCGCACTGTTAGCAAATTAATGCAGAGGCCATCAGAGCGTCCCCGGTGGTTGTTCATCGCGCAGACAGCCTGCGACAGACGAATTACAAGGGCAGGCGAACGGCAAGGTAGTAGGGATAGGAAGCCGTGCCGCCTAGGGGGGGGGGGGGGGTATCAGGCTAACAACAGCGTTTGTCTAAATTGTATCGTGTTTAGCCACCACTCCTTTGGATGTGAATAGAGGTGAGACTACCGGAGGACTTCATAGGTGCCTCAGGTTTCGCACTTGTAGCAAAACTCAGCACCAGACGTGGGGCAATGACAATGCCAGACCTACGCAGACAGTCATGCCAATACAAGCGAACATGCGTGTCCCAGGAAGCAATTGAGAAGAAGGAGAAGAAGATTCGATCGCTGGAACAATACGTTTATTCGCCCAATCCATAAACAGGTGCAACGATTTGCCTAATTCGTATTCAATGCTGAGATTCAATTTGGCCAAAGCAAGTCGTCACTTGAGGAACGGGCAGGCCACCGCCTCATCTTACGCCAACACCGGAAAGCCAGACAGCTGAGCAATCACCACGCCCGAGCCCACCGCCCGTGATGAAAGTTCCACAGGTCAGAGCCAACAAGCAATCCACGCACAAGAAGGCAATTAACGCTAATTGTCGCTGTATGTTTGCAGTAATGACTGTATCCTATAAATAGTGCAAACTTCTGTGCATGCATTACCCGTTTCTGCTACTGTTTCTTACTCATGTCTCTGATGATGAATCCGCAACGGATGTCGAAACGTCAGGCGAATAAACGTATTGTTCCAGCGATCGAGTCTTCTTCTTCTTCTTCTCACAGACAGTCCTACAGAACGCGTAATTTACTACAGATACAGTCATCTAATGATACACGAATGTGCTGTTTGACCATTTATTTCGATGTGATCTACCAATCACCATGTGGACGGTGATTGGAGGCAGAGATGAGATTATAGTGAAATAGACGAGCAGCTGTCTACCTCACTCGAAACCCCTTCCCTGCTTGAACCAGTGACAAGACCAACGGCAAGATGAGCGAGCAGGAATCGGGCAGAAGCTACTTTCTCCAATGCAGGCTAGAAACACCGCCTACACAGACTGCCTTATAGAAGCCGTAATTGACTACTACAGTCATCTAATGAATACACGAGTACGCCTCGGTGTGAACACTGCTCGGATAGGTTTACACATGAGGGTAGAAAGGATAATAAACATTCTCACACTGTACAACAGACCCTAACAATTTCGTTTGAATTGCATACATAAATAAACTGGCGGTGTACAGAGAACAGAAGTAGTAAACGACTCGATCGCTGGGACAATATGTTTATTCGCCTGACATTTAGAAATCCGTCGCGGATTCATCGTCAGAGACATACTCACAGAACAGTAGCAGAAACAATTTGTGTGTGCACAGGGTTCCGCCATCAAATTTAAACGTGCAGAAAAATTGATAAATGCCTTGAGTGTGTTCTGATTCGTTGCGTCAGCCATGACTATCTGGCCTTGCGGTTTTGGCATAAGATGATGTGGCGGCCCGTCTGTTCCCCGAACGGCAATTTGTTTTGGCCAAATGTAGTCTCAGCACCTGGGAATCGCATGTTCGCTTGTATTAGCAGAGAACAGAAGCCTGTTACCCGCCAATACCCTCCTACATCAGTGTCTCTGGTGCTACACAAGGTACACACCGAGGCCCGGCAGGTGGTTCTGCGTCAAATATGCCTGTGGTTTCCGCGTCCGATGGTGCATGCAGGCCCCCTGCAGACACCTCGGGTGTTGAGTGTTGGCTCTTTTCGACTCGATAATCGTGGCTGCGGTGATAAACGACTGCTTGTCACGACCGACTTGGCCACGAACGTGCGCGCGCGCGCGCTGACACCGTGATGAGTCACGCGGCAAGAACGTTTCGGATGCAGCAGTTACCCCTCATCTGATGGACGCGCCAACGGGGGGAGGCGTGACCATCTCGTGGCCGGTCATCGCTTGCGGACTGAACTTCGGCAAGCCCGTTTGTAAAGTTTGGTGTCTCAAAGCAACGGTTTATGCAGCCCCCCAAGTAGAAGAGCATTAGCCCAGTGAAGACTAGGAAAACTGGCAAGCTCATATTTCCGTCGGCTTTGCTTATTGCTTATTTCTCAGCTACTGGCACGGTTATAGTATAGCATATGCCAATGTCAGTTGATACTGGAGCAGATTGCTCGCCTAGGAGACAGGAGACGTACCCTAAGGCTGAGGATGAGTTAGATACTGCGCGACTGGCCTCATGTTCACAGATGGCCAATCAAGAAGAGCATTGTAGCCGGTAGCTTCACAAAAGTGTACACGACAGGAAATGTCTTTTTGTCTGAGCTCTCGGGTCCGTACCACAATCCATGCTATAAGACAGTAACGCAGGAGAGATTGAAGCTACCCTTCATTTGATGGACGCACCAACGAGGGGGGAGGAGAGACCATCTCGTGGCCAGTCATTGGTTGCGGAGTGAACTTCGGCAAGCCCGTTTGTAAAGTTTGGTTGCTGAAAGCAACGGTTGAGATTGGGAGGGATATGAGCCCAGTGCTGACTTTAATCAGCGTCACTTCTGACTTACAATACAGGCAGTAATAGTACCAGCAAATACTATCACCCACCTACACCCTAGTTAGTAGTATTAGAAATAGCAGTAACTGTAGTAGCAGTACCGTTCCTGTCTTACTAGAGTCTGGCTAGACACCTACCATAGGTGAGTGAGGTTAGACAGTGCAGTAGTACCCGCGCAAATGGTAGCGTCAGAGCTAGCACAAGTTCTACTACACTTATTACTGACATGTGGAGATATGAGCCCAGAGTTGACTTTAATCAATAGTCTACAAACGCTTTATTATTGTCCAAATGCTAATCACTGTTACATCCCACAGATTAGGCGTGCATACTGGGTGCGACTCCTTAAAAAGCATACACAGGCAGTACTAATAGTATATTAAGTACTGGCCTTAGTAAGCACAATTACTTGAATTAACACTTCTAGCACAGGCATGTAGCTATATCGGCATCATCTAAGTGCGTACAGCTCCATGAATAGATATGAGAGTGCGGAAACCATGACAAACGCAGCCTTGCTCATGACCCCAAGCATGTACTTACCCAAAATAGTTCAACCCAGATTCACACTCCCTATTGAGACCAAGGGAATATGAGCCGTAGCTTAGGCTAAATCAGCGTCAGCCAGCACCAGTACTACTAGACTTCCTGTCATCATTTAGGGGATATGAGGCCAGTGTTGACTTAAGCAGCGTCACTTCTGACGTACAAAACAAACAATACCAGTACCAACAAGTACTATCACCAAGTTACACCCTAGTGCGTAGCAGTAGAAGTAAGCAGTACGAGTCCTGGTTTACCTAAGTCTGGCCAGACACCTAATATAGGTGAGTGAGGATAGACAGCACAGTAGCACCCGCGCAAAGTCTATTGTCACTTTAAGACTAAATTAGGCGGTGTGTTGGCTTGCATTTGATACAGCAGCCCACGCCGGACCCCGTTTAGTCTCCGAGAGAAGGTGAAGAGTGCGGAGCCGCTAACTACAGCCTCTATCACTTTAAACTAAACCCTGAGACCGTCACCTTCTGTACCAACCTGTTGGTCCACTTGGTTGACCTCATCGAAACCGATGGTCAGACACACACCCGCGCAAAGTCTACTGTCACCAAAGGCTAAGTTTTGCGGTATTTCAGGCTGCATTGGAGAAAGTGGCTTCCACCCGAAGCCTGATTCGGTCATCTCGACTTCGGTCTTGTCACCAGTTTAATGCGGTGGAGGGTGAGAGTGAGGTAGACACTTGCGCATCTACTTCACTAAAATCTCGTACTTAGCTCTATTTACCGCCTCTGCTCTTGCGCACATTGTGAACCTAATCGAAATCTATGGTCATACAACACACATCCTGGCCTGCACTTCGGCAAGCCCGATTTTTAAGTTTGGTTGCTGAAAGCAACGACTTACGCAGCCTCCTAAGTAGAACAGCATTGTCCCAGATGGTATGGCTTCATGGTGACAAGACGGACAATTACGAAGAATACGGCAGCCGGTAGCTTCACCGTAATAACCCTTACCTTGAGGGGGAATGAATCCATGTATGTGTAGGTGTTCTGCACTACCGCATATTTTTCGTACAACGGTGCAGTATAGCAAATGACATCGCTGGTGAGAACACCGAATGTGCTGTGCAGTCCGGCCAAATCAGCCTACCTGTATTTGCTGATCTGCAACCCGTACAGAGACCGCAGGACAACCCGGGTGTCTTACACAACTACCCGGTGAAGACAAGGAAAACTGGCTCCTATTCTCAGCTACTGGCACGATTGATTCTGGAGCAGATAGCTCTCCTAGTAGACAGGAGACGTCCCCTAAACCTGAAGATGAGTTAGATACTGCACGAACATTTCGCGGCCGGTCATCGCTCGCGGAGTACCCTGGCCTGCGCCTCAGCAAGCGCGTTTGGTTGCTGGGATTCGGATGAAGGCAACGGTTTGTACGGCTCCCTAAGCCATAGTCCAGGTTGTATGGCCTCACGGTACCAGATTGGCAATCAAGAAGAGCATTTTAGCCTGCAGCTTCACAATAATAAATACGACATGAAATGTCTGCAAGTCTGAGCTTTAGGTTCCGTACCACAGTCCATGCTACGAGACAGTAACGCAGGAGGGATTGCAACCTACTAGGTTGCTTGTCTCCAAAAAAATACCGAAAAAAAACTAACGATCCTACTATGGGATGGCGGCCGTAAACGGCCGAGACAACCCCCAAAAACTATCAAAGCCGGGTAGAAATAAATAATGAAGCCACTTATGGTAGTGGGAGTTGTTTTAATAGTGTTATTGGTCTACAGGCTTGCATTGTTAACCAATGGGACTCGAGCCTATAGTTTCCTTAGTCTACAGGTCACGTTTACTGGCCAATAAGAGTTTCATGTGTTATGTTTTGTTCCCTTCGAATGCTTTTCACCCATGTTTTAGTTCAAGCGCCTTTACCTTATATGCTACTGCGCACTTATCACGCATTGACTGCAATTTAATCAAGCATTAACACTTTGACTGCGACGTGCGCCATATGTGATGTCAAACTACAGGCTATTTTGGGAGTCGCAGTCAAAGTGTTAAGCCTCTAACCACAAATTCCGTCCCACAGACACCGGCTGGGAAACTTTTGCCATGGGGCGGTCCTACAATTTATTCCTACCCAAAGCCGCTTTTTGCACCCGCTTGTACTGGGAAGCAGGACAAGACTTTTGACTCAAATGTTAGATTTATGTTACAGTGTCTGGCTGCCGGAACTGACGCCGTCTGGAATCCGCGTCCATTGGCAAGTAGTGTGTGTGTGTGTGAACTGTACCAAACAAACGAGGAAACTTATCCTTGCGTACCGGATGCTGGAACCTGTGAACTCCCCTGGAGTTTGGTACCTAAAGGCCAACGGAGCAAAGTCTCCGTGTGGATGTTTGCCGTCTGGTAAGAGTCTAAAATTCCAGATTCGCGGGTAGGCAAGAAACTTGAATCACCAGCGACCTCCCACAGCGTGGTGAACGGCCTTTCGCAAATAGCCAACCATAAGACTGCCTCTACGTGAGAGCTGGATAATGCAAAGTCTTCTCTTTTAAGTCCCTGTAATCCCCTCCCGTGCACTCAAAGACACCAGCTGACGACCGGTGCGATGAATAAACCACACACTTGCGCATCTGTAAAATTTATTGCTAGTGGGAGCCACTGGCTGGATCGGGTCTGTCGCCCCCTCAAAAACACTCATCGTTCCCCTACTGACCGTTTTGGGTTTAGTTCTTAATGTGTACCAGCTGCTCCAATGGTCTCCTTCTTCTCTGGTATTCCGATGCCCGCGGCAAGCCGGCTAACCAACAGGCACTCTGCCAAAGCACAGCAGTCCCGCAGGCCTGACCTAGCAGCTGCTCCAGTATCCCCTTTTATCGGCGCCCTGACTGCCGAGATAATCCCGCTGGCTAACAGGCGTTCCGCCAAAGTACGGCAGTCCCCCACAGTTGACCTCAGCTATCTATTAGGGCCCAGCTTGCGTGTGTGTGCACGCCGCTCTGTCGAGTCGTTCTCCCTCCAAACGACTGGTACGCCTACACAAAGTGTACGCCGACCCGAGGAGTCGTTCGCACGCCAGACATCAGTAAGCCCACACAAAGCGCATTTGACGACGCGCACAGCGCGGCCGGCGCAGGACTCTAACATGCCAACTGCATGAGTTACAAGGCCAATGGAGACCACAATCTCATCGGTCCAGTCTGTATGTATTCGTTCGTACTAGGTCTTCTGCTGTTGCACTCTTCTTGTCATGTTCTTCCTTTGAGGCTCACACGAGACCAACTTAGGCGGTGACGCTTCGGCCTTGGCTACCGTTACAACATTATCCATCTCCGACTGCGGCCATGGAACGACAACTCCCGAGGGTCACTCGCTGTACCCTGGCACAGCTACGCAACGACTACTCCCTGCTCCTTCACCAGTACCAAAACACCGGCTCGACCCATCCACACCCGATAGCTGTCCCGACTGCGGCGTCTCGCCGCATAACTGTCCGCATCTCTTCGCCTGCAGCCTCCGGCCAGGCGCCCAACTCACCCCCGAGGATCTTTGGCTCAAGCCGGCCGAGGTCGCAGCTTTTCTCCGTTTCCCAACTGCACCCAGTTTGGACTGCGACGGGGACTCCTGCTCCAACAAGGGCTACTAACCAACCAACCTCAGCTTATGCACGATCACGCATGCAGCAACATACACGCATCAGCCGGCCTGCCTACCGTCCTGCCTTGTCACCCAGAGTCTGGCTTGTGTTTATGTCCCCTAACTGTGCCTTTAATCTAACCAATCACACACCCAACAAGCATCCACGTCGGCTGACACGACCAAAGGCGATCGCGTACACATGACTGCGTTGCTCACACGCTCCCGTACAGTCCCACACGGTTCACACGCAAACAAAGAGTCAGGCCGCGCGGCATCTTGCCTCGTGTGCCCAGTAAATCCCTCCCGGCAACTGATTGCCTTGTTCCCCCTTAGACGGAGAAACAATCTTTGTGGTTTTTTTGGTCACAGAAGATCGCTCATCCATGACCGCAACACTGGATTGCCCGGTTGCCGCAACTAATCATATGAGCCCTGCCTTATGGGATATCGTTACTATCGTTCGATCAACTGATGGCCGACTATTTCGCAGTCATTTTTGCTTGGAATTTGGGTGGATTTACACAAACCATCTGACCAAATGGTGAAAATTTCGGCGACTTTCACTCTCGCGATGACAATGGCATAGTGTGATTACTGTCAAACTCCTGAGCAACAAGAACCCCGCAAATTATGCAAATCTGCCTAAACACCTGAATCGGGGGGGGGGGAATTTTACGGAGTCTAGATTTAATGCTAATGGAGATCCAGCTCGGGTAATCAGTTAACTGTACCAGAATTGGTGATTTCCACAAGTTGCAGTACAACAGGGCAGAAAACCTAGCAGAAATATTATCGAACTCACGATTCCCAGTGAGGTTTCGTAGCTCAGATGGTTAGGGCTTTTGTTACACTTAAACCTTGCCTTCCCTCCCAGTGGGTTTCCCGTTATCCTTGCTGTTGGCTACCTGGCGCATCCAGAGGTAGCGCCAGTCGCGGACCGAGGTCTGGTGCGCCGAGTGCCTTATAAAATACCACAAATCCCAACAACAGCACTGTAACATGGCGACCGCGAATCACTATTAAATAGGTTGGGTTGCCACCGCTGCCTTAAGGTTATGCTCCTGGGCCTAAGTGCTAGAGAAGAGAATCTAAAAGAAACAATCCGGGCAGCTGTTGGGGACCCGCCCGTATTCCAAATTCCCAAAAATGTTTACTCGCTCGAGTGTCCACTTTTCTCCCGCTTTCCAACGGCCGAGTAGACAGAAAACACTATCTTACGCGCATCGGCCTTGTCACGCAGGGGTCCTTGTGGGTACGCGTCCCACAATGCCCCTTTGACCTAAACAAATACCCAATCCTCCACCCGCTGACACGACGAAAGGCTTAAACACCACCTCGTTGCTCACACGCTACCGAACACTCGCACAGGGTTCGTACACGCAAATAAACAGTCAGGCCACGCGGCAACTTGCCTCGTGTACCCAGCAAATCGCTCCCAGCAACTGATTGAATCTTGCCGAACACCATCATAAACAGCTAGGCATAATCGCCCCTACCCTGGCGTGCAGAATCATCACAAACGACGGCTGACTCGGAAGTTAAACCATGTTGAGTCAGGATACAGCTGATGAGAAACGGGATCTGGTGCAGTGGATAGCGAAGAAGCGTAAGGCTTTGGTCTAACTCGGACTACTACACATGCTATTGCACATAAACTCCATTTCATCAGGTTGAAGACCCAATAACGAGGAGTTATTGTAGTTTAATTAGATGAAGACTGCGAGATAGACCATCTTTTCCCAAGCCTCGAAGTCACGCCTTTCAGCGCGTCTGGATAGTCTGGGAGGCGCAGAAACTACAGGAAAATCTCGGTAAACTGGTTGTGCGGTCCAGCAGGTGGCTCCTGACATTTAACGAACATTAGGCGGGCTTCCATAATGTTTCCATCCGAAATCTTTGCGCAAACCTTCAGTTATTTCGTTAGACCGCATTTAAAAATGGGGAATGATAGTTTGGATGCCGTGGATAAAGAAAGACAGTGATCCCATCGATCAGGTGTAACGGCGGGCAACAAAACCTGTCGATGTTCTAAGAATTATGTCTTATCCTGAAAGATCGATTAAGCTGAATCTGTTTCCCCTATCCCATAGACAAGTGAGGTGCGTCCTGCTATGGACATTCTGTATTATCCACAAACATTCCTGTTCGCTGAAATCAGAAGATTTTCGTAGGTTACAGCTCATGGAAAACGAGATCTGGTACGGTGGATGGGTGGCGAAGAAGCGTAAGGTCTTGGTTTGACTCGGAATACTACACGTGCTATTGCTTTACACGCACATAAACTCCATTTGATCCGACAGAAAGCCGCAATAATGAGGAGTTATTGTAGCATAACCAGATGAAGAACGCGAGACAGACCATCTTTTGCCCAGCCTCCAAGTCATGCCTTTTGGCGCGTCTGGATGGTGTTGGAGGCGCATACAAATTACAGGAAAGCCTCAATAAACGGGCTGTGTGGTCTAGCAAGTGGCTCCTGACATTTAATATATCCTAATGTGTATTCTTACGCCTGGAATGCGGGCGAAAGCGTTTTCCAAAACAGGAGTACTATCTGAAGGGGACTCCACCAGAAGAAAAACACACGCACAAATATCTACGTATTTCGACAGCTTCAAACCTACCGCCCTGTGAACTTTCAAAAAGGGCCGTCCAAAAGGCGATGAGCATCATGCACTGGATTAGGTGTTTTCCCCCGAAATTTTTTCACAGATCTTCAGTACTTTCGTTAGACCGCATTTGATATACGGAATGCCATGGATGAGGGAAGACAGTGAGCCTATCGAGCAGGTGCAACGGCGGACAACAAAACTCGTGGACTGTCTTAAAACTCTGTCTTATCGTGAAAGATTGATTAAGCTTAACTTGTTTCCCCTAACCAATAGAGAGCTGAGGCGCGACCTGCTATGGACATTCCGTATTATCCACAGATATGTCTGTTCGCTGAAATTTGAAGATTTCTTTGGGTTTACAACCACGAATCACCTGCACAGCCAACCGTGCAAGGTCAAACCTGAATGTACACGCCTAAATCCACGTAATTTTTCCTTCAGTCGGCGGGTGAGTCGACCGAGGAACTTCCTCTCAAACGAAATAATGGCGTCGGATACTGTTGCTGTGTTTAAACGGCAGATGGATTACTTAATGTTTGATAGCCGACGACTCTCACTGCAGGACTACCTCCGGCTAGCCATGCCCTTTACTGTATGACTTCAAATTACATAAATTGCAGTGCTACATATTCGCTGTAAAAATCATCCAGTACACTTTACACATGAATAATATTTCATGCTGTGTGGTTCACATTGCATTCTTCTAACTCGCCTCTACGTGAATCGGTTCATCACGCACTCCTGCCGGCTGACACGACCAAAGGAAATCGCGTAAACATCACGCCGCTGTTCACACGGTTCACACGCAAACAAACAGTCAGGCCGCGCGACAACCTGCCCAGTAAATCGCGCCCCACCAACTGATTGCCTTCTTTCTCCTTTAGACGGAGGAACAGTCGTCCGGCCTCCAGCACAATAGATGTGGCAATGTTGAATCTTGCTGAACACCATCATAAACGGCTAGGTATAATCACACACACACCCCTTCCCTGGCGTGCAGAATCGCCACAAACCACGGCTGACTCGGAAATTAAACCATGGTGAGTCAGGATACAACTGAGGGAAAACCAGATCTGGTGCGGTGGATGGCGAAGAAGCGTAAGGCCCTGGTCTAATGCGGACTACATGTGTTATTGCTTCACACGCACATAAACTCCATTTGATTCGACTGAAGACCCGGATGAAAACCGCGAGATAGACTGTCGTTGCCGAGCTTCCTCCAACAGAGGAAATTCAGACGCACAATTATCTACGTATTTCGACAGCTTCAAATCTAGTGTCCTCTGAACACTCTAAAGGGGCCGTCCAAAAGGCGACCAGCATCATGCACTGGACCAGGCGTGCGTTCATAGTGTTTCCGCCGAACTGTTTGCGCAGACCATCAATACTTTCGTTAAGCCGCATTCGTAACACGGAATGCCATGGGCGAAGAATGACAGTGATCCTATCCAGCAGGTGCAACGGCGGACAACAAAACTCGTGGACGGTCTTAAAACTCTGTCTTATCCTGAAAGATTGATTAACTCGGACTACTACACGTGCTATTGCACATAAACTCCATTTCATCCGACTGAAGACGCAATAACGACGGGTTATTGTAGCTTACCCAGATTAAGAACGCAAGACAGACCACCTTATCCAAAGCCTTCAAGCCACGCCTTTTAGCGCGACTGGATAGTGTGGGAGGCGCAGACTGCATTTAGAATGGGGAATGTTAGTTTGGATGCCGTGGATAAAGAAAAACAGTGATACCATCGATCAGGTGTAACGGCGGGCAACAAAACCTGTCGATGTTCTTAGATTTATGTATTATCCTGAAAGATCGATTAAACTGAATTTGTTTCCCCTATCCCATAGACAAGTGAGGTGCGTCCTGCTATGGACATTCTGTATTATCCACAGACATTCCTGTTCGCTGAAACCAGAAGATTTTCGTAGGTTACAGCTCATGGAAAACGAGATCTGGTACGGTGGATGGGTGGCGAAGAAGCGTAAGGCCTTGATTTGACTCGGAATACTACACGTGCTATCGCTTTACACGCACATAAACTCCATTTGATCCGACTGAAGACGCAATAACGAGGAGTTATTGTAGCTTAACTAGAGTAAGAACGCAAGACAGACCACCTTTTCCCAAGCCTTCAAGTCACGCCTTTTAGCGCGTCTGGATAGTGTGGGAAGCGCAGAAACTACAGGAAAATCTCGGTAAACTGACTGTGCGGTCCGGCAAGTGGCTCCTGACATTTGACGAGCATCACGCACTGGATCAGGTGGGCTTTCATAGTGTTTCCACCCGAAATCTTTGCGCAGACGTTCAGTACTTTCGTTAGACTGCATTTAGAAAAGGGAATGTTAGTTTGGATGCCGTGGATAAAGAAAGACAGTGATCGCATCGAGCAGGTGTAACGGCGGGCAACACAACTTGTCGACAGTCTTAAGACTGGGTCTTATCCTGAAGGGGGGACTTAGCTTAACTTGTTTCCCCTATCTACAGAAGAATGCGGTGCGACCTGCAATGGACATTCCTGTTCGCTGAAAGCTGAAGATGTCTTTGGGTTTACAAGCATGACTCACCTGCGCGGCCAAACTTACAAGGTCAAACCTGAAAGTACACGCCTAGATTCACGTAATTTTTCCTTCAGTTGGCGGGTGGGTCAACCGCGGAACTCCCTTCCAAACGAAATAGTGAAGTCAGGTACTGCCGTTGTGTTTCAACGGCAGGTGGATTACTTAATTTTTGATATCCGACGACGCTCCCTTCAGGACTATCTCCGACCAGCGATGCCCTTTACTTCATGATTTCAAATTACATATATATATCGCACCGCAACACATTCGCTGTAAAAATCCTCCTGTAAACCTTACACACGAATAATATATGATGCCGTGTGTGTATCGCATTGCATTCTTGTAACTCGCCTGTGCGTGAATCAGTTCATCAAGGGGTTAACGCCCATAAGCCTCGAACTAATGCACCTTAACAGGTTTATAGGACCGTGCGACTGTAAGTCCCCGCTCTGGTGCACACGCACACACCACTAAAGGCGCACATTACCGGTCTGTTTAGTGAATGCGTGCGTCCGGGCAGGACTGCACGTTTCTTGCACATAAACATGCAAGCTGGCCGACTACCCCTCAACACGGCTGTCGTACCCCACCAAGGTACGGCAGAATGGCCTGAACGCGTAATGATAGACGACCGGGTTAGAGTGTCTTCTTTAGCAAAATCAATTGCAACAGGTCTAGCAGTTATACACAGACACGTTGACTGACCGCTCCGTCTTGGGTCTCCGGCCCTGACAGCAGCCGCACAGTGGCCAGTAGTCCTAGGTAGATGCTATTGCCGGCAAAGACAAGAGAAACGGGAATGTGGCCATCACTGACTTATTAGCTGTCATCAGCCAGCCGTCGGCGTTCTTGGACCTTCTATCTTCGGTCTCCGTCGGTGGAGAAGAGACTGGGTGGAGCTTTCCAGATCCGCTGCCGCCAATCGCCACGCATGGAGAGGTCCCGTTCGTGACATCATTGAAGCCATGATCACAGCCGAAACAAGTACAAGTAAGTACGTCGGCGAAGGTTCATCAACGAGTTTCGGTATCTCCCGACCTAAACCAGCCAGACAACGAGCTCTTGGCTCAGGGCTTAGAGCATTAGACTCTGAGCGAAAAGGTCGCCAGTTAGAGCCTCGGGTGGTGCATAACTAGGAGCTGGGTATGACTCACAAAGGTTCGCATCCCAGGTATGGCATGCGTTGCCATACATGAAGGATGTGTCCGAAGCGACCGAGCGCATTGCTGCGGGACTAGGCGTCGGAATTGCGCACCGTCCAAAGGCCACCATGCGCAGCCATATCATGAGAACAGAGGACCGATTAAGTCCCAGTGAGCAGTCGGGCGTAGTGTATCGCATACCATGTCTGAACTGTCCCCAAAATTATACCGGACAGACAGGAAGGATGCTTGGTTCGCGCATGCACAAACATAAGCTAGCTGCCAGACGGGATGACGCACTGTCGCAAGTGGCGGCCCACACCTATGAAACGGGCCACACATTTAACTTGGCGGTCGCAAGGGTAATTGCTCATGCCGATAGCAAAACCGCACGAGAGTTAATTGAAGCCTGGGCCTCGGATGACAAGTCAGTCAACCGGTGTACTGAGTTGGCGCCCGCCTACATCGCTCTCCGTCGGTATCTACGCACGACCGAAACTGATGATTAATGAGTCTCTTCCTCCCCCTCCTTCTCCTCTACCCCTCACCCACTCCTCCCCCCCTCCCCACCCTACTCTTCGTCTCGCCCTATACCCCCTCCCCTCTAACAGTTGATTGGTTCCTGCCCCCTATAACTGTTGCTCGCTTTTCGCTGACCGTTTATCTCTGACGCGCCCAAAAGCTCAGAAGAATAAAATTACGATTCCGGTGATCGCAACGCCTGCTTCTTCTAGGTATGACTGGCTGATGACGGCTAATAAGCCAGAAATGACAATTCCAGTCTCCCGCTTGTCTTTGCTGGCCATGCAATCTGACTGATACATACTGCCAACACAAGCGAACATGCATCAGCTGTATAGCTGATGCATACTCTCCTTGAGTTCAAAGTGTTTGCCACACAGAATGCCTAAATTGGGCGAAAGGTTTCCTGTACACAATTTTAATTTGCGGTTCGACTATTGTATGATACAGCTGAAGAATGTATATTTGTGGGCGGGCATCTTTGCAGATGTATTACTACAAAGACAGCATTCTGATGCAGGCGTAAAACCTCGGTTTTCCTCTCGCCTCATCTACGCAGTGGTGTCTCGATGTTGACT
>JAYGXS010000007.1:5581278-5610269 GCA_036362985.1 Ligula intestinalis | reverse complement strand
TGAGTTCTACGGGTAGGGGGCCCTTTACTGGGCATTCGATTCACATTACGAAAGCGTGCATGCACTGACACGTGAGCCCTGTCGGATTTTCATCAACCCTTCCCTCTCACCGCCAACACTAACCGTGACGTGTTTATATTCCTTCCCGCTGCCGTGAACGTCTGTCTACCCGCCTTCCCCCCCCCCCCCCCCCCCACCCCCCCCCCCCCATTCTTCGATTAGTCTGACGACGGCCGGCTGGAAAATTCACGAGTAAAACTCGAGCTTTATCATATCGTAGTAAGTATATCGTTACTCTGCGTTGTATTTACAACGATTAGGGTTCAGCCTACAAGTGAGCTAAGATAACAAAAACGTTTCAATGTAAAGGGAACGGAGAGTTTTTTTTCATCTGTCGCAGAAGATTACCAACATTTGCAAGGGACATGCACAAACGGGCGAACATTCCGCAACTTCCCGCTCCTTTATATGAGAAGAAAATGCGGGCACTCGCATTTCAGACAACCGCTCAAAAGGTAATTTGTTAAAAGCATTCTCACATGATCAAGAGTGTGCTCATTGTAGTAGGTCTTCGGGTGCAACACAAGTTGTTTAAACTATAAGGTTTCATGTTAAGATGACATAACAAATACGACCAAAAACGTAGCCTTCATATAACAGAGCTTAGAAGAACCCAGTACTTAGGTACAGGCTTTCCAGAAGTGTGATAATTTGAAGGTTTGGGTGAACACATACAGTACAAAACCTATCATCTTAGGCAATCCAGCGACGCCACTGAGGACGGCAAAGCATTTGCTGGCCACCAAGAGGTTTAGCGGACTTCACAGTTTCAAAGACTAACCACTTAATTCCACGGAAGAAAAATTCTGATACAATGAATATTGTACTCTTATAATCCCGTCTGATAACTACAGTGGAGCACGAACGACCCACATCTATGAGCATTTCGGGTAACGAGCGAAGCACTCACACAAAATTTATTTATATTGACGAGCTTCTGTCCAATTACCGAGTTGTGAGTGCGTGTGTGTGTGTGCCCGTGACCCTAGGCGGTCACTTAACGGTAGGGGAGAGAGTGAGGTCGACCTTCGGCACGTTTCTCTCCTCACTATAATAAATGTGAATTCGCTTGAATCAATCACGGTGCGCTAAAAGCCGTGGCCTGGAGGGTTTGCCAGCTGACGGGAAAACTCGGCCCGCCTACGGTGTTGCTCATCTAGTACGCGTGTTTGGATGTGCGTATGGGAGGAGGAGGACTGAGAGTCAGGTTGCAATGGTTCCTTCTTCATGCAGACTTTATGGCGCTCCCGCGCAGGCGGGAGTCTACCTAGCGAGATGGTTGTGTCAAGTGTGCACGTGCTGAGTGCTTATCGCGCCAGCCACCTAGACCCTCCAGTCCTTCTGGGTGGCTATCCACCTCCGATTGCCACCTCGGAACGTCATCTCCCACGGGTGACTTGCTGTACCCTGGTGCAGCTACTGCATGCTCCTTTGCCAGTACTAACACCCGTCCATACCCAACTGCTGTCCCGACTGCGGCGTCTAGCCGCATGACTGCCGTCATCTCTTCGCCTGCAGTTCCCGGCCAGGCACCCAACTCACCCGCGAGGGCCTTTGGCTCAAGTCGGCCGAGGTCGCGGCTTTTCTCCGTCTCCCAACTGCACCCAGTTTGGACTCTGGCGGGAAGCCCTGATCTAACATGGGCTACTAACCAACCAACCCTCCCTCATCCCCGGTTTTATTGATTTTGTCTTTACACCGGAAACGGAGGTGGGAGTGACGAGCGAGCGGGCAGATTCTCCGCAAGTCTCCACTGCATTGCTTCTGCCTGCTGTAGCCTTCGTGTTGCTGGCCCAGCTTGCCTCAGTGTCTGTTGCGGCTTGTTGGAGCGCGTGATGCCCATCGTCGAAATCGACGGGGGAACTGTCATGTGTGTGTGCCCGTGTCCGCCGTTGAGTCTTACTCCTGGGAAGTGTGGATCTTTGGCCGCCTGCAGCCAACCAGTGAAGCGATGCATTCTGATTGGTCATGTTTCCCAAGACGAGCGTTTCAAATGAAAAGCTCGGTTCTGGAAAAGACTAAACTCGCTACCATAGTTGCCACTGTATATCCCAAAGTCTCGCCTATCTGCCTGTGGCTTCACGAAAGGTTTTATTTTTGCGAATTTCTTATCTACGAAATCTTCTTTGCCATAGCCAACTGCATTTCAAAAGATGGAGAGATCAGATCGATTTTCTTTGCGACCCTCCTA
Organism: Ligula intestinalis; assembly: GCA_036362985.1. Lineage (NCBI taxonomy): Eukaryota > Metazoa > Platyhelminthes > Cestoda > Diphyllobothriidea > Diphyllobothriidae > Ligula > Ligula intestinalis. The sequence continues at coordinate 5,608,018 of JAYGXS010000007.1, read as the reverse complement.
TTCGCGAAATCCCCTCTGCTATAGCCAACCGCATTTCAAACAACAGAAAAGCGGATAAATACGATCGAATTTCCGTGACTGCATTTCGAAACACAAACATAACGCACGCACTACTGTTATGCCATTGAATCATTTGTTTGGGTGGACAGTGATATATAATTCTCCATGCTAATTTGACTCATAAGAATACGAATAATTTATACTTTCGGTATAATCTCTTTTTTCAGAAAATCCGTACGTTTTATACGTATTTTGTGTTTTCATTTAAATGAAATTCGCTGGGTTAGAAAAAAGTTGGTCTACGAGCTTCTTTCTATACCCCTAGCCCCGATGGTATTATTTCAGTTTGCTTCTTGGTTTATTAGTTTAGTTTTGGTGTAGTTTTTAGTTACGTTTAGCTTAGTATATAGAAGCCATTTAAGTATATTTGTCGAACTTGAGCGGTATCTAACCAAACTAATAAAATAAACTGAAACTGATGTTGTAAATTACCATACTAACAGCCTAGGTACTAGCTAGGCTATAAACTGGTAGGAGTAAAGGTAACTACAGGACTAGGGATATCCAAAGTGGGTGTTATTCAATGCATAGGGACCGATTTGTGATGGCTAGGAGAATAGTAGTGGAATTGTCCGCATTTTCAGAGTGAGGTCAATCAACTTACTGTAGCTGCTGAAGTAAACGCAATTACCGATAGTGTGTGGTGGATAAGGAAGGGGATGACGGAGGATTCGGAACTTGAGCTCTGCATTTGGGTGGCCGTAGGATAAATCGCCTGTGCGTGGGTGTGAGGAATCGGGTGTGTTTTATGGCTGCGTACACCAACGCTTGGGCAAACTTACGCACGGAAAGCCAGGCTCCTGCAAGCGCGGCAGGGGCGGGCATTTTTTCGTTTACAGTCACCGAACCAGCGCGCACAAAACTGCTGCTTCCCACAACCAGCGACCGCCTACTCTTCGGCCTTTTCCCACAACAAGGCGGCTGGTAAAGCAAATTTAATTGAGTTGATCGCCATAGTCAACAAGAGACAAGCGAGAGAATGCCTCGAAGCACGGCACCCGAAACCAACCAGCATTAACAGACACGCCGATCTCGATTCACACTACGAAGGCCTGCGTGCACGGCTCACTGACTCGCACCCAAAACAGCCGCTTATCCATACTTGGCCGAGTGGAAAATGCACTGATGCGGCATTCCCCGACATGTGAACCCTATCTGATGAGGACAACCTACAAGAGCCGTCATTTTAGACCATCCATTAATGACAGTTGGGATAGCCAAGTATTTGCTGTCATTCCAAGGACACCGACAGACTTCGCAATTCCCAAGACGGAAGAAAATTTCTGCTGTACACGAAATTGTACACTTACAATACTAACGTCTGCAAATAAAGTCCCAATGGATCGCCTCTACCTGTAACCTCACGAAAGGTTTTACTTTTGTGACGTTCCTATTCACAAAATCCTCTTTAGCACAGCCAAACACATTTCTAACAATAGAGAGACAGAGAAATTAGATCGCATTTTCGTGACACCGTTTCGGAACCCAACCAAACATAACACACGTACTGCTCTTATGCCATTGAATCATTTGTGTGGGTGGACTCATATGACACATACATATATACACTTTCGATAATCCTCTTATTCAGAAAGTAACTAATTTTTCATACATCTTTTGTGTTTTAATTAAACGCAAGTTCGCTCGTTTGATGTTGGTCAACGCATAGGAGCCGATTTGTGATGAACTGTCGTGAATTTGTAGAGTCAACGCAGAGTTAACGCAATTACCGATAGTGTGTGGTGGATGGATCAGGCAGGGGATGACGGAGGAGTCGGAACTTGAGCTCTGCATTTGGGTGGCCGTACGATAAAGCGCCTGCGCGTGTGTGTGGGCCTGTTTTATGGCTGCGTCCACCAGTGCTTGGACACACTCATTCACGTAAAGCCAGTCTCCTGCAAACGGCATGGGTTTACCCTCACTCGGTTGGTCGGCGAGCACGGCAGCTGGGACATTTTCTCGTCGCTTACAGTCACCGAACCAGCGTGCACAAAACTGCTCCTTCCCACAACCGGCGACCACCTACTCTTCAGCCTTTTCCCGCAAAAAGGTGGCTGACCAAGCGGCAGAAGAACCAAATGCAGCACATTCCAGCTACTTTACTATGCTGGAGTTGTTTACTGACAAACAGATGTATGTCCCTCTTGTAGGACCAGCATACACACCAACTGGGGACATAAGGGCAAAGGAACGTCCAGTTTTGCCCTGCAGATCCAGTCTACGGGACTATTTCATAACGGCAGTTGAGAAGCACCACATAGAAATACAAGTGAGACTGGAGTTATTCTGTTACGAGAGCTCAACAAGCGCCGTCCCCGAGGTAGGATAACAAAAACGGAACACGCGAGACCGAGGCATGACAAGGGCTACGAAAAGACGCATGCACCTGCTTGCGTCAACGCCACGAATATTCGTGTATACCATGCATCCATCCGGTCAGTCCTGCTCTATGGATGTGAATGCTGGGCTGTGCGCGCTACAGATGAGCGAAGACTGGAGGTCTTTGACCACCGGTGCCTGAGGACGATCCTGCGACTTCATCTCAAATGAGACAGTCCGTATCCGCTGCGATCGTATCACGAGGATATCTCAGGCCATTCAAGAAAGGCGACTGAGGTGGTTTGGACACGTTCTCCGTCGTCCGCCCCACGAGCTTACCTATGCTGCCCTCGACCCGGCACCGCAGCCCACCTGGAAACGTCGAAGAGGAGGGAAACTGAAGACTTGGCTAGACACCGTCCGTCAAGACATGGAAGCAGTTCTTGGACCTTCTATCTTCAGCCTCCGTCGCTGGAAAAGGGACTGGGTGGCGCTTTCCAGATCCGCTGCCGCCAATCGCCACGCATGGAGAGGGACCGTTCGTGACATCATTGAGGCCGGCTAGATCAGGCATGATCACAGCCGTAACAAGTAAAAGTTGCGTCACCGAGGGCGCTACCGGTCGCCTGAAGACACGACGTCTAACGCCACGACGGCTGTCTGTAGAGGCCACTCGTAGAGGGCCAAAAGGGAACAATGACTACTGGCCCTTAAATATGCTGCCACCACTGAAGGCGGCCACTCTAGTGCTGGAGACGCTACCGACGACCCGAGACTGTGCTGCCGAGACGAGACCGACCACAGAAGACAAGCTGCTGGACATACAGGAAACAGGGCTGATGTACTAGTACAACTGACAGTGAAGTACCATCTGTTATCCTGTTCTGCCTTCCCTTTCTAACACGTAACTGGGGGACATATCCGGTGTTGACTTAGGAACACACTCGATTATAACAAATTCCATCTGACTCTGCTGCCTTCCATTGTAAGATACTCATTAATAAACGTTCACCGACCACAAACAAAACTAACTCGTTCTACCTTGGACTTCATTTATCCGAACCTAACAGTAGCCGAAGCGACTAGGAGTTTTAAGCATACAGTCTAGCCGGTAAACACAAGAGAGGCTGGAATGGCCATTTCTGGTTTGTGAGCCATCATCAGCCAGTCATACCAGCTCCAATCTAAGCCGGCAAGAAAACGAGCTATTTGCTCAATGGATAGAGCGTCAGGACTCTGATCAAAAAGGTTGCGACTTCGAGATTAGGGTGGGATGCCACTCACGGTTGGGTATGACGGGCTGACGACGGCTAATAAGCCACAAAAAGCCATTCCAGCCTCGCTTGTCTTTGCCGGCAATACTATCTGAGTTAGACACGTGTTAACCGATGCTCTCAAAACAAAACAGTGAACGCCACGGTAACGGGTAAAAGCTGATGCGGATAAGTATCTACGTTGCTTTCATACATCACAACCTCCATGGCCGACTTCGATACAGTTACTGACTAAAGTAAACAGAAATAGCATGGCAGTTTTTCTGTCTAGCATATACCAAATACTACAGATTAAACACATTAAATACTCAAACAAGTTGCCACTAAATATGTGTATATTTAAGAAATGAGCTACGAACCAATAGGGTGTTCCGATGAAAGTGCTACGTTTGCCGATGGTCCGGTCCAACTGCGCGCTCACGCCGAAGTCGACTAAAAAAACAAAACAAAATGCACTCAAGCCACATCCTACTAACAGACTTCATCATACAAGCCTTACTTGAATGCGACTTAATCAAAAGGGACAAATAAGCTAATCTATAAACTAGTATACATCATAAAAAAATAGAATAGAAATAGCGGAAAAAATGTCGATTAGGTCCTCAAAATTGCGTGAGACGCCAAAGTCTGGCGCGGAACAGAGAACACACATCAGACTGAAAGGTTTAAGTCCATAGATTTCAATAAAACAGGGCATCGTGACGTCAAAATGCTATCAACTTGTGCCGTTTGAGCGCCTAATGTGTTCGCCTGGAACTTGTGGGAACCACAGCAGACGCGTCTTCGTCGCGTTGCCACCGGCCCTTACGGCGGCCAAGTTCTGCTACACCAAACCTCCCTACGGTGGATCTATCTCTCCTCCTCTCCATCTGTGTTTTTGATGACGGAGCAGCCCCTCTCGACCATGCTGCTCCGACTCCTCCTTCTCTTCGCCAATCCGGCGGGACTCCTGATCCAACAAGGGCAACTAGCCAGCCAGGTAGCCTGGAGCTTGTGGCTTACAAGGACTATCACCAATAAAGCTGGCTCAAAAAATAACACTAAGCCTGCTGCTTTAACAGACTAAGCCACTTGGAAACCCTGTGAAGAACCAAACTCGCTCCTCAGGAGGCGTGTGGCAGACTTACATTATCCAATTGTTAAAAATTCGGCGACGTCGGTGGGATTCGAACCCATGCTAGCAAGAATGAAGGCTTTAGGAGAGCCAACGCTCTAGCCAAGTGAGCTATGAGGCCTCTACTGGGAGCCAGGAGTTTCATCCTACTTGGGTCGTTTTACCCTTCCAGCGTACTTCAACTTGTATGGAATCCGCCTATATTGATGCACTAAGCTGAGTACTGCCCAGGTAGGATTTCCCAAGCAGTCAATCTTCTAACCACTAAACGATGAAAGGCTTTGCGTGGCAGACCGTGGACCGAATTTTCGCCCCTGCTACTTCTTACCCATCGCGCATTTAGTTGCTGCCACAGGCGAAGGCTGGCTGACCGGCACACTCGTGGGAACAGTTCAGTGGACTGGCTGAGAGACAGGGGCGAAAATGATGAGAAATGAGTTTCGCTGTCTGTCTGTGGGAGGTGATTGTCCAGAGTACGCGTTTTTCCCGCTTTAGTTTACTTGGCTCATACATCGTCCAGAGAAAAAGCGCATTTTTAAGCAAATAATTTGAAGCAAGACAGAATAGCAGAATTTATTCGCATGAATTCAAATTGATGTGTTCTCTTAATATTGCGTTGTTCATGCACGGAGCGGAAGCAGCTGATAAGCGCTCTCGAAATTCAGTCGCGCGAATAAATTCTGCTAATCGGTGAAGCAAATAATTTTTTTGCGTTCACTTGAATTAGTACCTTAAGCCTGCACCGGTAAAAAATATTTTGATAAAAGTTCAGTTGGTCGCCCACCTTAGATACACCCCTAGCCCCAGACTTGCGTTAAACAGAACCGGTGGTAGTAGGTTTGTTACACTAGTTTAGCATATGGTAGCTATTGAAGTGTATTTGAATATACGGTCATCGCCCATCTAGGTGTGGAGCAATGTATGTTTCGGTTTTGTCCTTGAGCTTGTGGCGTACGGCAACAGCACCTGCTCCCTTTTCGTTTTCCAAGCCCTGCTGCCCCAAAGTCATGCGTCGCCACAAACGGCTGTTCCAATGCTTTCTGTCACTGGCGCTCCCGCTCCCCGAGGCTTGACCTCGCAGCTGCCTCTGGGTAACCGATAACAGCTACGCGAGCGTCAACTGTCCTTCGGCTTTCTGGCATCCTCCACAGTTGACCCCAGCTTACTCAGGCATGCACACACGTGCGCGTACACGCACCTGCCTAAGAACTACTTACCACGCCACCTCCCTGGCCAAGGCAGCAGAGGGCCTTTACAAAAGACATTCTCTCGGGCGATTGCAACACGCCAATAACAGAACACTTGAACCTACTCCCTAACCCTACTTAAGCAGATGCCACCACTGTCTCACATTCTCTTAGGTCTGGCTGGACGCAGTCAACACTAGCCCTGGCTTCGCCAGTGGCCACTGCCACCTGAGACGGGGAACCACAGCAGACGCGTCTTCGACCGCGTTCCCACCCGCCCTCAGGGCGACCAAGGTCTGCTAAACCAAACCTCCCTATGGTGGATCCATCTCTTCTCCTCTCCATCTGTGTTTTTTATGACAGAGCAGCCCCTCCTGACCATGCTGCTCCGACTCCTCCTCCTCGCCGCCGCCGGGATAGAGGCCCACCCGGCGGGGTTCCGGATCCAACAAGGGCTACTTGCCTGCCTGACACCTGAGACAGCAAGAGGGAGTTCTGTACACAATAAACCGCTTCTACTGATCATTGTAGTGATCCTAATACACCCACTACTTTGACCGCGCCGACAAAGCCAGACGACACCAGGGGGCCATTTCTGGCGTGTAAGTCATCATCAGCTAGTCATACCCAACCTCAAGGGTCAGAACTGCTGAGATTCGAACACGGAATCTCTGGTCATTGAGTTTACAACACTAGCATTGCAACACTGGCTCGTTGCTTTGTCGGTTGAGATCGGGAACATGATGAATATTTAGAAATCGCCGATCTAGGTGTGTCACAATGGCCGTTCCGGTATTTTCCCGGAGCTCACTTCAGAGCCTGCTAAGGTATTCACATATCGACTAGCAGGACACGGTGAAATGAATTCGACAAAGCAATGGTAGAGTGGTAAACTCAATGAACAGAGGCCTCGGGTTCGAATCTCGGGGGTTCCGACCTTTGAGATTGGGTATGGCTGGCTGAAGACGGCTAACAAGCCATAAATGGCCATTCCGGCTTCGCTTTGCTCGGTCGTATGCATTTCAACGAATCCCATGAAGTCTATCTATCTACCTAACTTAATTAAAATTGCAATAAAACTAAAAATAAGCACAAGACTGGGTATCTGAGGTGGGCGACAAGCTAAAGTTTTATCCAACATTTTTTTGAAGAAAAAAAAACAATGTCTACTCTAGAATGAAAGCGTTCTCTCTCCTCTCGAGGGAGCGAGGAGGGCGACAGACGCATGAATGACGTCAGACCAGCCAGTTTGTTCTTTCAACCTTATTGCCAGCCAACTGCATACAATCAGATTTTTGTACATAGTATCTAATTCGACGTGCCTATTAATGCACGAGTCATCGGAGTTAGGGGGTTTCTAAAAACTCACGGCCTTATCTAGATGGGCAAGTGCCAACAATTCAAGTTTGGCCCCGTGCAAATTTGTGCCCAGTTTGTGCATGGCGACTTGAGACCGATAGTTGGTGTTCGAGTAAGCGTGCGGAGGCTGACTTTCCTGTCTGTCCACAGTAGACTGCATTGCAGCCGCCACAAGCAATCCTGTAAACGACTTCTTTTCTGTCCAAGTAGCCAACCCTATCCTTAGTGTGTACAAGATAAATAATAAACGAAAGCTGGACTAAAACTAATACAAATAAAATAAACCGCTGGACGAGAGTGCATGGTATCTGGGGTGGGCGAACAGCTTAACTTTCATCCAACATTTTCATCGTCTACTCTAGAACGAAAGCGTCCTCTCTCTCGGTGGAGCGGGGAGGGCGACAGACACAGTAGCACTGACGTCAGATCAGCCGGTTTATTTCAAACTTATCGCTAGCCAACTGCACACAATAGCAGACAGAGAGACAGTAGAGCGGCATTGAGACTGCGCTTTTTAAAGACTGCAGTAGACAGCAGAATGTAATGGAACAAATAAATTTCGCGAGTGCTCTTCAGCTTCGGCCAAGCCCTCTCGCTGCATCATAATAACACGTATGAGAGAGAGAGAGAGAGAGAGAGAGAGAGAGTTGGGTTGGTGCAGACGGGGAGGAGTCGCGGTCTTACCGAGCTTGACGTCAGCATTATCGGTGAGCAGCACATTTTGCCCTTTGATATCACGGTGTATGACACGGTTGCTGTGCAGATGGGAAAGACCCTGCAAGAGAAGGGAGAACAAAAATATAAAAAGCATTTTCATATGGGCAAAAATTCGAGGTCCGGATATAATATTCCTTTCATCATCCCTGGATGAGGAAGAACGAGGGGCAACTTCTGGGACCAAGTTGTAGTTTAGCTGACATTTCAAAAGCCTTCTCGCTTCCATCTTCAGAGCGTGTTGACTGTTCTCCTGCTGGTGTCACTAAGTGTGTCCAACCACTAGCCTGATGCCCGTGTACCAATCGATTTTTGTGGCTGTTTGAATAGCTTGCGCCCTCGCGGGCGCTTCCATGAGGTGCATTTAGTCGTTTGTGTGCATCTTGAGCGTTTCACCTTCTTCGCTCGTGGCTGTCGGCCCTGCATATCTTCCTCCGCCCAACCTATTGCTCCGTTCTTAGCAGATGTTAGCCTTCTGCGGAGAGCTTGGTCGGTGGGATGAAGGTCTATGTCTCCGCCTAGAGTGCCAGTCGAGCGAAGAAGGTGGAAACGTTCAGAATGCACACAAACAACTTAGCACACCTTACGGATGCGCCCGCGAGGGCGTCAGCAATTCAAACAGCCACTAAAAATCGATCGGTACAATCGATTGACATGCGGGCATCAGGCTAGCGGTTGGACACGCTTACTGACACCAGCAGTCACCACGTTCTGACGATGGAAGCGAGAAGGCCCTTGAAACGTCAGCTAAAATACAACCTGGTCCCAGAAATTGCGCCTCCTTCTTCCTCCGCGGCTGACGAAAGGAATATAAAGCATTTTTTCCCTGGTGCAAGCTCAAAGCATGCCAGGACTAAAAAATGTTGCGACCTCTCGCTACATAACATGAATAAAGTGGGTGAGAATACAAAATTGAATTCGTTCAGAAAAATCTATGCAAAAAACTGAAGTCATAGTAAATTACCATAGGGGCTAATCAATAATGTAAGCAAGCTGAAACACACCATAGGTAGAAAAAGTGGACAAAGGGCTTTGAAGGCAAAGGGTGAGGGAAGGAAAGGTGCAAGTCAGAAAGCTGGATGTTACCAAGGCAAAAAAAGTTTAACCACGTGCTCAGACTGTTTACATAGGTGGCGTTTTAACCACCGTATATAGGCCGCCTCCGGGAAGCGCAACGTACAAGTTATTCGTGCCCGAACACGTGTTTGGGGTCCACAGAGTGATCCGTATCAAGCAAGTGTTTAGTAATACATGAACGTGGAATTCTCTTTTTTCGTGTTTTAACACACATCTAGGCAGGCGCTCTATAGACCTTGCTGCCAATTGCCGTTGTGTTAGCCCTATGAACATGCACCCACAAGTGCATTTAAATTCATGGACACAGTTTGGAATAGCCTTCACTGGCAAGGCCTTATTTGCACATGAAATTGGTAGACCTTGTAGCACTGTAAAATATGAGTTCAGCCGCATTTTATGTCCCTTCATGGTACTTAAAATGTCCCCCTCAAAGGGCAGCGATAAAAAATTGGCTTTCTCGGAAGTGACTGTTCCGTCATTTTTGGTCGTAGGGGTCTGCTGTACTTGTGGATAAACCATGCTGGAGATGCCCGCTTAAATAAAGTATCATTGTGGCCGACAGTTTCTGCATCCAATGTCTCCGTAAGAGCACATGTTTCTTGTCCTTTGGAAGAGAGTGTATACCAAGTTACGTTTCCATTGTATGGGAACAAAAATCAGGTGAGGCTGGTACTACCCCTTCTATATTATTCTTATGGAAAGCTGTTCGTGCCATGGATCGATAGTTGTCGCTGCTGTCCGACGCGCACATAACACTTGACGCCACAGACAAGGTCACTCAGAGCGTAGGAACTTGCGCGAATGCACTTTTCGGCGTGCCTCCAACCAGAAGCAAATTGGCGAGCGAGACACGGACCGCCCACGCCGGTGTCTACCCAAGGGCGGTCCAACCAATCACCATCAAGGTTGTCGAGACAAAGAGAGCCTTCGGCGGGCGCCCCCGATTACTGATGCCAGACGACACCCGGAATTCCGCCCCCGAGCGGGGCGGACGCAACGACGCGGCGCTCCCACACGGTCGAACGCTACGCCAGACCGAGGGGCAACTTTCATACTAGCTATTCTCCAACTCATTCTGTACAGAATCTATTCTTCCTACTACTCTGGTCTTCCTAAGACTTCTCTCATCTCCAAGAGAACCGAGCCTGGAAGATTGCAGCCATTAGGGTTAGACATTAATAGCCTAAACTCCTCGCGATAGAACCATCTTGGCTGTTTGCATCGATTTTTCTGTACGAATGCAATTTTTGCATTCTCTCTCATACGTTAGGAATGTTATGCGGCGAGAGGCCACAGCCGAAGAGCCCCTTACTCCTGACATGCTTCCAAGAACAAAGAAACAAAATGTGCATAAATCAAGCCGGCAGCTCATGCGGCAAAAAGAACGATGTCCTCACCATCAAGGGGGGGAGAGAGCATTAATGGACATGTCACAGCAGTGCGGCCTTGCCCTACTATTCTCGCAGCTACCGCGCTCCAATGACAATACGACACCGTGACGACTGCTGACAGATGTGGGCGTAGCCGCGGACTTGACAAGAAGCCATCGTCCACGTGTTCGGCAACACAAATGGGTTTTCCTTTCTAACTGTGCTTACATTCATAGGATAGGCAGATACGCGGGCTGTCCTCGCCCATCCGCAACAGTGCTTACCGGAGCGTGACTGCTGCTCTCAGCACAGCTTTTTTGTTGGGAGCTGTATGTCAGGTGTCATTCAGTTCGATCGAGGCAAGCAACGCTGTCTAAAGCATGCCCCAGAAGTGATCATTGTCTTCCTAGTCAATTGTATGTGAATTAGGCTGCGCTGGGAATGCGCCCATTCCCATGATTACTCTCTTAGCAGACGCCTAACAGACAGATAGCCTGCCCAAGCGACCGTGCGCACCGCGGGCTATCGATCGGCCACGGGCAGCAAACACAATCTTGCAGTCACATCCATCAATAATACGAAATGTAAGCTGCCGAGTTCCAGCCAATCACATCGGCAGCCAAAAGCTGACTGGCTTGCTGGACCCAGCTCACAGTCGTTTGTTTCCCTAATTTTTTGGTATCTCTGACACACTCAAGGACTTGCTCTGACTTGCTGTAACGTGCTTGTCTCAGTAAACTCCCTCTCTCTAGCCAACCGGTCTTCTCTCTGTCTCACTCTTACGGGTACCTTGGTTCGGCGTTCGAATTAATTAGCAGTACCAGGCGCGGGTCATAACAGGCTGTATTGAGCAAGTGTCCCAATGTTTCCTCTTTTCAGGCATCCCGATGCCTGCCAAGCTAACAGGTACTCTGCGAAAGCACGGCTGTCCCCCAGGCTTGACCTAGCAGCTACTTTAGTGTCCCCTTCCTCCGGCATCCTGACAACCGAGATAATCCCTCTGACTAATAGGTGTTCCACAAAAGCACGGCAGCCCCTCCACCCACAGTTGACCTCAGCTTAGGCACGGTCACGCGTGCAGATAACACTATCTTAGGCGCATCGATCAGCCTGCCTTGGCACCCATGGTCCGCCAAGTGTTCATGTCCCCCTTTGACCTAACCAATCACACACTCCCGCCGGCTGACACAACCAAAGGCAATCGCGTAAACATCACTGCGTTGTTCGCACACTTCCGTACGGTTGCAGTGTTCACACACCAACAAACAGTCAACTTGCCATGTCCAACAGCTTATTGCCTTCGTCCATTAGACGGAACAATCTTAGTGTTAAACAGTTCGTCTATGTGTATCACACGCACTACTCAGGTTCCCTTCCATGTGTGTCTCGGATAGATGAGAATGCAATGGAAATGCAAAATCGGACTGCCAATCCTGAGAAGTACCCAGTTTCCCGATAGCTGACAGCCACGACTCTAAGCGCCTCGTGATAGATAGAAAAGCGGCTCAGGATTTATTTAAATGAAGAACGTAGTGATTTGCCGCGGTTATGGGTTCACCAACTTTAGCCTCACTCTTACCTCCCTCGTTCATGCGCCAGCTGACTGTCTGTACTTGTTACCGTTGGGATCATGTTTGGTCTAGACGGTCTCAATGATGTCATCGGCGGTATCTCTCCACGCGTGACGATTGGCGGCAGCGGAGCTGCAAAGTTCCACCCAGCAACGCAGATCGAAGGTACAAAAACCGTTTCAATGTATTGACGGACGGCGTCGATCCGAGCCCGCCTCTTCGACGGCTCCAGTTAGGCTGCGGCGCCGGATTAAGGGCAGTGTAGCAAAGCTCGTGCGGCGAGCGACAAAGAACGTGCCCAAACCCTCTTAATCGACTGTCTGTAACCATGTCTATAAGCAATCTGACGCGATTGAAGCTGTCATGTTCAGTAAAAGCCATCGTTTGGAAGGCTGCCAACAACTAACGGGACAACTCGGAGCACGCAATCGACCCAGTATGTGTTTGTGTGGAGTAGCCGATTGGTGGACTTAGAGTCAAGCTGTAGTGGCTCCTTCCTAATGTGGCACTCCCACTCCGTGGAATCCGAGCCAAATGTGTTGGCACGCTTCGGGGGCGGCTCAGGCCGCGCCAGCCACCTGCGCCATCGCCTGCCACGGGTTTTACAAAGAGGATATGGTAGATGTAGCACAATTCTACTATCCATATAGTCTAATTCACATGCAAGTCACCCTCCTGCATCACCTTGCTTCGGTGCATCATTGGATACGACGGTCGAACTGTGACGGCATCGGAAGCCATGGCTGACGCGACGCATAAACGTGCTACACTATCGTGTGGCGGCAGTATTTATTAGCTCTTGCACCCGAGCCGGATTGACCTGGCAAACGCCCGTCATAAGAAAAGCTCTGACTCGCGTTTCGGACTAACGCACATCTCTGTGGCGCAGCGCGTTACACAGGAATCTGCATCTGGACAGCGCTAGTATGACGCAACATCGAGGGTCGCTGATGACAAGCGAGGAATAAGTTAGAGTCGGACTGTCGACACTGGAGGCAGCGACAAGGTATGAAGTGGATGATGACAGGATGGTGTTTACGGTGGCTGCAATAGCATCCAACGAGAGTTCAGAGGACTAGCAGTTGGACTCAACCCGGCAGACGACGCTTTCCGTCGACATAAAATTTGCCATTCTCTTAACCAATGGCTTAATTGGGTCAATTGAATTACTCGGGCGTTTCAGTTTGAGCCGCCATTTTTCCCCTCCCACTACTCGCATGTGCATTTTCTTAAAGGCGTCTCCGAAGCAGTCTCACGACTGTTACAACCTGCTGGCGTGGGCATAGCCCATCGACCTCAAGCGACAATACGCCGCCAGGTGATGCGACCTAAAGACCGACTGCCTCTTAAAGAAACTTCTGCAGTCGTCTACAAGATACTTTGCAATGAGGGAGACTGTAATTATGTTGGGGAAACAGGCTGCAAATTGCAAACCCGCCTACAAGAGCACAAACGAGCGGCCTATAAACTGGACCCAAACTCACAACTTGCGGCACACATCGCAAAAACTGGCCATAACTTTGATCCCAAAGGTGCGACCATCGTAGGGCGAGGAACCTCAAAAGTCGAAAGGCTGACACTCGAGGCATGGTCCTCACATGCCAACTCGGTCAACAGGCACCTGGACCTGCCAGCGGCCTACAAAGTATTGCGCCACTACGTTGGAAAGAGCCGGGACGAAGCCAAATCAAATGCAAAAATGGCAAGCGAACAGGAACCCACAACGAACCGGCTGGAAGAGGAGACAGTGCTACCAGGGTCCTCTACCGGGTGACAAGGCGGCATACTAATTGCTGTTCATGACCCCCAGCCCCACGGACAGCTAATTAGCCTACACCGATATAATTGCCCCTCTGATCTCACTGACAGCTAATTTCCCTCCTCCCCGACCTCCCCTTTCTTCGTTTGCTGTTTCTAATCCCTTGACAACCTGACGAATTCTGACATTTAATTGGCCTTTGGCCACCATAATTATCCCCTTTTTGGTTGCTTTCTCATCTCTGAAGATGGACACCTGTAAGTGTTGGAAAGCTCAGAACAATAAATCAATTGATCTGGTCCTCGACCTGCCTTCTTCCTCATCCATACATTTTCTTATATATACGTCGGTTGGCCTACTTCGCCCATTAGAAACCGATTTTATTTGAATTAAAAAGAGGCCATGAGTGCACAAGGTCACGACGCCAGCGCCGTTTTGAAATCAGTCCAGTTTGGCTTATATTCGACGATTCATCCTAGGACATTTATCCATGATGTCGACGGCGTTTGATATCCCAGTGTTGTAGGTTTATACGTCTCATTTTACTCTGTTAGAATAGAAGACGTTTTTTCCTGACAATTTTGGAATGATATTTTCAAAATAAAGCGGATCTCTCTCTATTCTAATTTGCTAACCCCCTTCTAATAATTACGTGTGCCTGATGATGGACTCTAAGCTGATTGCTTACGAAATCTTACTTGGGCAGTCAGTTTACGTTATCCATATAGGCGCACTCCATAGGTTGCAGTAAGCTTGACGGGTAAATCGATCAAATTGGGATTAAATTCACAGCTAGAGTCTTGAGGGCTAAGTTGGGTTGACAGCGTTAGCTGTACCCAGGCCTTGGCGTGGATTGGAATTCCACCGAGGCCGCCAAATTTTCCACAATTGTGTTTTAATTGTCCAATGTATGAACCATGCAAAGGTCGAACGGCGTTTTCGACTGACCTGTTAAAGATCACTTCAACTTATGACTGAACCTTAACCTTCCAAATAGATTACTGGTTCCAAAAGGCGTGCCTATCATAAATTGGCGCCAACAGGAACTGGGCTTACAACTGAGAACATATCCAGAGCTGCTGGCCAAACAGAGCCTAACCCTTCTTGACTTGACCTGGGCAGGAATGTAATCAGTTAACATACTTCTGAAATTACCTGTACCAGGCGCGACTATGATCCCACCGGGTAAAGAGAACCTTGACGAAGTCGTAAGCAATGCTCCTTCAAGAACGAAAATCAACGGTAGCGGAGCTGAAGAATTCGACGAACTCCAGCGGCAAAGATCAAGGGCCCAATAATCACTTCAGTGGTCGATAGGGTGTGACAGACCAGGCTTCCAAGTGACTTCCCCCGCATACAGGTAGAAAGTGGGTGGAGTCGGGTTCCGGGTAACAGTAATGCATCCATAGGAGGCGCCCAGGTCAATTCGGTACATCTGGAGTGACGCAAGTAGTAAGAAATAGAGGCGAATGGGGTCTGCAGGCTTGTGCACAGTCCCCCCCCCCTCCCCCGGCGAACGAGCACGTCAATTCGATGCGCTACCGGCGGTTGGTGTGTACACACCAACAAGCTACTGTCAATGATTGTCAATTTTGTTCAGTGTGCGCAGAATTCGGCACTAACGAATTAGAATGACACTGTCACCGTTGACGCCCAGAAACCGGACTTTGCAATCAGGCGACGGGCCTTTATCGGTCTCAACGATAAACTGATAAAAGTTCAGTCCACGCGGAGGCGGCGGTGTTATTCCTCTGAAGTTTCGCACTTCTAGTTCGCACGCACGATAGAAACTGCCGACAGACGGAGCCGATGGTTAGCCAAGCTTCCGTTTACCTGCGGCGGGCAGCAACATGGCCTTCAGTAGCCGTTTACCACGTGGACGCGACTAAATAGGGGTTCTAACAGTAAGCTTGATTGTAGTGCGCTAAATCTACATTATTATCACTATCCAAATGTCGACATCATCATTTCGCCATGAACTCCAGTGGGAAATGCCACAAATTTTATGATCTCTGTGCTAATCAACGGTACAGTAGTACCAACAATCTCAAATGCCATGCCCTGGACGCCACCTTACAGCGCGCCAACGTCGTAAATAAGCCAGTGATGTGTCGGTTCCTTACAGATGATCGTAGCCAGGCGACGGTTTGGCTATTTTTTGGAAAGAGCTGCTTTGAATCCATCGTCATATGGGGAGATAGTGTTGGCACTACTACTACTACTACTACGACTGCTCACACCACTGTTACAAGTAATGATAAGCATCTCCACCCTCATAAGCGATATGGCCTGGCCGGGTGGCAGGCATTTTCCATGGCGTCAACACTTGAAAACATGCACCAAAAAACGGGGCGTGGTGAGGTAAGCTCATTAGTAGACATTCGCGCAAAAACAATCGAAACTCGCAAAATCAGGTAGGAGATAACGCATGCTGATAGAAAGATGAGAAGGGCGTGTCACATACCCGGAGGATTTCCCGACTGATGTAGGCAATCCAGTCTTCCTTCAGGGACTGTCCTCTTGTACCTGAAGCAGGGCAAAGAAATAAAAGGTAATTTTGTGATGAAAAAAAAACTATATCAGAGTACGTTCCCTTGAGCTCACAAAAAAAGTTCAGGACGACTGCACACGACGGGGCTCTGGAGCGACTCCCAAGACAGAGCGCGACGAGTCAGTCCCGTAACCGACCGGTAAGTGTCCATCCACCGATGCTTATATTCCCGATCGAAACTGGCCAAACAAAAAGCCCGTGGCTCAATCGATTTAAGCGGTGTAGGAATCCGTCGCCCCTAGTAACTGCTGCTCTCTTTCGTGTGCCAAGCTTCGCTCGCTGCGCGCTATTGCCCCTTTGCACGCTTGATGTCAACTCACCGCGTCAACGCTTGTAGCTTATCGATAATCTTCCCTCATTTGATTGGCGCCAACCGATTGGTTACTCATTACTCATTTTTGCACCTGCTCGGCTGGCTATCGTACGCGGCACCCCTTTACAGCTTTTTGAGCAGTAAAGGTGTTCGAATTCAACCGGTCTTCCCAGACTTTTTATTTGGGGATCCTTCCGGTGTTGAGGAGACAGCAACTAGCTCTCAATACCAGCCTCAGGAAGTGACCCACGTTGGGCGATTAGGTATGAAGGGCTGCTAGCCTCCCACTGTCTTTACCGGTAACGTTTACAATCATACTACTAAAATAGAAGTTTTGCAGAGTGTACTTTTGGCAGGAGCTCGGTCAAAATCATACATGCTGATGTGACTGAAGTATCGTGGAATGATGCTGCAGAATAATTAATATTACAAACACACGTAATTTTTTTTTTTCAAATGGAAAATCTATTGGATAATTCCAATCGGCATTTAATGAGAGAGCAAGCATACTGTACGGAGAGGAACCAGTGAGAAATAGCCCTCTTTAACCTCTATTTTTCTGGTTTTAAAGACATTTCCGGAATTTCTGCCACTTATTCATCCTATTCTCGGCGGCTTCCTTGCTGTCGAATCGCACGCTCCTTTCCTCTATCAGCTTGGAATCACGGATAGCCTGTTTTGGTTGCGTGTCACAGTTTATGAATATGTGGAAAGACCAAAAGACGTTGGCATGGGCCACTCAGTGAGCACCCAAATATCGACAGGCGTCTTAAGTCAGTTATCATAAATAAAACACAGACAGGTTCATTGCCGTTCCACTTATAGTCATCCAGACCACAAGACTCAATGAAACGCAATAGTCACGGAGAAATTCATAGTTGAAATGGCTAGAAAAGTAAGTGCCATATCGGCCGAATGCTTTGTTTACTTCTAGTTGTGCGTGTGTCAGTGGCAAGTCTAAACCATGCCGACCCAAAAACACCAGGACTCGAGGCATTCGAATAGTGCTCAGGCAAATATTCTGCCATCGGTTGGCGTGGATTTGTTGGTCCCGTTCGTGTTCACATAGGTGGGAAACGATACCCGCGCAGTTAAATTTGTTTCAGGATTCCCGCTAGCCGCTACCACATATGGCACAGTGGAATGAGCCGGTCTATGACCTGAAGGCAGAGAGCTTTGAAGATTTCAGCTGGACTTGAATCGAGTTCCGGCTAGACTTCTATCTAACGGCATGGACAGTTTCCTGAAGGTGGGTGATCGAGGTCAGTAATAAATAGCATCCAGTGAAGTCTGGTTTCCACACACAGATGTGCTGATGAGGACGCACATCAGGCGAACTTGCCTGGATTTGAGAGGTCAGTAGGGCTGACCAGGTTGAGCTGAGTAATGGCTCGATTTCGGTGGCTTCATGGTAGTATAAACTTTTTTTGATTGATTACCATCGATAATTTCTTGGCCTTTGTCTGCCTTAGTGGTCAGCCGGTTATTTCGTGTTTCCTTAAGTCTGTGTTTCGGTTGGTAATGACGATAGTTTAATAACGCAGACGTGCTTTGAGCTTTGCTGCTGATGAGATAGGTTATATGAATTTGGTTTTTACGGAAGAGGAGCCGCTATATTTCGTAATCGATAATATCGAACAACTCTTGGAGATTCCGGTATACAACAGTGAGTGGCTTCCCATGAACGCCAAATTTTGTTCAACGTCTTCATGCTTTAGCGTGGTGTTCAGTTCAATTTGTTAAGTCAATTGCAGTGGGTAGAAACTACCGTAATGCCTACTTGGCTTGGGGCAGCTTCCCTCATTTTTTAGATGAGAATGCACTGACAAGTCCAGCAGTCGGTAGCAGGCTTCAGCTTTTTGCTTTTAACACTTCACAGCAACCTCACGTCCTAGCAAACACGTCGCTCCATTGCTTGTGGTATAATTGACCTGGGGGTCAACTGTGTTATACTAGATTAAATTTGCCGAACACCGCATCAGCCCAGTGTGCTTTATGTGTATGTGAAGTGGATGAGGAATGGACTGGGAGTCACACAGTGGCGGCTTTTTTCCCATCCCCCTGGTTGTGTAAATCCGGGTGTGCGTTTGTGTGTCAAGAGAGCCAGGTCGTGCTGACGCGCGCGCAAACTGGTTCGCCGACCTGTCACCCACTGCATCTATCCCACATCAGGCAACCAATTAGCCAGGCGGTGGTCTGTTGCTGGCGATGTGGGAGAGGGTGGGGTCGACGATTTAGCGCATTGCATTCCTCACTATAAACAAGCTGAGGCGCTTGAAGTGCACTCAAGGCCGCGGCATGGAGGCCTGAAAACTGACGGCATAACTCGGACTGTGCGGTCAGCCCATCGTTTGTCTGGTTGTGTGGAGTGGCTCCCTATTCATTTGGCTGTTATGGCACTCCCACGTAAGTGGACACCTAGCCAGGTGTTTTTTTAACGTGCACTGGAGGTCTCCGGTCGTCTCCTGCAGGACTTGGTCTCCCTGAACGTCCCGACTGGCCTGGTCCGAGGGTTGGCGGCTTACATCCGTGGCCGCCACGATCGTGCCCTTTTCCGCGGCACTCTCTCCAAGCCCCGTAAGCAGACCTGCAGTGTTCCTCAAGGCTCTGTGCTCAGCCCCACGTTGTTCAACACTTACATGCGGGACCTCCCACACCCTCCGGCACCCGCCAAAGTGGTATCATACGCGGATGATGTCCCCATCTTCTTCTTCCAGCAACATAACATTGATCAAGCAGCACAGGTCCTCTCGGAATGCATGCCCAATGTTGTGGACTTCCTCACTCAGCGCGGGTTGACGATCTCGGCAGCCAAGTCGTCCATCACTGTTTTCACGCTGAACCCGAAGGAGTTCAATCGTCAACCTGCTATCATCGTCAACGGTGAGGCTTTGCCGCTGGTCCGAAAGCCCAGGCTCCTTGGCGTCCGTTTAGATCTGCTCTTCACGATCGCAGACCATGCGAGGGATGTCGCAAACAAAGTGAGCAGGTGCACCAAGGTCGACAAGGCTCTCGCGGGCACTTCCTGGGGCTGCGCGAAAGAGTTGCTGTCGACCACATTCAATGCAATGGCCAAGCCGCATCTCACCTACGCGGCATCAATCTGGTCTCCCACAATCAGCTCCTCCAGCCTCCGGCGCCTCTAGTCAGCACAGAATGGTGCCCTCCGCACGATTACGGGCTGCTATAAAATGTCGCCCACCGATCACTTTCATGCGGATGTTTCTGTCCTGCCGGTCGCCGCACACAACAAACTTCTCGGCCAGCAGTTCTGGTGGACCTTTTTACAACTTGGCCATCGGAACCACCATCGTTGCAACGCTCCCGAGCCTAGCCGTAACGTTCGGACATCTTTCCGAGGTCTCCACAAGGCAGCTGACGCCTCGTCTCTCTCAGACCTACCTGTTGATGGCTCCACTATCAGGACAGGTTACCAGCGCCTTCACCAGAGAGCCGTTGTGGACGCTAAATCCAGCTACCATCCCCCGGTCCTTCTGGGTGGCTATCCACCTCCGATTGCCACCTCGGAACGGCAGCTTTCAAGGGTGACCCGCTGTACCCTGGCGCAGCTACGCAGTGGCTACTGCATGCTCCTTCGCCAGTACCAACACCCGTCCATACCCGACTGCTGTCCCGACTGCGGCGTCTCGCCACATGACTGCCGCCATCTGTTCGCTTGAAGTTCCCGGCCACGCACCCAACTCACCCCCGAGGACCGTTGGCTCAAGTCGGCCGAGGTCGCGGCTGTTCTCCGTCGCCCAACTGCACCCAGTTTGGACATGGGCTACCAACCAACTATGTCTTCACACCAGGCTTGGTAGATGAGAGGAGAGGAGAGGGAGGTGGATGCTTCTTAATACTCTCGCTATAATCCAGCCCATAATCACTGTTCCTGTACCACTCTGCTTTGAAGCATACGGTGAACATCGTAGAAATCTATGGTCAAACTACCGCTAGAGTAGATTCACGGTACTAGATTATTGACATGCTCGAGAAATCGACTACTTCATACGTAGGACAGAGAGGGGGCAACACTGGTAATCCATCTTCATAGCACATCAGAGCATTCTTCACTTATAAATCCGACGTGTCTCAATCCATCACGACGGACTGAAAGTTATTACTACGAAGGCTGTGGGCTGACAGGATAAGTCGGTCCTCGTGTCAAGTACTGCGTGCCCATGTGGGATGACTATGTGGTGGGCTGAAAGTCAGGATAAATGTCTCCTTGTTATGTTAGTGTCTCCAATATGTGAGATCCGAGTCATCCTCAGGAAAGCCTAGTACGGGTCGTAGTGAGCAAGCTCAATGGGCGGTTAAGCTTTCTCATCCACTACACCCGCAAACGCCTGCGATCGTACTGACACCGAATTGCCACAAAAGCCAGGAGGAGGAGGAGGAAGTCTGGTAGATGTCGCAGAAGCCCGCTTCATTAGAATGGCGCTCCGAGATAATGGCTACCCGCAAAACTTCGTCAACCGGTGCATGCGCAAAAAGATACTACATCGTGCCGACACCAAATTCTGGCAGTCGCTTCCGTAACGTCTAGGAGGCTGTGAGCTGCCCTTTTGCACCCTTTAGTGTCGAAGACAGACTACAGGGGGCGTCAGATAATGAAGGACCGAAAGATCGACTGTCACAGCAAGACGTGTCTGGAGTCGTTTGTGGTGTAGTTGCAGACGCAAAGCAAATACGTCGGAGGCACTGGAAGACTGCTTCGAAGGTGAATAGTGGAACCCAAGGCGGCAGTAAGGCTAACTGAAGCCAACCCTGAAGTCGTGGCTTATTCGAGTAGACGCGGCCACACAACAAAGTTAGACAAAGCCGAAATGCTAGGACAGGGTTAATGGGCCCCCGTTTATTAACAAGTGCAATTGCCCTCCAACCTCAGTGGTGAGACCAAGTTTGCCCAAAGTAATTAACCACTCAGGAGGGGGGCAAACGAACGAACGAACGCTGTTTCCGACACCCGTGTCGGCGAGCCGGATGGCCGAGCAATCATCGCGCTAACATCCAACATGGTTGATTAAATTTCAGCGATTAATGGCTCGAAGAAATTATCGCACTTAAGGGCAACCGTCCTCGAGGAAGGATGAAACATTTGGCCGCCAGAAGTAAGTGGCAGCATGGCGCGACTGCATCTTATAAATACTACAGCTCCTTGTGTATGAAGTATTCCGCTATTTTGTGCTGTCTCTCTAATGATGAGTTGCAGCATAAATCCGAAACTGTGGGCGAATAGGGTCCTTGCTCCAACGATCGGGTTTACTTACTCTGAAATGTAAGCGTTTCAAAACACATTCCTGGCAGCAAAAAGGTGGTGGTATTGCAGTCACTAACCCGATATTACGTCCCACCGTCGATTTGACTCCGACTTGTTACAAGGGAATAGCATTATGCGTGACTTTTCCTTCATATAAAGTCGCTAACGTGCTTGGAACTATCCTGACGTTCTATAATCTCAATATGCCCTGTGGGGCAGGAATCACAAACAGAGTTGGAAATGTGCTCAGTGGGACGGCCAAGGTTCACCTCCTCAAGCTGCTCTCACTGTGGCTGGTGGCCAGACTCTACGTCTTGGGGAGGTGTCCGGTTTGTTCTGACTTACAGTGATATGTCCCCAGGAGTAATAGGTAGAAGGAGGCAAAGCCGGTTCTGATCGCAAGAGACTTTATTCACGACGATACAGAGACAGCAGAAGAAGGAATCAGCGTGTCCACTAAGGCGGTGGTCCTTCTAGACTGTTACTGGTCTATCGCGGGAGAGAGGGAGTTCTGGCGTGGTTTCCCACGCTGGGTGACGTTCTAGAACATTTGCAGTCCACGTGGGGGCGACGTTACGTGTGCTCAGGGCGCGTGCGGCCGGCCTGCGACCATGACTCAAATGGCGTGCACCTCTCGTCTCCATAGCATTTGGAATTGGCAGGACCAAACGCAAAGGACGATGGACAGTAGCAGCTTCATATACCAAAACTTCAAGTAAGACTTTCTCGTGGTTGACGGGTAGCAGCCCTCGCAACGTTTAATGCACATTCGCTCCCTACCATCACGTTAGCTTCCTCGTCTTGGTAACAATGCGATATCGTCACCAAGGTGATCTACCGGAGGCGTTGACTACTACTACTACGCAGAAACGCAATACTGCGGAACGAGAATTTGTGGGCCTCAGCGCTGCTGGCACGGACAAACGCACATACACCCGTACGCAGGGCCAAAAGTCAAAGAAAATACCGCCCTCGAGAACATGAACCCCTTTTGTGTGTCTGCGCGAGACAGTGGCAAGTGAAAGTTGTAGAAAGTACTTTTGTGACAAATTCTTTAGATCAGAGCTTCACTTTTAACTGCTGCCACTGCTGGAGACTGTGAATTCATCAGTTAACAGGAGTTTGTTTTAGCTGTCGACCTGTCGCCCGTTTACTAGGAAGCATCGCGAGAACAAATCAACAACTCGCCAGGCGAGGGAGACCCGACGACGAAGAGGTACTTGGATGACCACTGCTGGCTTACTAGCAGTCGTCAGCGAACCATTCCCAAAGCCCAGTTTTGGATAGACTGGGATTCGAACCCGGACTCATTGGCCATAAAGTTCAACACTCCACCGTCGAGGCACGGACCCACTGTCTTATGCGTGGAAGGGTTTTTCACCGAGCAGAAAATCTGTTTTGATTGACGACGTCCCGCTCAGAAAACGGGCTGTCCTGTTGGTCGTGTTCAGGGAGGAGGGTGGAAGGGTCGTTGGCCGCTAGCTTGTCATGGTAATAAGGAGCGAGCCACTGCCGAAAATTTGTTTCGATTGACGAACTTCCGCTCGGTTAACGAATTTTCAGTGCGTGTGTGTGTCCGCCGTTGAGTCTTGCTCCCAGGGCGTGGGTCCTCGGTCGCCTGCAGCTAAGCAGTGAACTGATGCAGTTTGATTGGCTAGTTTTCGCAAGACGAGCGTTTCACATGACTACGAGCTCTGTGCCGAAGTGGAGTACACTCGTTAACCCACGTTCCATTGTATTTTTAATGCCTTAAACCTTTTAGTATTGCCTCCTTTATCCTTCTGATATTGAACGAAATTGTTACCGTGAATTGCAAAGCCTGTCACCCTCTCGTCCCCGTCATCTGCAGTTGCGTGCGACAAGCAACTGCGCAGCAGTATAACTACACAGAAATTCGACCGTGGGATAATGCTCACCGACATTCAACTTTCTACCTTTCCCGCTCCTGATGTTAGCCACCGTGCGTACATTCAACGCTTTATTAGGAGGTTTGGCAAATTTGCTTAATTTGAGTTGACCGAATTTTGAAAAAAAAACTCGAGGCGTTCGGCGGGATTTGAACCCGCGTATAAGAGAAGGCCTTTACCGGAAGACAACGCTCTAACCATCTAAGCTACAAACGCACCACCCGCGCCATGATTTTTTTCACAATTGGGTCAGCTCAAATCAAATTAAGCAAATCTGCTAAACATCCAGATAATAACGTCAGCCTAGTGGTCATTCTGGTGGATTCTAGATGATGGCTCAGGAAATCCTGCTTGGGCAGTCAGCTTGCTGTTCCGCATTGGCGGATTCCATACGAGCGGTAAAGTTGGTCAGGTAATATCGACCCAAGTGCGGTTAAATTCATGGCGTGAGGCGAGTCGTTTGTAGCTCAGGTGGTAAGCGTATTGGCTTCCGGTAAAGGCCTTTTTCAGCTAGGCATGTTCAAGTCCTGCCGAACGCCTCGGATATTTTCACAATTGGGTCAACTCAAAGTCGACGCTTTGATTCTGAAGGGCTGGCAAAGTCCCGTGGGGGAATACAGCCTACTGTATCCCAAATAGACAATTCAAAATGAGCCCGGCTATCAGCTCTTCCAAGACAAAGACGACCACTACAACTTTCACTGTCAGATCTATCTTTCTGGTCAAGGTTAACGGTGAAACTGGTGTGCCAGGTTATTTTTTTACCACCTTGAGTGCAACTTTTATCCGAACGGGCAAGAAGAGTATTAAATCTACTGTCGGGTCAACTAAACGCACACGCCATATTCAACCTTTCTTAAAAGTGGCATGAGGAGTCAGAAAAGCGAACTGTGAGCACGCAAGGCTATTGCAAAGACAAGTTGCATCTACGAATGTAGGACATGGCCCTCACGCCCCAAGGGCCTGAGAATAGTTGACAGATGCTGCTTGCGTTCTATTCTCGACTTTGTCCTGCCGATTGTATCTCCAACGCCCAACAATACAGTCACAGAAGTAGAAGATGCGATCGCTAGAACAAGAAGTTTATTCACCCGACGTTTCGGATTCTGCCTTGAACCCTCCATCAGAGATACCCACAGAAAGGGGTGGTAGATGCACTGATTGTGCAGTACTTAAAGGCCGTAATGACCACGCGACTGCATGCGCACTGCAATTAGCAACTCCCATTTGGGGTGATGCGATGACGGTTTGGCAGTCCACCTCCGAGCTATTAATCGCCGCGATTTCGTCATCCGTGTTGGATGCGGGCTTGATAATTATGCGACAATTACGTTCGCTGTGATCGACACGGTTGCTGGGCCGCGCCCTCCCCATGTGACTGACTCCCCTGCACAGACAATGTCTCAGCAGGGAATATGGGAACGGCAAGTCAGTGCACTTGATTTGAGCAGCACATGGCTCCCGCATTTGCTATCTGTTGCAAGGATTTCGGCCTCATTAACTAAGAAAATATGACCGGATCACGCCGAGTGAACTACAACCTGGGAGGTAGCGTCTTTCCTCCTCCCCGCTGCTAGGTGCTCGGCCATTCGCGTCCGGAGTAAGCTCGCGATTTCTCCGATACATTGCTTTTGCCACAACTGCAAAAGATCCGCTAAACGACTCCAGTCGTTTCCTGTCGTGAAAACGGGTCTTTCGGCCTCATGACCCGCCACCAGCCTGCGTGCAATTTAAACTCCAAATGGAGTGAGTAATGCGTCTCAACGCGCCGGTGCAGCGCTCTTATGCAACTGTGTTTGCGATTGATCAGGTGGTTGTTGTTGAATTTGAGGACTTGCGTTATGTTGGTCGTTTTCCTGAACACGAGTTTTTAGGTCACCGAGCTATAATCCAAAATGTCAGGCAAATAAACGTCTCCGTCCAACGATCTAATCTTCTACTTCTGAACTGCTTCTTGGGATTCGTGCGTTCGCTTCGATAGATTGGCTGACTGGGTTAGTGCTGGCTCGACCTCAAGGCGAATTGTCCGGAATGCTGAAGTAACCAATCAGCGACATGGCTGGTGGCGGCATCGAGGTGACTAACCGCAAAATGGGATTGGCTCGCGACTAGGCTCTCGCAGCCTTAGTCCTCTAAGACCGTTACGCAAACTACTACATTAAATGCAAAAAGTTTCCCATTACAATGGTTGCGAGTGGGCAAACCAATCAAATAAATTGAATATAGAGCTAAGTGCATCAATTACAAGGAAGTACGCGCCCTAACAGAACCAACAAAGGAAGAAAAAAGATAGGAGACGGCGATGGCGGAGTTTTTCAAGTGCGGCATTAATAAATTTGCTTACTTTTGACAAGATCGGTAACTGAGCCAGCGCCGCAGTACTCCATGACAAGCTGTAAGCAAAAGGGATCCGGAGGAGCGTGTTTAGTTGGGAGTAATTTGGACACGTCGGCAAAAACGCAACAGATAAAAGTTTACACTATGCAGAAACAAAAACGGACTTGACAAATCTAAAGAAGTTTGCCATGCTCGGACGAATTGCATACACAGGGTTTTTGATGTACAGTCAGAAAACTTTCATGGCTTTAGGTAAGCTTCGTTTAGCCTTTAGATTGATACTCAACCTAATAGGCAACCGGGGCAGAGATTACCAATTCACCTTATTAGATCAAAGCAACCAACGAACTTTTCAAGGCATAAGACATTAGTTGTGCCTCATAGATATCGATTTTCGTACGTCCCATACAATGGTGAATAGAGGGATTTGATTTGCTACCTGGTCGGCTTATCCGAATAAAGATCTATCGACGCCCGTCCGTAGTGTGTATCTACAGACCGCCAACTGTCAGGAAGTTTATTCGCGAAATAAAATGCGCACTCGTGCGTTACTTTACAGGCGTCA
>JAYGXS010000007.1:5539453-5581268 GCA_036362985.1 Ligula intestinalis | reverse complement strand
CAGACCAGCTCAGTGTGTTGGGTGGCTGATAAGTGGACTGGGAGTCGGGTAACCGGCTATGAAGTACCCACTGATCGGTACCACGAACCGACTTGGAAAATCTGAACAAAAGTAGCCTAGTTATCCAATGTTATATTACCTGGCACATTGGCTCACTGAAACAAGACAATGGTGACAAGCGAACTAGAGCGGTTTGGGTGCCAGATCGTGACTGGGTGCTGATAGATGCGCGTGCAGCACTTCGATCACTCACAAAGCAATGCCGCTCACAACCCCGGCCGACGGCACGATGTAGCACTCGCTTCGCGTGTGGCCAAGTTTCACTTGTGTACCCAAAAGGCGGCGTCACTGGAGTGCTGCGGCGTCCTGGGGTTTAAAAACTTCACTGCGGGTACAGTGCGCGCTACTGCGCAAGAATAGGCGCTTTAGAAAATCGCCGACAGGCGTATGGTCTTTTTGGACCCGTGGCATAAAAATGTCAGAAAGGGTAACTGATTTGTAGCCCCCTATTGACAGTTCAACCGCCGGAGGTTCACCCTGTACTCCATAGCAGACTAGTGCAAGGACAGTGACTTGCGCGTGGATTGTAGTGAGAGCACTTCTCCTTGCGAAGTAAGTTAGATCCTCCTCGAGCGCTTCCGTATGTGACCCCTACCCGCTAGAGGTCTGATCCGAACCTGAGACTAATGACTAACTAGAAACTATAGCTTGTAATACTGACAACTTACGCTTACACCACAGATCACACCATCAGCCCAGTAAGTGTTTAGTGGCTGACTAGTGGACTGCGACTCGAGCGGCGACGGTCGTGAAGTACCCACTGTTACGGATTGGTACACCAGCTGACTTGGGAAATGTGAACCCAAGTAGGCTAGTTATCCTGTATTATAATCTCTAACAAAATGGCTCGGTGAAACTTCACCAGAAGACAATGATAAAAAGCGAACGTAATTAACAGCGGGTTAAGTTCGCCATGCTACGTTACTCTCCAGGGAAGGGAACCATAACAGACGCGTCTCCCTCGCGTTCCCACCCGCCCTCACGGCGGCCAAGGTCTGCTACACCAAACCTCCCTACGGTGCATCTATCTCTCCTCCTCTCCATCTGTGTTTTTGATGACAGAGCAGTCCTTCCAGATCATGCTGCTCCGACTCTTCCTCTTCCACGCTGCCGGGATTGAGGCCCACCCGGCGGGGCTCCTGACCCAACAAGGGCTACTAGCCAGGGAATTGAAAGTAGTTTATACGAGAGACAGAAGGCCCGGTTTCAACTCGTCACGTCTTGATAGCACTGACACTGCCATTCGAGGAGGGCCTATTATCCAAACCCAAAAGCACATATTTTTCAACGAGAAGTTACTGAAAATCTTTCGCCTTTACGTCAACGTAGACGTGCCAGGCGGCTGCCCGCCAGATTAATGGGCACCATTGCCTTCCTCGGTATCTGCAACGTGACAGAGGCTCTTACGTTGTTAAAACTGTTGTGGGAGGGGATAGCGGATGATTTAATAGTACATATTACGCAGAATCGCTCGGTACCAGAAACACCGGCGTTCGGTACCTCCAGGCGATATTTAGTCACTTGATCCTCATCAACTGACACATGGTGGGGCACCGAGGACGCCGAGGTCTTACGTTTCGCACTCGTACAAGGAGTAGCTGCACACAGGCAAACAGCCCAACCTCACACATGCACTACCCTGTCACCCCGGTGTTAACTGGCGATACGAAGAAAGCGAGCGCACCTGGCACCCCACCGCAATAATGTTGGACTGCCATGACCGACAGACCAGATGCATACCACCACACACGATCCCCATCAAATGATGGCCACTGTCACGGGCCTCCGGCAAGCTTTCTCGAAAGGCTCACCACACAATGAGGTGGAAACGAGTGCCGCCTCTTCAGTCCAGAACTAATAAGAAGTCGGGAGCGTAGTCTCCGGCTTACTCTCACATAGGAGGTACGGAAGCCGCTGCAGTCCTTGATCGGCTGGAATCCATCGCACTTGAAAATAGCTGGTGATTATGGCTTGCTCAGACAGCAGAAGTGATAGCTCATTTATGCCACTCGGCGACTTAAATTACTCTAACCGGTGACTTGTGGGTGAAGTATTCAACAGGGAGGGAGACTTGCGCCTCTTATAACTCAACTTTGGCATCCCCCATTGTGTTCCAGTTGATGGAGGGGTCTAGAAGATTGGTGATGGGCGTGAGAGCTGTGGCTGACATTGCGGCAGGCACCTGGACATTCGCTGCAGGTGACGGCTGGTACTTACTTGTACTTGTATTTGTTACGGCTGCGATCATGACTGATCTAGCCGGCCTCAATTATGTCTCGAATGGTGTTTCTCCAGGCGCGACGATCCATGGCCACAGACCTGGACAGTTCAAACCATTCTCTTCGTCAGCGCCGGAGACCAAATACCGAAGGTCCGAGAACTGCCATGTCTTGACAGACCGAGTCGAGCCAGGTTTTGAGTTGACCCCCTCTTCGACGTTTCCAATTAGACAACGGTTTCATGTCGAGGGCACTAGCACTGAGCTCTTGAGGTTGGCGACGAAGAACGCGTTCAAACCATCTCAGCCGTCTTTCCTGAATGGCCTGGGATATCCTTGTGATTTTGTCACAATGAGTGCGGACTGTCTCATTGGAGACGAAGTCGGTGTACTTCACTCGAAGGATGCTCCTCAGACAATAGTAGTCGAAGACTTCCAGTTTCTGTTCATCTTCCACGCGCATAGCCCAACATTCGCATCCGTATAGGAGAACGGACCACACAGATGCACGGTACACGCCGATCTTTGTTGAGATAGAGATATCGCGTCGGGTCAATAAGCACTTCCGGAGGCTGGAGAACACTCGTCGAGCTGCATCAATTCGGGAGACAATGTCATCCTTACTCTGTCCATTCGGCAGCAATCTCGCTCCGAGGTATTTGAAACTGTCGACTTCCTCTAGTTGACAGCCACTAATCTCGAGAGATGCCTTTTCTTGGGCAGGGATTCAAAATGAAAAGTCTTCCCAGCGTTTATGGACAAGCCGACCGTTTTCGCGACTTCGTTCACCCGTGACACCATAGACTGGCGATCGCCAAAGCTTGATGCTAATAAGGCGATATCATCGCCATAGTCAATGTCACTTAACCGGCGTCCGGGTGCAAGCTCAATACCGTCACCTTCTTGTAGGGCCTTCCCGAGAACCCAGTCAATGGCGTAGTTAAAGAGAATGGGCGACAGGACACAGCCTTGCCGAACGCCTGACCGAATAGCGAAGGGTTCTGAGAGGTTGTTGTGGACTAAAACTCGCGCAGTGGTGGAGCGGTAGTATGCCTTGATCATGGCGATTAGTATTGGTGGTACACCATCAAATGCCATTATCCGCCATAGAGAGTCACGATGGACGGAGTCGAACGCAGCGGCGAAGTCAACAAAGCAAATGGCCGTTGGTTGCTGGTAACTATGGCGGAATTCAAGGATCCGTCTCAGAGTGAATATCTGATCCACACATCTACGCCCAGCACATAAAACGGACTTCCAGGAATCACGAAGAGATCCCACAAAAAGTCGTAGTTAAGAGACAATGCGGCCTGACTCTTGATGCTGAGGAAGATTCATCCAGTTCGTTGGTGGCCGCCAGGTGACGATAAAAGGTGTGCCGTACAACCCAGCCAGTCGGCCAGTCGGGTTCGTTTTCCTGTCAGTTACGGGGTATGCATGATCGTCACAAAATTTTTTTTAGAATTTCCCGAATCTATTATCTCCGGTGAAATTTTGCCTGACTTACATACAAAGTTTCCCCTCCCCCACCTTGTTCAATGCCAGCTGTCTCAAGAGGCAGCTGTCTCGACTTGCTAATAAGCTGAAGCCCCATGACTGATTTTGCAGCGGATAGCCAAAAATACTGTCCCCTCGCTGTCTCGCACAGACAGTTGGTTGCGGATCGCTGACCTAAGGACACTTGACTGTAACGAGCAAGATTTGGAAACGAGAGAACAAGGGACGCAGTTTGGGATAAGTGAGCAGACAATGAACGTAAACTCCCGAGAAGAAAAGAAAACAATAAGAACAATCGGATCCATTTTCTCATATCCTCATAGTCGCTATGTGACCGCCTACGCGGGTTCTAATTGTGAGCTCCTAAGCGAAGCCGAACTTAATTGTTACTCTACCAGATCGGCAAAGTCCATATATTTATCATATTCCCGATCTAAATGGACAAAGCAACGAGCCCCGGCATCGGGAGCGGAATAGCGTGTCCGCGTGTGTTATGCAACTCTCCCTGTCTGCTAGGAACTGTTGGCTTATAAGGGATTGAAAATTACGCGTTCTCTTGTGGCCTGATTAGCCGCATTGGCTGCCCGCACCCGGTTGTGCGGGCCTCTGTGAAGGTGGACTGATAGCGTGACCGGAGAGTTCATCCGGACCACTTGGTAGGAATAATCCTAACACTGCACTCAAGTGCGCGCGTCCGGTCTAAGGTCATGGCTTGGGAGCCAGCCCAGCAAACGCTAGGTTGGAAAAATTTTCGGCTATTGAGCAATTTTTTGTAACCGAAAGCTACCCTTTCTTTGAGTACAAAATTTAAAGGTGTAATTTTCTATCAAACATGTAAAAAAATATTTTTCGTGCATTTTTTTTCATAAAATATATTCGAATTTAGGAAGGCAGTCAAAATCAATGATAAAAGGCATACTAGTCAAGTAGCCAGTTTTTACAATATGTACTTTTTGCTAGTAGTCAGAACAAAGCTCGTTAAAAAGCCCGCATCCTATCATGATGGAATAAACTTTAAAATAGACTACACGATAATCAGTATCACAACCTGAGTCAATACCGATTAGCGAAAGAGTATTAATCTTTCGCCTATGTCGAAATGTTGCGTGATCCGTGGCGCCTACTGTATAGTACTTCCGTGAGCTCCTAATCGGTGCAGCAAGCGAAACACTAGTTGCTTCAGTCTAGCGTAAATCAAGCAATGTATAAACAGATGAAAAAATTAGTAATTGCCGTGAAAACAGTTGGAATACATCATCGAAATTTGGACTACTCCGTAACATGCATACGTTACATCGCAGGTACTTTCGAAGCCTATGTACCCAAAAACTTCATAACACCTATTTTCCAACTTACTTCTACCTGTGCTGCCTTATTCAGTCGGCCTTTTTGTACGAGCATGCTTGATGCACATCACCAACTTCTTCTTCTTCTTTACCCAGTACTCCCGATTTTCACTTTTTATAGAATTTAGCTAGTGAAACGGATCTCACAAAGCAAAAGGAGACCGGAATGGTCATTTCTGGCTTGCAAGCCGTCTTCAGCCAGGCATAACTTATTTCAAGGAGTGGAAGCCCCGAGATTTGAACACAGGACCTTTGGTCATAGTGTGCAATACTCCACCACAGCACCACATATTCATCATATTCCCGATCTCAACCAACAAAGCAAGAGGGCCATGGTGCCGTGGTTGAGGACTGAACTCAATGACCAAAGGTCCCGGGTTCGAATCTCGAGGGTTCCAACCCTTGAGACTTGGCATGACTGGCTGATGACGGCTAACAAGCCAGAAATGGCCATTCCGGCCTCTACCTTTGCTTTGTCGGATCCATGTCATCATGTCCTCATAGTTGTTATGTGACTGCCTACGCGGATTCTAATTGTGAGCTCCCAAGTGACGCGGAACTTAATGGTTCCTCTAGCATATCAGCAAAGGCCACATATTCAGTTGGAACACCATTCTTAAAATTTTCGGACTCCATTTAAATCTCGCCCAAAATCAAATGACCGTAGTCTCTTGCTATGACCATGGCTCAAAGGGTGTGAGTCGAGTCAACATGTCCAATTAAAAATTTGCTTGGCAGAACTCATTGAATGCAAAAAATAGCAAACTCTCTTGCAGAAATAGAAAACTGTGATGAAGAAATAAGGGTCTATTGTATCCGTACTCACCCAGAGATGATCATGGGGGGTCGTTTTCTTGATGAAGGCTCCATAGTAGGTGGCGATATTCCGATGATTGGAGAGCTGTGAGGACACGGGGGCAGAAGGAAAGACCAAGTTAGACAACCCTCCCAAAAGGTACAGTTTACCGGAAATTATGATAAAGACGAGGGCGATGGGGACAGGTTAGTTTGAAAATAAGATCCTGGTAGGTCCCTCTCGAAATAATCTAATTTGGGTATGTTATAAAATCGGCCGGCCGGCCAGACTACAATATGTCCTACCTCACGACAAACTCATTTTGCAAGTCACTATGGCAGCCAATCGTCCAGCCCTCCGAATGAAAAATAGGCGCACAAGAGTGAATGTGCCCTTCAGCTCCGCCCAAAATAACGCAGCCTAGTCTAGTCACTGTGTCTGGTCCAGCGCAAGCAAGACAGACACAGACGCACACACACACATACACACGGTTGCTTGTCTTTTCTACTTATGATCATCTTAATTATGTAACGAGAGGCTTTGGGGTGTAGGTCCTCGCTTGTGCATTTGGCATGCTCAAGTGAGGATCTTTGCAGAGGCTGCGAATTAGAATTCCCGGATATTTATCACAGATCTTCCGAATTCCTTGGCCTTTTTTGAAGACGTAGAATTCCCGGATATTTATCACAGATTTTCCGAATTCCTTGGCCTTTTTTGAAGACGAGACACTGTGAAGTACTTTAACTTTGCTTAAAAACAGTCCACACCCGAGAAAGACGACAGAGCTTTTGCGGCAGTTCCGAATTACCGAACTAGCGGACCTCGGCAGAAAGTTATTTCGCTGCCGGAGCTTCTCCGCCTAAGCTGCCGGGCTTTACTCCTGAAGAATTTGTGGCAGCTCCGAAGTCAGTGTCGGATTCATGGAAGCAGAGGAGTTTACTGTTTTAAAGTGATTAGTGGATTTCTGTGTTTTCTAGGTCAGACATTTCTTATTCACTGTGTCTACGGCGTATGTGGTGTTGATGCCTAGCGAAATTAACTATAGTTGCAGGAATCCAGTTGGTCCCGGATACAGCTGATGTGCCGTTAGGGTGGATTCCACAGGGTCGGCTTCAATTTCGCAAGCATAAGTCGGGGGTTCGAGAGCGCCAAAACAAAAGTAATGACAATGGTCTCATTGGCTGACAAGACTGAACAGCCAGCACACGTGTTCCCTCGCACGACAGGGTTCCTACTACATAGATACAACTACACAGAATAACAAGCTTCGCACTTGCGTGACATGTGCGTGTTCAGTCATACGAGCTTTCGTCCATCATAGCGGTGCTGGCAACGTTTACCGCACGTAGGCCGAGGAATGAACTGTGATAAGTTGCGAAGGTGACGTATACGCGCATTCTGTGAAGTAAATTCGTGTGTGGAACCAGATGTAATTTCGGCATAAAATAATCGCCCTGGCCAGGGCCCACCAATACCCTATCACCGCGCGACATCTGCTCCACAGCAATCTCTCCTTGCAGTCCAGTATTCAACAAAGTAGTGTTCTGTTGCCTAGCCTGCTTAACTAAGTTAGCGACTGAATTCTCGGAGGAGCTCTACGCGACTGTGACGGCTATTAATTCGCATCATGGCGTCTGTTAACTGACATTGCCCTGCTAGAGACAAGCTTTGATGAATTTGGTGTCGAGAGTGAATGAGGTCGCGAAATCCATCGGTTTATCCATAAAAGTAGAAAAGGACAAGAGCACTTTTGATCTGCCTTTCTTGGGGTAAATGGCTGCCAACTTCAAGGCGTCAAACCTTTTAAATATCTCGAGGCAATTCTGCTGTCGAATGGAAAAAGTAAGAACAATATCTTCGCTCGAATCAACGCCCCTACCTTGACTTCTATAATGCTAAGAAATAATCGTTGGACCACACGCGTGATTCAGGTATCAGCCTAGCCAGTTCTCCAACACGGTCATGCATGCCAGTCTGTGCGGGTAGAATATGAGCGAAAACTGCACGGGGTCAACTAGCGTTGCCTTGGAAGCATCCTTCAAGTGAATTACGCTGACTTGGTATTCAACGAGACAGGGCGCAATCGCTGCCACCAAGGAGGATGACCGTCTCCGTCGCGTTCACACCTGCCTTCACGGCGGCCAAGGTCTGCTACACCAAACTTCCCTACAACGGATCTATCTCCCCTCCTCTTCATCTCTGTTTTTTGATGACGGAGCAGCCCCTCCCGGTTACGCTGCTCCGACTCCTCCTCCTCCTAGCCCCCGAGATTGAGGCCCACCCGACGGGGCTTCTGATCCAACAAGGGCTACTAGCCAGCCAACTGTGGTAAATTAAACAAGTTCATCATCGTCCATCCCGTGAGCTTGACGTTGCAGCCTTCAATCCGACGCCGATGTCCGCCGGGACGCGTTAAAGAAATCAATGCAAAACCCGCCTTAGCACTGTCAGTCAAGGCAGGTAGGTAGGTCTTGGGATTTCTGTACTAGGTTCTCCCAGCAGGTCGGGCTCTGCTGATCCGCTGCCGCAGATCGTTAGTTGCGGGGAGGCACAACTGGCTGCATCATTGAGATAAGCTAGATCAGATATGAGCACAGACGCATTCACGTTAAAGTGCACTGCCATCAATCTAATTGTCAGTTCGCTAAACGACCCGGACAGATCACTGGTGCATGTGACAGGAAAGAGAATGTGAGGCCAATCCTGCATCATCCTTCTTCACGGCAAATTACCTCAGAGCTTATTAAAACTTATCGTGGTTCAAAAGCTGACCAACTAACGTTGAAGTTCAATGCTACTCTGGACTGTGGGTCAGACTGTAATACCTGAAGCAACCTTAGTGATGTGTGATATGAGACCCTGCTCCAGCTAAAGATGGAGGGAGGAAACACTTGCGTCGACGCGTGGAGGAACTGTTTAGTTTTGTCAGCCACTGTGCAGACGACTACCTTCGGTTGTCCTGGCTTTGTGTTGGTAGTATTGCCAGCAAAGACAAGGCAGACTGAAATACGGCTATTTCTGGTTTTTTAGCTGCCGTTAACCAGTCATACCCAGCCCTCAAGTGTGCATCACCCGAGGCTCGAACTCGCGACCTTTTTTGTTAAGAGTCTAGTGCTCTAACCATCGTGCCATTATCTGTGTAAGACTACTAACCGCTACCGCTGCTGTCAGGGCCCCAGAAATGAGACCCAAGGCAGAGCGGTCGATGAACGTTCATCAAGAAGTGACTTTGTGATGTCATGGAAAGACGACGGATGGTGTAGGATGAGCGCGAGGGGTAAATGGAGCGAGTCTGTTTGACCAATGAAAGAATTCATGCGTAATTTATTGAGGTGCCGAACTCGTGGGGCAGAGGAACATGACGTCGTACTTAGCTAGGCTTCAGAGTAACAATAAACATAGGTTGTCCCAAAGCCCGCATCTTGCCTACGCACAACCCTAAGCCATGTAAAAGACCCCCCTGCCCGTAGAACAGCTAATCAACTTTGTTTACCGTATATCATGCGCCAGCTGTCCTTTTGTTTACCTTGGCCACACAAGTCGACATCTCAGGACTCGCACCAAAGAACAGAAGGTAGGCGTTCACCGAAGGGACCCCTTAGCACTCGTATTTACGCACGCCCTCCAGTGCGACCACCATTTTAATTGGGACAGCACCGATGTCATCGCTATGGCCAACACGAGACAAGCGAGGGAATTCCTCGAAGTTTCACACTGGAGTCTGACCAGCATTGAAAGAGACATAGATTCCAGTTCTCATTACGAAGGCCTATGTGCCCGGCTCATTGACTCGCACCCATAACAGGCGCTTATCAATGCTCGGCAGAATGGAAATACACTGATGTGATAGTACCCCCACACGGTAACCCTGTCTGACTTTCAGAACCCTGACGCCTGTCTATCTGTCATCCCCACGAAACACTCTAGTGGGACAATCCCATTCGCCACTTCTCATTGCATCTGACGACGGACAGGGGTTACCTGTTTAAAAATTCACGAGTACAACTCGACTTTTCGAAGAACCGTCTTTTCATAAACAAAGGTATTTGCTTGATGTTCCTATAAAGTTTCAATTATTTCCAAGTATCGTACAGTTTCATGCAAACACGTCAGGATGCCGGATTTTTAAGTGCATTTCTCTTCGACCGCCTAAAAAGTGCGCTCAGTAAACACCGACTACTAAGGTAACGTGAATTTTTCTATTGATTTTCGATTCCCTTATAAATTTAAGCCTGCTATATTGAAAAGAATGACAAAAAAGTCCTTTCATCTATTCGTTTGGTAGCAAACCATATCTTCTTCAAATTTTATTTCTGAAGAAAAGGGGGATTCATGTTTTAATAGTTACAATTTCTAAACGGATCTGTTGTTGTATCTACATTAAGAACTTTGATTCTACAAGCTGTATACATTATATGTGTGATAAAGATACCATAAAGGGTTGACTAAATTTGACAAAGAATGTGGACTATATTTAATAATTCAAGGAAAGGAATAATAAACGGACAGATACGAAGCCTTTGCAATGGAAATTGCATGGTCTAAAGGAACCTCATAATCAGAAACTTCTCTGAAACTTAAATACAGATGTAATCTGCTACCAAATAAGTAGAGTGAGGGGTATCTTGAAACATATTCTCTATAAAATATAGTGGACATTAGGAGGACATCGAAAAGCAACGTAAAACTATATAGGATTTAAGTAGTCCTTTCTGTGGAGTGTGGCTTTCAAAGACTGCCGAAAAGGAGTGCATTCAATGGTTGTAATCTTGGCTGACCGGAATATCTTGGAATTATGTTACACGAGAAATGAGACCAAGGCAGAGCGGTACATACGAGTACCGGTAGCGACCGGTAAACACTCATCAACAGGAGTCAAGATGTCTCGACTTCAACCGGCAAGACAACGAGCTCATGGTTAGAGCGTTAGACTGATAGAAAAAGGTTGTGAGTTCAAGCCTCGAATGGTGGTGCACGACTTGTGGCTAGAGATGAGCGGCTAATGATGGCTAGTAAACCAGAAACGGCCATTCCAGCCTCCCTTGTTTTTGCCGGCAATACTGTCTGCCTAGACTACTAACCGCTGTGTGGCTGCCCTCAGGGCCCGAGAAATGAGACGCAAGCCGGAGCGGGACAAGTGAGTTTCAGTAGCGGTCGGTGAATCTTCATTAACGAGTGTCAATACTACAATCCAAATTCCTGATTAAAAACGTATCTCAAGAGTTAGGTTGATATTTGACAAGGTCAGTCCAGGCATGACGAAATCATAAATACAAATTCAAAAACATTTAGGGTCATTTTCAACTATTTCTTGGCAGTGGAACGGCCCCGTGGGGGGGGGCCGATGACAGTCCTTTGAGAGGAAATAATTTATCCTTATTCATTGCAATCAGTGTGCGTTTCGAGTTCTACAGGGTGAGGTAAAGCAAATTTCGCAGTGATATTGCGATACCCACTGGTATATACTAATCAATATCGGTAACTTCGGGATGCATCGCACTGCCGTTTTTTTTACTTCGCGCGTGCTCAAACTTTGCCTCGGGCGAATTCGTGTTTTTTAGGACGAGTCTCACACGCAAACAATAGTTCTGGGGCGAGAGGGGGGTGTTTGTCCGTTGAATTCACTTGAAAGGAGCGCTGCCAAAGGACAAACAGGGGATGTGAGGCGAGACAAAGAATACCAAAGTGCATTTGCCATCATCTCCCGCGCCTTGGCGATTTATGCTGCTCAACAGAAAATCGCGATTGGACGAGACGGCTGCCTCTTCCGTCCTATCGCATCCGGCGGCGACGTCGAGGACCACAGCATAAGTACATGCGCGCGCATACCATAGTTTGACGTAAGATTACGCATGCGAGCTTTGGTGGATAAGGGACTGGGCAGTTCTCATCTCATCTTTTTGAGGTGGCCGGATACAGACGTCTTGTTCCTTATTGGTCCTCTCGCTGAAAAAAAAATACAAATCCGACGCCACAGAGAAAACCTACCCCCTCTCCGGCGTTTTTCGACACGAAACGGTACTGATTTCCTTAACTTGGCTACAACAAATCGCTCTGCAAAAGACTGGTAATCAGTAGGGCTTTCGAAATGTGGACCAGACTGTGTCCATGGCAACTTCTCAAAACACAGAACCCTCGAGTACTGTCGTTCTCCTGAAGCTATCCAGTGCAATTCGCTACCCTTTCAGGCGCCACCTATCGGTATACAAGCGAATTTTCTATCCATAAGGCGAACTCACAGTAGCAGAATCATAATTTAAAAAAAAGATAATACAGTGATGAATGACATCGTCAATATTCCCGGCGTAGGCGAAAACTATTACTTCAATTGAGCCAATTTTAAAAATGTCGTGGCCTCGGTGGGACTCGTACCCACATCAACAGGGGGGGCTTTAGTACAGCCGACGTCCTACCAGTTGAGCTAAGAAGGCACGCCGAGAGTCGTGAATTTAATCATATTTCGGTCGATTTACCCGCTCAGCCTACTTCAGGCATGGAATCCACCAACACGAATCCCAACGAGGCCAAGAATTTTTCAAAATTGGGTCAGTTGAAGTATTTAAATCTGTCAAGGCTCTCGTAAAAATTGTTACTTCGCAATAGACCAGCATAGTCAATTTTTTGTTGTAATATCGAGGTGCCCTGGTAGATCGTTATCTCAGAGCTCGTGTACGTCGAGATAACGCAGTCAGCGAGTTTTTTCGAAACTGTACAAGAGGCTTCATCTCGGGAGCTCGCAGTTGCGTCAGGATAAACAGCACAACGCTTGAAACAAGACGGAGGGCATGAGTTTCCTTGGTAGCGCACATATGTTCTTGTTTATATTTAAATGCCTACTCCAACGCTTCCCGTAAGACAGAAACTTGGGGCATTTTACATGCGATATCACTATCCCAACCTAATCCTAAAACTTAGCCTAACCCTTGCCCTAACGCTTACCTTTACCCGAACCCTCACAGAAATTAATTGTGTAGGCATTTAAATATAAATAAGAATATATGTGCGCTACCAAGGAAACTCCTGCCAGACGGAGATCTGCTACCTTCACACGATTTTTCTACCAAAACCGTCCATTTAAATAGAAAAGCAATCATTCAGTCAACAAAAAAGATATGTGACTTTCGTTGGGCTCTATGCAAACCTCTATAATCGATGTAACTTGAGGCCCAAAGCGAAGCTGAAAGATTGACAGGCATTGATCAAAACGGATTCGAGATAGTCTCCCTTTTAACCCAAAGCTACGCACACACCATTTCGAAGTGAATCCTTCATTTCCGACATTCAGCTCTCCGGACGCGTCCACCATAAATAATTATACGACCAGGAGTCAACCGGCTTCATAAAGACTCAAACGTCCTAGCAATTTCGTAGAGGACTTAATAAAGGAGTTGCCCGGGATGTTACTTCCCTCCAACATAAAGCTGTTAGGCCAGAAGGTCAACGTGGTCAACTCAAAAGTTTTAGGGTAATTCCGGCCCCGCAGTCAGCAGTTTGGGTGAATGACACGCCAACTACAACCCGCATAGTATTCCGTAGTTAATTGACTGTAGTGGGGAGAAGGAGCTAATTAGATACGGGATTGACTTGCTGCGTGAAGTTTGGAAGATTATTTATAGTTGAATGACAGGCAGAAAAAGGCAAATATGTGCATACCGAAGTATAATACCTAAGTAAAACATTGGCTGAGCTTGGGATGAAGCTCGGTTGGAAAACTTTTCGATACTTATACTGCATTCTCATCACTTCCATGGAACCCTCATCACCAGGTGTACACTCACGGTATCCCATCCGACACTAAAGCCTGTCCCTACACCAGCGACATCCGAATGAAAATATTAAAATTCTATCAGACCGGTCGGGAATTTATAAAAAAAGCGTTTACCACACATTTGGTGTACTGCTGCATTATAAGGCCATCCTTGCCTATGCGCTACATCGCCTATCTAGCAGAAAGTGTATCAGTTTTAGGTTGGTTTTCATCGCCTGTAGCATCTTCGTGCGAATGTGCAAAGTCGCATAAAAATGTGGATTATTTATGTGACCGTTGTTTCAACAGCCACGCCTCCTACAGAAGACCTGTCAGAAGACCAACATGTCGGCCTAGACTGGCGTGCGATGCTTACTAAGCACACCCGTTGATATGGTCTCTTCTGGTATTTGACTTTCCAGCACAACTAAACAGTTCGGCTAGCGCAAACTTGGTAACCAGTAAAATTCAGAGGCGTCCAGGTAATTTTTTAGGAAAGTAATGGGAGATTTTGCAGCCGTATTGAATCAATGCGTTCCGTGTAAGTTTTTATTAAATTTTCGGCATATATGTTGGTTAAAAGTAAGAAAGCCTTCGGAAAACCGGGTTGTACTCGTGAACTTTCAGGCAGGCAACGCCGGCCCATCGTCAGACGAGATGCAAAATGGAGAGTAGGATTTTCGCACTACAGCGTTTGGTGGAGGTACGCAGATAGACACCCGTTACCGGCAGCGAAAATAAACATGCTACGGTTGGTTTGGGGGGTCATCTCAGTCGTTTCGTCATCTCCGTCACCAACAAACCCGCAGCCTTCCTATGCGCAACCTTATGAGAAGTAACGGACCCTCTGCCCGTAGAACAACTAAGCAGAATTGTTTACCGCGTACCGTGCGCCAGCTGTTCTTTTGTTTACATTGGCCACACAGGCCGGCGGCCCGGGACTCGCATCAACGAGGCTAAGTTGGCCGTTCGCTGACGAGAACATTCATCACTCGTATTTGCCCACGGCCTTGAGTGTGACCAAAACTTCGATTGGGACAGCACCGACACGACACACGCGAAAAAATCCTTCGATGCTCAGCACTAGAGTCCGGCCAGCACTAAGAGACACGCCGATATCGATTCACACTACGAAGGCTTGCACGCACGGCTCGCTGACTCGCACTTAGAACACTCGCTTATCAATATATGGCCGAGTGGAAAGGCAGTGATGCGGCATCCCATCGACACGTGAACCCTATCTGACTCTCATCACTATTCCTCGTCACCCCTAAGACCAATAGTGAAATATCTGTTTCCCCACCGAACGCTCTAGTGCGATAATCCCACTCCAGACTTTTCATTTCGTCTGGCGACGGGTCTGTGCTACCTGCTTGAAAATTCACGAGTAAAACTCGATTTCCCGAATATATTTCTTCTCATTACATCACCTCGGAATACAAACTACTTCGCATTTCAAAAATATTTGGTTTCTGCGTAGCATTTTTTTGACATAAACGCCATATTTGTGCAAGTAAATGGCAGAATAACTGAGTACTGTCTGTGAGGAACAAAAGCGTGCTAAAAAGTCGAATTTAAGTTGCTTACAAAATAAATTTTCCCGGACACATTTTTAGACATATTTGATTAATTCGCATATCACTAAGTTTAAGTTTATCTTATGACTTCTCAACGAACGCAGGTACCCTGAGAGGAGTAAACAACTCACCATGAGTAAATTTAGGTTTCGGAGGTCCTCTTGCACCGCGTTCACAAATTACTGTGACAATGTCCATTTTAACGCTAGTTTTGGTTTATTTAAAGAGGATCATTCCGCCAGTCGCTTAACTTCCCATAAAGACTCCCTTTTCTGGCATCATATTGAAGTGGGCATGTTCATCATTTAAGACCAACTATCCCTTCTGTCACAGGTGAAAATTTGTCAGACCATTATGACATGGTAACGGAAATTCGTTATGAAGCGAACTCAGATCGTCCGGAGCTTTTCTGCAATGAAGATAGATCGCTGAACGATACTCCCCTGCGACGTGGAATGTTCCTAATGACAGCCGGTATAAATGTTGGCGTACGCTTTGACTATTAATGAGTTTTTTTTTCGAATGTCCGGTGGCTAACTAACCCGCATCCTCCTAGTATTGAGTTATGACTAAACGAAGGTGACTAATAAGCCATGATTGGCCATTACATTCTCCCTTGTGCTGTTCCTATTCTCTCTGCATGTCCGTATATGACTGCCGGCGAGTACATTAGGCTTGAGCGACAAGAACGGGTGGAAAGAACAGTGCGACATTGCTCCCTGTGATCAAAGGCTTCTACCTTGTCTGCATCCCATCATAAATAATTGTTATGAAGTACATCCATTCATTTGCACGAATTGGCGACAGCTAAACAGCGTTTTTTTACGCCTCGGGGGGAGGGGGTGTGTTAACGCTCTAAACCTATCGCAGAACTCACATTAATCGCGTTGGGCTAGCTGACAAGTTCAGTGGTTGAGATAACAGTTCAACTGAAGGAGAGCGGGGAGCATCGTAAGAAGACCTCTAAAGTCTCAAAGGCAAAGACCATAAAGGTGAAGCTTCTTCTGATACGCTGCCGGTGTTGATAAAGTACGAAACAAGCGGTATTAACTGGAAGAGGCTGCTCTGCAGTAGGATTTCGAAGCAAAACCTGTGACATTGGGGGTTAAGGATCGGCCATTTTTGTCTTGCTTGGTATGATGGCAAAAGCACTATGGATAAGGATGTTCATGACTATGGTGTTGGTGATGATGGTGATCCAATTTAACGAATCTTATGGCCACGACTCGTTCATTACGTGCGCTGATAGTTGGAACAATCCATAAGCCCCGAAGTTCGGGAGTACGCCTCCTCAAATTTCGCTATTAAGCACTGATGACTCGGGCTGCGCCACAACAACAAAGACTCATGGAGCATGGCGAGTAGTAGAAGGTGCCTTGGGGGCTTGATTTTTTAAATACCGAACAGAGGTTAGGTGCGAGGCTTGAAAAAGCTTTACGCAGACGAATACATCCTGGGTCAAATATTGAAATAAGGCATCGCAAATTACAAGTGTGGTCTTAAAAAGCATAGGTAAGACAGGGGTATTCAGAAAGATCCCTCAACACTGGCACATAAGACGAAGAAAGGCAGGCTGTAGGGTTAAGTAACTTA
Source organism: Ligula intestinalis (assembly GCA_036362985.1). NCBI lineage: Eukaryota > Metazoa > Platyhelminthes > Cestoda > Diphyllobothriidea > Diphyllobothriidae > Ligula > Ligula intestinalis. The sequence goes on along the minus strand of JAYGXS010000007.1, from coordinate 5,564,434 downwards.
AGGTTGGTCAATGCCAGGCAAATTGTCTAGAATTAGAGAATAATTTTGTTATAGCGTTGCAGGCGGAGCCTCCAGCAAGAATATCCAAAACTTTAAGGATTTGAAAGGTTTATTTCCAACTAATGTTGGCACCACAGATGTGCCGGGAAATAGGTGTTTCCCTAACATGCCACAATTGAACTCCTACGGTCTAAAAATGCATGTTTTGCATTTAAAAAATGCCGACTATAAGAAAATGCAGTAAAAACAGATTCTTAAGGGGGTATTAATTTTTTAAAACAGACAATCAAAAAACTCTGGAAAAATTGATGCGTCTGCGAAAGATGTTTGCATAGGGGTGGGTTGTAATGAAAATTTTAGAAATCTGCCTACCCTGCGTAATGTATTAATTTCCAGCAAAATTTCTTCTTCATCCTCTTCTGTGATGGGCATAACCTTAACGGCAGCGAGCTGGCCCGTACGTGTGTGTCGGCCCTTGTAAACATTTCCATAGGTGCCCTTGCCAACCACTTCGATAAGGTCGAATATTCCTGATGGATCACGGAGATCATCGAGGTTGGTGATTTCGGGATTCATCGCCATTACAGCCGGGACCATTTACAGGTAAGCACATATGATGAGGATCCAGCTAAAGATGAAGCATTGACATCAAAACTGAAGAAACGAAGAGATCACTGTAATGTCACTATACTCACAATCTATCAAAAAATAGACAGGTTTCACTGGACGAGGAAGGAGTTAGAAGATGCTGTCAGCAGAGTTTTAACTGTTCTCAGAATTTTACAGACACTAATTTTAAGGGCACATGTAACAGATATTGGAATGCGTAAAATTTGTATAAACTTCCACTTTTGGTTAAAGAAACAACTCTCCGTAATGTAGGTGCATGAAAGCGGACTTAAAAATTGAAAATGACCCTCCCTGGAGGAGGTGGAAAATGTGCGCTGCAGACCGTTAGGGGAGAAAAAGCGAGTTCAAGCGACACTGAGGTTGCTGAAAAGTCAAATAAGAGGCCCGTGAGCAACCATTGCTTGGCAAACCTAGCTCCGTTTATCTATAATTTGGTGCAGCCGTGAAGGTGAGCACACGAGACTCCGTAATATGCATTCAGGTTTACGTGGCGAATGACATCGTTAGCATCGCAGTATTAGGTAGCATTTAACTGTTATAATTACAGTCAAGCTTGTTTTTACTTCCAAGGGCAGGTCTCGTTGCGGAAAACATAGAGTCATATCGGGTGAGAGCTGGTCGACACCCTCTTTAAACGGTCTAGAACATCGAGCTATATGACCAGCATATTGCACATGCAATACGTGAACGAACCTGCTCGGGTGGTCTGATTGATTGACTCCTTACAACGCTTTATACAGAGGGTATAGGTGGACTTAATGAATAGAAAATCAACTGTATATATCGATGCTCTGGAAATTCCGTATTTACAATCATACGAGGATGCGGAGCACGAAGTAGTCACACTCATCATATAAACTAACGGCATTGCGCAGCAAACTCTGGCTTATGTTAATTTATTCTTTTCTTCGTATTTACACTAAAAAGCACTGGATTCTAAGAAGATTTGTGAGCATAAAAGCATGCCTAAGATATGATAATGCAACGTGTTGCACCTTAAAAGAAACTTTCCACAAAATGAAGTAAACGGGTGTTCGGCGTACCAGCAACGAAATATAAAATCGTCTACCACTGATATTTATCTAGAAAGCATTCTGCTAATTAACTGCTGACTTCACAATCATTAGAAGAGGATAAATCGGAAGGTATTCCAAAAACCTAAATTAACTTCACATTGTAGTATCGATTTCCAGCGAACTCTTAGCTCATCATCCCTCTTATGTAAAGTACCACCAAGCGGTTGTTTCTGACCTTTTTAAGCCAATGCTCGACGATCATCCGTAAGCAGCCCTCACAACAATGGACGTAATTTTGCAAAATTGGGTTAAATTTTGTCTAGAGCAAACACATTTTAGGAAGAAACTTTGATTGCACAAAATCAAAAAAGAGCAGGAGCAAAAACTGATTTTTCAATGCAATTAATGTATGTGTAATGACTATCAAAACTATAAAAAGAAAAGCAACCAAGCCGCTCACCCCGAGCAGAACCCCTCCATTGGCTGGCAAAAGGATTTTTAAAATGAGCGGCAGATGCCTTTGTTCGAGAGAATATTTAAAAGTCTTTTGGGGGCCCAAGCGTTACGTATACATGTTGCGGCCACGACTGTGCTCTTCTGTATATTTTCTTCTCCTTTTTAGCTTTTCAGGTCATAGGGGTTCTTCTCAAGTCTCCATGATGAGTTTCGCCCTTACTTTCGCAATAAAAAAATAAACATTAATAAATAGATTAATTTCTATACTCACCGTTTGATTGAAGTTGCAGCCACCTTGCTAATAAAATTTATAACAGTAACCCTTGCAGGCGTTGTGTGTGCCTCGAAATTTTATGTGCTTGGTGCCCTTTTGTTTCTATTCAATCCATATCAGGATACGCTCCGACTGTTCGACTAATTAAGGGCTACCGTCTGTTATCAAAGTCTACGTTATCAAACCGACCTCTTTGGCTATAAGTAGGTCTCAAGATGGAAATTTGCAATAAAGGGAGTTTTGGGATAAATTTTGCGGAAACAACGAAAGTGCTATCTTCAATGAATATAGTGTGCAACGGAAAAATGTGAAAAGATTTATTCGTAAAAGATGACGGGATTTTGGCGGTAATTTGTTCGGCCGAACCCTCCAAAGCCCTAAATTGCTCGACAGCTGCCTGCCAAACAGCACATGTCTTCTATTTTCTGGGGAACCTGAAAGCCCTAGACATCCGGCTCCCTCTCCTTGACTTAATCGATTCCTACTACTCTGACCGCAACCAAAAAGGTCTTAGTATGTAACAGCTACTCGAAGCCTTATCTAATCAAAAGTGGCGTTTTCCAAAGCACGGTCTTTGGTTTTTTACGCGTCATTTTGTACATAAATGGTAGTTCAGCCATGCTCACCTACCCACATCGTATCATTTTCGCTAAGTACACAGCCAATATTCGCGTTGCTTATGTCATTTCTGACCTTCTTGAGCTCTTGCGCTGAATATAAGTTTGGCAGTTGGATTGTCTTCATTGGACTGTTATCTAATTCATTGTTTGTCCTTCCAAGCCCTCTGGACCCCTAGTCTTTGAAAATAGTCTATTTTGAGGGCAATCTGTCATAAGAGACTTAGGCCTAGCATTATCACCCCATACAGATTGAATTTCTGCAAAAGCCGCACATGAATGTTGTTTCATATCACACAATGTCTTTCCTTCCTGAGGTAAGTTTAAACTGTACCACATTTTTGTTCATCACATCCCACGATATTGCTGTCCCCTCTTTTTTTTATGAATGCCACTGACCGCAGTGGGAGTGAAAATATTTATAGTATTGGCTCAACGACTACTTCCTCTTTCTGTTTCCCGTATCTCTTATAGTGAGAGATGTCGGTTAGCGAATATTAATTTCTGTGAGTGAGAATACTTGAACTTGGCCTATGCTGAATCGTCTAAATTCTATCTCTGATCTCCCTCGTATTAGCGCTCTCACCCCAGTGAATCAGCTATGATCGTTTTACAACCACTTCCTCTATACCTTTTTTGCATCTATGATCGTTGCATGCTATGATCGTTTTACAACCACTTCCTCTATACTCTTTTTTTGCATCCAAGTATGCTTTCCTTTAGAATAATCTTCTAGTTAAATTAAAATGTCACGTAGTGCCGTCTAGCGATGTATAAGTCGGAATTACGAAAGTTTTTAAGGTTAGAAGATACAAAGTCAGTATTGTCCGTTTCATTCCCAAAGACATAACTATTGAGCTTTGACAAGGGTCCTCGTGGGATATAACGTGGTTATCTTGATATTTTTTATTTTCTAAATCCCATTCTCTGCAGAGTCACAATGAATTAGCATGCTTTGAATAAAGCCTTCGTTTTCTCCTCGTTTCAGTCCTATGTGAAGAGCGACGATTTCGTAAGCCTCTGCACTCGACATGTCGACATGTTCTCTCTTCTGTCGACAGGCAATGGACTGTTGAAATTGTGGTGGATTCTTCTGTTCCTGCTACCTTGTCGGTAGTCTCTGCCATCATCAACGGCCTGTTATGGTTATACAGTGGTGAACCATAGCCCTTGCAGTTATAAGATAAGTCCAAAGACCAGGAGCGTCTTGGACTCCCACATATACTCATCAGCATGATGCGCATATTTTCGTCCCATTAGAGGCAGCTTGTTATTTTCTCCTTAAAACACCCCAACTCCCTTTCAACTTACAGACGTTTCGAAAATATCCAAGGAGTTTTTTAACTGTATGGAATTAATCTTCCTTTATTCTTCGCGGAGCAGTTTTTTCTACCCCAGTTCTTTTTGAAAGTGAGGGCTCGCTGAACTCTGTCCCCAATTTCTTCGTAAGAATTCTTTCCACTTCTACTTTCTCACTTCCATGTATTTATTTAATGTTATATCTGTCTGAACAAGTTTGGAATTTTCCGCATCCCTTCTCCATCAAAACTCTCGTCTGACCTACAAATAATTGTTTACCTCATACAAAGTCTGTCACCTTCCACCCTCGAATGTTGGCCGCTCTCCTGTTTTTAATTTTCAATCGATTGCAAATGACTGAATACTGCCTCCAGCTCCTCCCCTTGGTTCCCATGATTCTATCGACTCCCTACTGATGCCAGTCATTTCGACTCCTGGAGATAAAATCCCGTGAAGTGACTTTGTAGAGGAGAGCCAGTTGCCCATTTCTCCTCCTCCCTCTACTTGACCCAATTGCCATGGCTACTCCGAGAACCACTCATCCACTCACCCCGCCGTTGACACTTTCATCTTGCCTCTGTTCACGAACCCCCCTCCCCCTTTTGTGCGAGTGTTTCACCCCAAGTCAGATGCTGCGTGAATTGTCTCGTGAAGTCATATAAAGACAGAGCCACCTCCTCTCCCACTAACCCACAAAAGCTTTCACAAGACTAGTTCGCCCTGTGTGGCGTCATTGTCGAACTTATGTTATTCCCTTGTATAGAGTCAGACGACTTGCCCATTCCCTTCAATTTTGACGTCTTGTATCGCCTGTTGAAGTTTGTAGATTGTTTTTTCCGTTATTATTTTTGCTTACTAGTACAGTCCTTCCTTGATAGTTGTTATCCTTGTGTTTGACTCTCGCGTGACTGCTGGATACAGAGCCAATGAAGTCAAGAAGAAGGAACACTAAAGATAGTTAACTTTCGTTCAAATAAACCAAGTTGTTGGTAGGTGTTGAGGTTATTAAGTCGCTGTGTCAAGCTCTCTTTCATCAACTAAACTTTGTCTTGACGCGGGGTGCTGATGGCTGAGGATGGATGGAATATCACTGTAAACAAATTCACACGCAGGTCTTTCTTTCTGCGCACCCATATTCTGGGCGAGACAGTTATATACCCCAAATAAAGTCCTGACCGCCATTTATGAAGGGAAGGTTTAATAAATTTTACTGACTTGTTATAGCGGTAATCATTGTAAAGCAATAAATTGGATTGTTTTAAGTATGTGATACGGTATGGGGTACTTATGGGGTATACAGTTAGGGGCTCTACGTGGAGGTAGTAGTAAGTTGCACCATATACATTGCACAGGTGGTGGCTTCGTCTAGCTTCTTTAAATGGAATTCAATTCTTTTTTTTTGTCTCCTCGAAGTTACGCTCTGCCTAACGACCACGGCCTGGTAACCGCCTTGACAAGCTGCCGAAGCCGGGTATCATAATAAGTAAGAGGAAGGGCCTTAGTAATTGCTTTCGTAGTATCTTAGTTATCCTAGCAATAGTTGGAGAAGTAGCAATGCAAGTACCGTTAATAGCTATCGTACGACAATATATAATTCTGTGTTACCTACTTATGTTTCTAATACTTGAGCTGCTACTATTATACATAATAATACAGTAGTCGCCGGCTATTAAGCCCACGGTTGATAAGCCCGCCGCTTATTAAGCTCAATTTGGTCTGGGCCCGATGTGGACTTAATAACCGGCAACTGCTGCATTAAGCCCACCGTTAATAAGCCCGCCGCTTACTAAGCCCAATTTGGTCTGGGCCCGAGGTGGGCTTAATAGCCGGCGACTACTGTTCTATGATAACTACTATAACTACGAGTAATACGACTACGAATACGATAGCTTCTACTCCTTCTTATTCTATAACTAACACTACAGCTGGTATTTCTACTACCCCTAACATTTATTATGCTCTTTTACTACTTTCTGCCTCAGCGTTCCTCGCTTCTCAATTTTCCTTGCTCTTCTTCCGCTCTCTTTCTTTCTCTCTCCCTCTCCCCAAAAAATTTCAGTTTTCGTTGCTTCTTCCTTTATGGATAGTGCCGTACCGGCGCTAACAAATATAAATTCCGAATTCTCCTCGCTCCTCCACCTCCCCTACTTTGCCCCAACACCTTTTTCGCAACACCTCACTGTAATATCTAACCCACGGTCGCAAAGTCCTACAAGGGAGGCGACATGTAATCACGTAGGCAGCCGATATCATAGATTCGTTCCCTTACTTAACCCATGCTTGTGACCCATAGTGCAATTCGACAGCTGTCCGTGTCGATTAAGTAGCCACGTTCAGTGATAGTTGTGTTTACCCTTTCGTGGGGAGGTGGCAATAAAAGGTTTCATAAGCAAATGATGGGTTAAGGACTTCTGCCAGCAGACCATGGCTCGCAGACTGCTATAATTGCAATCAAAACACACATAGAAACAACAACTTTTCCCGTCTGTGTCCCCACCACCACGCAAAATATTCCAGGACACTTCATTGAGCCCACTCATATTAGCAGCCTGGGATGTGCACTTTCATTTCGATAATCCGATGAGCAGTATGTCAAAACGGTGGATGACGCTAATCACCCAGGGGTAGAGTTAAATAAAGGGGCCCTTGTTCGTGATAAGAGTTATTTTAATAGTCTTAGGGGTTTATAGCAGCGGTTGGAAACCTTTCTGACTCAGATAGACAAAAAATCAAATATTTGAAAATGCATGTCAGTGAGAGCCATATAATATATGGTAAGATTCAATTAAATTAAATGGGAGTATAATAGGCCTTTGGATTTATTCATTTGAGGAACCGAAATCACAACATCTGAAGTTTCTTATTCAAAGTTTATCTGAGAGAGTCAGATGCAATCGTCAAAATAGCCACATCTGGCTCGCAAGCCATACGTTCGAAACCCCTGGGCTGTAGGCTTGTGCTTTTAAACTAAATGGGTGTTCATGTAGTTTTATTGCTCTATTGGCTCCCTTCCTTGACCAGTAGGAGTTTCTCTTCATCTTATTCGTTCTTTTTGCATACTTATCATCTCTCTTTTAGTTCAGTTAAACAATAACTCGTGGCTTTACTTTATATCCAACTGCCTACTTATGACGCATACGGCACGCATTCCCTGTCCTTTAATCAAGCACGAATTCTATCACTTACTTCGGCTGGAGAATTTGCCTTTAGATGGCCCTATGACTTATTCTTACCCGTCTGAGAACTGGCGCGCTTGAAGATATTCAGTACCTCGCTCAGTGAGACTCAATTCTCCTACCAAAGTCAATTGGAGGAAGTGTAGACGGATGAGCCTCTACCTGCCCCTTTTGGGTGACAGAATTGTTACCATCGTCAACGCCTTCACTCTCCTATCCAGCTGCTCCTACTATGGTGTGGTATTTTGTGGCCCTACGCCCTCTCCCATCTCCGGTCTTCATAACTTTGCACTGAACCTGGGTCCAAGAAGTGGAGGGGGAGAAATGGACAGGTTTATGTATAGGAAGACTACTTTCATTATATTCCAGCGCAAATCACCTTTTCTTCTCCACTTTTATGTGGAACAGACGGTGGACCTCCTCGTACACAATGATGGGACTGTCCGTAGGATATTTACGTTGTAGCAAAAAATCCCTACGCTCCGATGTAGTAAAGTTTGTGCTTAAATGGAATTCTGTGTTAACGTTAGAATAAATGGAGAACTTTTGCTTCAACCAGAAGATATGTTTGGTCGGTTCCGTAGTTAAAGTTGAGTAAACGTTCTGGATATAGCCGCAGTTTCATGCCTTATCTTCTTATTTCATGCGCAAACACAAATAACTGTTCGAATCTCTGGTTAGGCAGTCTGTCAACGTACATTGGACACATTTCCACATAGTACGTATCCGTTGGGGCTCCATAGTAGATTACAATCAAGGCGATACCGCCGTGATAGCGCCTTGATACTACGGAAGTCATTTGATGTGGCGCTCCTAACATGATAATAAAAATTTTGCATATTTAAGGCCCAAGGGGTCCTGTCGTTACAAACTTAGTGCTATCGTGAAAATAAAAAAAATAATGATAAAAAGTGAACTCTTATAAAATAATTGTCATCGGCAGTAAAAAAACTCTTAAATCGGTGGATGATTTCAGCGGGCCACCGATTTCCAAAAAAATTATAGGAGAAAAAAATGCCTCAATAGGTAACAGGGTTTGATGTGGTTAGATTGGGACCTGATGGTGAGGGTTCAGGACGTTTATGGTCATGGGAAAAAATAATATATCGTTGAGTTAAGAAGGGGACAACAGGAGAAGACAGTAGAAGTCAAGGCAACATCACCGAGATGCGACCCACCTGACTCCAGAGCCCATCGAAAAGGTGGCGATAACCATTAATAGCCACCTCGAAAACCACAGCGAAGTTTGAAAAAACGGAGAAGAGTTCACAGCACTTGGATGTGATGCTTGACTCTGCTTCAAATACCAGGAGGACCCTTTTCAAAACCTACAACTTGCGTGGTTGGAAAGGAAACAGACAGTAATGACTTTATTTCCTCTAAATTTAAATGCTTATGTAATTTGCCTTGAAAAATCGATAGCGTAGAAGACAGCCTAATATCGAGTGGAAGGTTATTCCAAATAAAAGCATATTTGGAGGTAAATAAGCTAGATTGGTTAGATGTGGAGTTACGGGGTGGTAAAATTATCATTGAAGAGTTACGAGTGGCGGAAGGTCGGTCTAACGGAAGGAGAGCGTTAATTTGTGGGAGATTAGGACTATTGCTGACGCAAAACAGAAAGCATATACCAGCTTCAAATCTTCTTACCCAAAGAAATTTGATGTTTTCTTACTGACATCTATCTGCTTAACACATACCAGACCCAGAAACAGAAAATATTTGACGAGTGAAAACTCGCTAAACATTTTCAATCTTACTACGGTCATTCTGGGACATGAGACCAAAAAGCGGATAGCAGTATTCTAGTATAGGGAGAACAAACATGCGGTATAGTTTAAACTTAAATTTGGGAAGGAAAAAATTATGCGATATAAACCCACATATCTGTGCGGCCTTGGCAGAAATTCGATCTGTATGAGGTGCTAATGCACCTGAATCTGGAACATATAATTTAGATATCTTACAGTAAAACTAACGTTATTACCGACAATAAATATCAGAAGCCTCCCCAATAGAAGGCAGCGCGTAGTTTTATCGAAATGTTTTTAGGGGTCAGGAAAGTAAGTATTGAGTTCATAGTGTTCCTCTTACCCCTCTTAAGTTACTATACGGTAATGAAGAGCTTTGTTCGCCAGGGGCATAATCTAATGGCATAACATGAATCAGTAGCTACATTGTCGGTCTTACGAGACCTGCACACGAGATACTGTGCTAAAGGAAGTGCGGCCATTCGTCAATTGCATCTTTTGATATACACGTGGCTGATTATGTTTTTTTTTCTTGTTAGTTCGGACGGAAGCAAAGTAAATATGACAACAGGTTTAACCGGAAGCTGATTATGGTGCCAACTCCTGAGTTGTGTAGAGGATTAATCACTGCAAATATATAAAATGTCTTCGCAAAACGCAACGGAATACCTTTTAGTGTAGTCTACCTACTAGTGAGCAATTTACCAGACTTTTCTAGTGAAAAGGTGTAAAAATGGTATACGAGGATGACAATGAAGATTAAGAAATCATACAATTCATTTTGATCCTCCACGGTCCTTGCCAACAGTAGTCAAGAGATCGACGTGCCAAAGGATGAATTGGTGAAGACCGGGATCTTAGTTCGTCGGGTCGCAATCCGGAGATTTGAAAGCAATCTCGTCTGTAGATCGCTTTTGGATTCTCCTGAGCCCGGGAATGATCACCAGAGAATGGTGTCGTTGAAGGGCGAAAGAAACAGCGGCAGGTGAGGATAGAATAATTTGAGATGTGGAGTGCTGTTAGCAAGCAATACTAGCGAGCAGCACGCCATAAGAATCGAAAATGATTTATTCGAGCGGCTCGCGTCAAAACAAAAATTGTAAAATTGATAAATTTAAACAACGTATAAGTTGAGCTAAGAGCCCACATAACTCCCCAACCAGAGCGTTGGAGGTTTACAAACGCTCGACTAAAGACGCTGTACAAAAAGGTTAAACCAAAATTCTCGCAAGTTGGTAGGAAAACAAACATGTCTACCGGAACGAGTGGAAGGAAAGGAAGGGAAGTTGTCTTTTGCCTGACATCAAAGCTAAATTTAGCTAATAGCGACCGTTTATGAACAAAGTTAAAGCCTTCGATTATCTACTCGAAAACTGTGGGCAAACCTCTCAAAGTTTTGAGACGGCTTTCTTATTCGATTCCACATGGACACCGTCAGTCGTCTACATACCACTGTACGGCAAGTCATCCCAACGTAATTAGATATTGTCCTCTTGTTACATTGGATCTGTCGGAATTTTAGTGCGGGTATAAAAATGCCGTTTATAACAGGCGAGTTTTTACTTTTCGACATCTTGCTTAATTTTTTTGAAATTTACGCTTGTATTATCCGCTTTTTGCATAAATTACTTTGGTTCGTACATGTTTTCCGAGGCTAAAGACAAGTGTTCCTTTCTCGCAATTTAACACTTCATCATTTGCCCGTCTATAATGTGCTCTGTTAGCAACGCTTCCGCTGAAGTTCCGCTAAGAACTCAGAATTTTAGCTTAGTCTCCATACCAACGAGCATTGGAGAAGCAAATCGGTACTTGATAACAGACCCATTCCCAGACTTTGTCCCGGTCGGACAATCTGACAGAATTGTTTAAAACACTCTCCTCGTGCGCGGGCTTCAGTTTATCTGGCTTGTGCAACGAGGTGGGTTTTCATTTTCTTTGGTTAGTATGGGTGATTTAAAGAGGTCATTATTGTCATTATTGTTTATGCAGTGGTGAACCAAAGTCCTGTTTTCACTGTTAAGCATTGCAGCCTTCTAATAAGCTATAAAATCAGGAATTGATTAACCGCGATTGGTTTCTAGATCCCAAGTGTTTTTTGATTTCATTTCTTCCCTTACTAGACTGCCTCTTTATATGCTTGGCTTCTTGACGCTCTGGAAAGGTAGCTTGTTCAATAGATTCCTTTGCAAGAAATCTGACACCGACATTATGGTGTCAGTTAAGGAGCCTACGTTTTATTCTGTGTTTTTGTTGTTATCTCCGGTGGACTTCGTTTGTCCGATCTAAAGCAGACTATAAACCAAATTTATTGTAAACCTGAAAGGACCAGACACTTGCATAACGATGTCCAAAGTAAAGTTGTTTCCTTACATGACGGAATAATCGCAAGTGCAAGCCAAAATGGTTTTTAGTCGTTCGCAATATAATACAGCTGTCTCGATTTCGGCATATAGGCTGTAGTATGTCAATCCTACAGTTCTTCAATGAATGCATAACGTGTGTATCTGTGAAAGCCAATGAATTGAGTAACATTTCTCATCCATCCTTGTGTAAAATTAGTCTCAGCCAAAAGTTTGTAAATCGTCCCTTACAAAAAATTATGCGGACTCCACTTATCTAGGCAATGTTGTTTGCACGAAAAATTGCGTTCAGCTATAATCCGCGAGATCCGTTGTCTTTTTTCTATAAAAAGTAACGGTCTCGCTCCAGGGTATTTAAAATTGTATGCGGAAAGTAATCTATAGGCGAGCCCTCTGGTTAAGGCTGAAGCTCAAAAACACTGGTCTTTCCAGCGTTTGTAGATAAAGTGAATAATTTAGACAGCTTGTTCATCAGCCAGGTCACATTCTGCAGAAAATAAAATTTTGCGCTTTCAAGACTATAGACGGCGACATCGCGACTGGATCACTAGACCCACGCTTGAGTTAGCTGAGGAGGCCGGCCGAGCCAGACTCACTGGCTCCCCCACTTACAGAGAGCTGCGGCACCAAACGACAAGGGCCATCCGAGCCGGTAGGAACGCCTACTGGAGTGACTTTGCCACGGAAACGGAGCGAGCAGCTACCAGACGTGACACCCACAAGCTCTACCGACTCTTAAAGCAGGTCAGCAGAGGTTCGGGGAACACCACCGAGACTTTACTGGATAGCAATGGTGCTGTCATCACTAAGATCGATGACCGTTTAGAGAGATGGTGCGAGCATTTCTGTGACCACCTTAACCATGATCCCCCTGTGATGTCTGACCTGTCGCCCAATGCGGACGATCCTCACCATCTGTATGAGTGCAACACAGAGCCACCCAGTGTAGAGGAAGTTGTCTCAATTCTCTTGAGGCTACACAACAACAAGGCACCTGGTGAGAATGACCTCCCGCCGGAGCTCTTTAAATGTGCACCCGAGGTTATTGGGCCCTGGCTACAACAAATATTTGCCAAGATATGGGACAGCGAAGTTGTGCCCTCTGACTGGAGAAAAGCAGTGATCCTCCCCTTGTTTAAAAAAGGCGACAGACGAGGGTGCAGAAATTACAGAGGCATTAGCCTTATCGATTAAGTGGCGAAAACATTCACGTCTCTTCTTCTCAAACGTTTCCAAACTGCGAGAGACCAGCGCACCCGCCCAAACCAGAGTGGATTTTGACCAGGTCGTGGCTGCACCAACCAGATTTTCAATCTCCGCCGTGTACTGGAACTAAGATGGGGTCACCAACAACCCACTGTTCTATGCCTTATCGAATTTGCTGCTGCATTTGACTCTGTTGATCGCATTTCGCTGTGGAACATAATGAGGACGGACGGCCTACCACCTAAGCTTCTCAATCTCATGCAGGCATACTATCGTGGCACTTCCACGCGGGTGAGAACGCAGAACGGTGACACGGAAGCCTTTAGCGTCAGGACGGGCGTCCGCCAAGGCTGTGCCCTTTCATCAACCCTGTTCAACTATGCGGTGGACTGGATCATGACCAAAGCACTGGATGACCTCCCGGGAGTGCAGTTTGATCGCTCGAAATGGGTGACTGACTTGGCGTATGCTGACGACGTCGTCCTCTTTGGCTACAACTGTATTGCAGTTCAGCAGGCGTTGGAAAAGGTCAATGAGCGTGTCCGATCCATCGGATTATGCCTAAACGCCACTAAGTCCCAAGTCATGCTCTCCTGTGTGCCCCCTACATCTGTCACTCCTATTGTTCTGTAAGATGCTCCTCTCGAAGGGGTCGACTCGTTTAGATACTTGGCCTCTTTTGTCACGGAAAAGGGTCAAGGTGTCGACGAGGTTGTATCACGCGTCAACCGTGCCCGATCTGCCTTCTACCGTCTGTGCGCTCCTCTATGGAATAGAAGGGAAATATCACTACGCACAAAGTCCCGTGTTTACCAAGCAGTGGTTCGACCTATCCTGCTCTATGGCGGAGAGACATGGCCTATGCGTGTTGTGGACATGAGGCGCCTTAAGGTGTTTGACAATGACTGCCTACGCCGCATCCTTCGTCACCGACGAGTCGACCAAATTTGCTGCTCCGATCTCCACCGACGCTGTCACCTGGACGCTCTCCCTCCACTCCTGCTTCAGAGACGACTTCGGTGGTTCGGGCCTGCGTCCCGGCGTGATGATGGTGAGCTGATTCGTGACCTGCTTGTGGCGACGCCTTCCCCCACGTGGCACAAACGTTGCGGCGAGCAGCTGAAAACTTGGACAGCAACGGTCAAGCAGGGTCTGTCGTCCGTTTCCGGCCCATGCGTCTACGGCCCACGCCAGCGAAACTGTGAATGGATGGCGCTCTCGTGTGAACAGGCGCAAGATCGACGCGCCTGGACAGCTGTGATTCATGATGCAGTCAACGTCAAAACTGATGCCGGCTCAACCCGCCCGAGGTGAATGCCGTTACAAGTACAAGTAAGTCAATGTAGTCGAGATCATTCAGCCGGTGCCCCGTTGCAATTATAGCACAACAATTTCGCATGGATCTCCACCGGGCTATCCAGTCAATAACGTTGGTGAACACAATGTGTGATACGAGAAAACTTCAACGAACGATCAAACGTTTGAGGGAGGTTTTTGTGGACCAACATGTGCAATGCTGAAGCGATAGAAGATCCTGATTGTGGCGTTGATTTTTACTGACGTGTTTAGTTTCATCATCCACCACCAGGAAACATGATGGGTGGAGGCAAGTGTTACGGTGAATTTAACGATATAGCCGACGGACTGTTGATTTGGAATTCTGACTCTGTACAGTCGGCTGGCATTGAAGCATTGATGACACTGCTCGCCGTCCGACTTTATGTATAGTAATGGTCGCACATTTCTGAACCTCGACTGAGTAGTCCAGCTCATATACTGTTCGTCCACGCCATGGTTTCGGAGCGCGTCGACTTCCTCAGACACCTTAGCATGAATTTAATAATTGAATTAGGTGTTTTTAATGAGGTTTCTTAGGGAGATTGAGTAGGGGCGTGCCCCTAACAGCTGCTCGAACTGTTTGCTGGAGCCTGTTGGCTGAAATACCACTCAAGTCAGCAATGGAAAACAGACGCTTTTAATGCCAATTCAAGTTCGCCATATAATGCCATTTAGCTTTGCGGTACTTTTAACAGTAGTCCGTCTTCCATACTCCAAACCCCTGTGCCCGGGCCACTCCGTTGCTGCTAGTATGTGACTGCCTTTTCGCCACACCCGCGAGCATAGTTATTTCGCAGTTAAATTGATCTGAAGGTACTTCCAGCGTCCGCCGCCCGTGAATGTGCTAAGTAGTGATTTGGCCTATTCCTGTTTTATCAGTTGGTAGCTAATAAATTAAGTTACTCGATGGAATGTTGGACGTGCGTCGGGATGATACATCAAATAAAAAATGACCTACATTATCTAGTTATCTAAGTTTACATGATTTCTTCTTTCGGAGAGTATACTGTTCTCAGTATCCGACAGCCGATCGTTTCGAGGTGCGGAAGTTGGGTCGGATCACGTACTTGTCCGTGTCCGCTTTAAGCTCCGTTTGTCGAATCGAAGTAAGAAGCTGCCCCCAAAACGTGTTAACGTGATGGCACTATCACACACAGAAACCCGTTTAGCGTTCACCAAAAGTCTCACTACACGGATCCGAGATCAATCCACTGTTCGCATCGAACCTCCAGATGACGTCGATAATGAAACTTCGCCCGATACTCAGTGGCCACACTTGAGAGACGCGCTACAAAGTGCGATGAATTCGAGCTTGCAATAACAGGTAGTACCGAGGAAGGACTGGATCTCCACAACCACCCTTCATCTATCGGCACAAGCTAGACTCGCTCGGTTGTCAAACTCAGAGAACTACCGCTCATTGAGACGCCAAACTACGCGATCAGCAAGATGCGACCGTCAGAACCATTGGACCGAGTTAGCTGGCTCCATGGAATCAGCTTCAAACTGTGGTAACTTCCACCAGCTCTACTACCTTTTACGTAAAGCATCAGACAAATATAAACCGCCTTGCACTACCGTTCGGGATAACTCGGGTCAAGTGATTACTGATATGGCTGGCAAAATCGATCGATGGCGAGAGCACTTTAGCGAGCTACTGGATCCGCCTATATGTTCACCTGCGAACCTACAGCTATCAACTGGAATTCCATACGGTAGTGACTGCGAGCCACCTACGAGATTTGAAGTGGAATCGGTATTACAACGATTAAAAGTTCGGAAGGCAGCGGGTGGAGATGGTATCTCAGCAGAAGCCTACAAAACTAATTGTCCTGCTTTAACGGAATCACTACATCGACTGTACTCGACTATATGGACTACCGAAGTCATCCAGACTGACTGGTCACTGCCCATTATTTTACCGATACCGAAGCGCGGTGACAGGACATTATGCTCAAACTACCGCGGCATCAGCCTCATAGATATAGTCGGCAAAGTGTTTGCGACCATCCTTCCTCGTAGATTTTCGACTGAGCGCAATCTTCGTACTCGCCCTAACCAAAGAGGATTTCCTCCAGTTAGAGGATGTATTGACCAGATCTTCATTCTACGCCGCATACTAGACCACAGACATAAAAACCAACAGATCAATACCGCCTGTTTTATCGACTTCAAAACCGCCTTTGATTCTATCGACAGAGAAGCTTTATGGCAAGTCTTGCTTGCTGACGGTCTCCCACCAAAGTTGCTCAATCTAATCAAAGCTTACTATGGCACAACATCAGCCTGAGTAAGAACCCTTGGTGAAGAGTCAACTTCTTTCCCTCTGACTTGTGGAGTTCGATAAGGTGCCCTCTTTCTCCAGTTCTCTTCAACTTCTTGATCGACTAGGTATTGCATCAGTCAATTCTACCTGACAGTGGATGTGAAATCAGCTCTGAATTCAGAGTACCTGACCTGGAATATGCCGATGACATTGTCGTACTCGGTAAAACTTTTCAATCACTACAGCCAGCGCTAGATCGAATCTCCAGCTTCGCGGCAATTGTTGGTCTGACAATTAATGTGCGCAAGACGAAGCTCCTGACTACGTATCTGGGCGCAGCACAACCACTGTTTATCAGCGGTCAACCCTTTGAAGAAGTTAGCTGCTTCCGCTATTTGGGCTCGAATATGCTAGCCAATGGACAGGCCAAAGACGAAATCAAGAACCGAATCGCGCAGGCAAGAAATGCATTTAGGCTGCTAGCCAGACCACTCTGGTCTCGCTCATACATCAGTTTACGTACTAAGCTGCTGATATACAAAGCATCAATCAGACTGGTGTTATTATATGCCTGCGAAACATGGCCAGTGAGAAAGGCAGACATCCTATCGCTCGAAGTCTTTGACCGTTGGTGTCTTTGACGCCTCTTAAGAGTCTTCCGGCAGGATCGAATCTCCAATGTTGAGCTATACCGCAGATGTTTCAAACTACCAAGTCTAGCATCGTACATCCAGCATCGCCGATTGCAATGGTTTGGCCATGTCCTGCGCAAACCATCGACGGACCTCTGCAGATTGGTCGTGAACCCTTCTCGTAGTGCAAACTGGCGATACCGACAAGGCGGTCAACTGAAGACATGGCTCAGCACCATTAAGTCGGACGTTGAACGGATGGGCCTCGTAACCGTTTACGGCTTGCGACATTGGAACAAACAATGGGTTAACATCTGTGAAAAGCTCGCCTCTGACCGCCGCCAATGGACCGCCGCTATTCGTGACATCCGTGAAGCCGATTCATTCAACAACAGGAGCTAATCGGATCAAGTCAGTCAAGTCATAATGTGGACATACTAGAACTAACACCTCTATCTGATTCCCATCTCATAGCAAAGTAGCTCTGCGCCAAGTTGACGAGATCCGCCTGTTTGCAGTTCCTACTGGATCGCAAAATATTTAAGTTAACAGCAAATATGAACATTTTTAGTCGCCAATTTTCCCCTCGAGTGAGGTGGTGCACACGGACCGTTGAAAACCTCTGAAGAGATTGATGAAACGTGAAAATATTTTCCTCTCAATGGGGATCTAAATTTTATTTCAGTGTTCCAGAGGATAACTGGTCTGGGCTCACTTTTCAATGGGCAATAGAAACAGGCTGTTTTCTCATAACCTGCGATATTGGCGTGCACTCATGTTCGTTTTTTTTCTAACAACGCCTTCTAATTTGTCATTTATTGTGCACTTCTAATGGCAATTAAGGTCTAGTCTAGTCCCTTTATTTAAAGGTTTCGTTTGTGAGCCTTCAATCGAACCACAGCTACCGAAGACATGTCACATTCTTTAGGAATCGAAACATCGCACAGCGTTGATGTCCAACGTACCGTATCTTGAACAGTCGATAGGCATATTTTCGACAAGCATAGCGCGCGCGCACGGTATCCGAGCGTCTCCATTCTCTGGACTTGGGTAGACGAATTCACTGATTGAAACATCTTGTCAAAAATACACCCTTCCCTCCTCTGTATTATCAGTCATTAACTTTCATTTTACCGTTTGTCCTCTTGTAATTCCTTCCTGTTCGATACTGTTAAATCAGTTTGTTTTCTTTGCCTCTTCCACTTATAGTTTGTAACAACAATCCCTCAGCATCAGCTGGAAATTGATCCCTCTGTGTGCTACACCATGCAGGAGATGAAGCCCTCTGTGATGTAAGTTCACTCCTCAACCTTCTCTAATCTCTCTCCCCTATTTTGTGTAGTTTGTGTTGCAAATGTGGAGCCGCTATGCACTCCAACCCAAGCAACATGTGCGAGGCCTGTCTAATAGTGGAATGTGACATTGCAGCTGATATTCCCAAACAGCACACGGTCACGTTCTGTCCCAAGTGCTCCAGGTAACTTTGCTCTCGATCTCACAGACTTTGTTTTTAGATTTCTAAACCCACCCGCCCAGTGGATCTCTGCCGCCTGGGAATCGCCCGAGCTGCTTTCCCTCTGCTTGAAGCGCGTTAAAGGCCTCGGCAGTGGTACAAGGCTGAAGGAGGCTTCTTTTGTTTTCACAGAGCCCCACTCTCGGCGGTTGATTATCCAGGTAAGCCTGATCTCCTTGTGCTGCCTTCACATTTCCCCAGTTGTCTTATAAGTAACTCAGCGTACTTTCGACAATCCGCATCTTCAGTGCAAGTAAAAATGTTTCGAAAACAGCCGGAATATGAGTACCAACCTCTAGTAAATTTTTTGCAATCGTTGAGTACGTAATTTCTACACCTCTTAGCTCAGCGTGATCAAAACAGGACTGTCTGGTCGTCCGAAAAGTTGTTTTAGCTTTGGTTTGCCGGTTAGTGGTTGTGTGGCGACAGCCAGGCGAAGGGATGACTTCTTTTACTAGTCTAAACCCTAGATGGGTGTCTCCATTCATGACTCACGGAATTTTGAGCTTTGCTAAGCCTTGCTCGTTCTCAACAATGTCTTGTTTATCGTTTATAACTAACCTAGAAACCTACTGTGTATCGAAAAGGTCTTTTGCGCAATGTGTTAAGCCATTGACTTAAATTTATGTCGGTTGAGCTATCCCCCCTGACTTTTGGTTATCGCCTCTTTGTTTCGATTCGAACATATTCATTATGTTTGTTATATTGATTCGACTTTCAGTATATTTCAGTCACTTTAGGATGCTGGCCTTTGAGCGACCGTCCTTTTAACCACCAGCAAAAAGTATATTCTGTAAAAAAAGTGGCTGCTTTATTGGCATGCCTTTTTCTCATTAATTTTGACAGCCCTAATAAAAGCACCTAAATGTTGTAGAAAAAACGCACAAAATATTCTTCCTTGTACTCGTTGGGTAGTAAATTACGCCTTCGTCAGATTGTGTACTTGAAGAAAGTGTATCTTTCGCTGTGTACATTCTGTCTAAGAATAAGTAAATGTTTCTCTACAGTGTGAGGAAGAAGTTATATAGTTCGCATAAAATTTTGCTATGGATTTCGACCAAGTTGTATGTTTTATAAGCAGCATTAACAAATAAAGAGATACGTTGCTTTATTAATGCACATTTCATGGTCACAAAACTGTCATAAGTAGAAATTTTTTTAAAACCGAAAGGTTTTCTTTCTTCAAGAACGCAATTTGAAGAAGGCGTGCCAGAAAGGATGTTTTTTATCTAAAAGATATATTTGAGTTTATTAGGACAGTGACCAGCAATGAGACAAAGGCATAATACTTAAATAGCTCAGAATTTCGGCTGATATTACATTAGATGGACAATTTACGGTGACTAACATTAGCCAATTATTGAGAACTGGTGAATACCGAATACATCTTCCCTTCACGTGTCTCCTGACGTTTGATTGCGGCGCAAATGTCCTCTTCCGAGGTATGTCGTATCTTTGTTTTTCATTTATAACTTCTTTCATCCCCTTGTAGGTTGTCGTTCGAGGCGAGGTCTATGGGAACACGCTGGTTGAACAAAAAGCCATTCTGCACTTCACAATGCACCCGGCCCAGTGCCCTGAATGCACTCGGTATGAAGCTAAGGACTACTGGAACGCCTGCGTTCAAATTCGACAGCGGGTGCGTCCATGCATGCGCTTTTGCTGTACCGCAGTTTTTCAAAGTTTAAAAATACCAAGTAGTAGTTGCACTAACATACGACACCAGGAGATTGGCATACTACAAAAGGCAATGCTCAGAATATTAGTGGAACGTAATGCTATACGAAATACGACAGTTTTAACGTCGTTATCGACAATGCCCACCATCTGCCTCACGGCATGGGGAGCGTCAATGCGCATCTACACCAACCGATGACCATCTCCAAATAATTGGCTGGTTTGGGCCTGATAATGGCATTGGATGCACCAATGCCGGCATATTTGAATCGTCAGAGCTTGACCTTTGCATTCACGACAGTTCTGAGTTCGCAGTCAACATTCACTGAAAGTTTCTCCGCTTTCCGCCCCGGGGGCAACCTCGTCTTTTCAACACTTGCTGGGTTTAAGGTAGCAGAGGGGTCGCCCTCACTGGATCAGAGAGCATTTGTATAGCAACGACCAGTTTTTGCTGAAGAATAAGCTAGACTTATTGCTGTATCGACAGCTCAGCCCCCGAAACGGCGAGTTCAGATTGTAATTGAGGCAAACAATTTATTAGCTGGAACACAGGTCCGCCGCCTCTCAGTGGCAGGCGTTTAGCCGAAGGCTAGAAGGCAGAGCTCGGGTTCCAGCTGTGGATCTTCCTGGTCTGGGGTAGAGATATAGCTTACTGAGGATGTCAAAAAAGGTCAAAATGGTTATTCGTTTGGCCCAGTTGTCTAAAACTCGGTGAAATTTGAACCCCTAACAGCAAAGGAAAGGCTCTAGTACAATAAACACTAACCACTTGAGCTGCGAATCCCCGTTAGGAGCCGTGAGTTTAACCAGCCAAGCCTGTTGCAACATATTGAATCCGCCAATTCCTGTACACTAAATTGGCTACCCAAGCAGGATTTCCTGACCAGCTAATATAGAATCCAACGAGCAAACTTTATAACTAGGAGGGGTTGGGTAGATTTCAATTGTGTAAAACTGCACAGGTTTCGAGCGTTGGCTGTACTAACGCTTCCCTTGCTGTTGTGGTCTTGAATCCCATCGAGTTTGTCGAGTTTTTTTCCAATTGAATCCAATGAATTTTTAGAATCTGCGAAGCCTCCCCCTATTAAGATCAATTATTTTCATTTTCTTTACCTCTCGACTGATGGTTTTTCTAAATCCGTGACTTTGGACTTTTCCTTTTAAGGTTGATCACCAGCGTACCCTGCTCTACCTGGAACAGATTTTACTGCGCAAAAATCTTCAGAAGCATTATAGCAATGTAAAGCAAGTAAAGGGTAAGAAACCGTGGCGCACCACCCCTTTGTAACTTCTTTTTTTTCTACACCGTCCATTGCACTTTTTGGCTTTTTTATCCTGTTGTGTGTCTCTTTGTTAAATCGCGTCGTTTTCCCCTCTAGGCGGACTGGACTTTTTCTTCGCCACCCGTTCCAAGGCGGCAGCCTTTGTGGAATTCGTCTCCAAGATCATACCTTGCCGATCGCAGACATCACAACAACTCAAGTCGCATGATGTGCACAACAACACCTTCAATTACAAATTCACTTTTTGCCTGGAGGTGGTGCCTGTGTGCAAGGTAAGGTAAGGCATGCGAGGGGGCTTATTTTTTCGTGCAGTACACACCAGCAATGGTTGTGGGCATCCATACTTTTTAAAGAGGCTTTCTACTTTTTATCACCGTTGGTTCAACATGTCGGTAAGTTAAGTTGGTTGCCCACCTTAGATAGTCCTAATCCGGTGGTTACTCTCAGTTTTGTTAGTTTTAGACTACGCAAGAGTAGTTGGCTTTCAATAAATTGTCATCAGGTAAAAGGTAAACATGCGGACATATGCCCGCCAACTACTCTTCGGAATTCTCTGACGGGAATTTTCGCAACTTTAAAACAGTTTTAGATTAATTTATTTGACCCAATTGGGAAAAAAACTCGCGGCATTCGGTGGAATTCGAACCCACATAAGAGGGGAGGCCTTCTACGCAAGCCAACGCTCTACCTACTTGAGCTACGAATGCCATGCTTCACACCGTGAGTTTAATCACGATTAATCGATATTACCTGCCAAACCTTGCCGCTCATATGGAATCCACCAATACAGGACAGCAAGTTGACTGGCCAAGCAGGATTTCCTAAGCAATCATCTAGAATCCGCCAAAATGACTACTAGGCTGACTTGATTATCCCGCCGAATGCCGCGAGTTTTTTTCACATTTGGGTCATCTTACTTAAACAAATCTGCCAAACCTCCTAGATAGTTTTAGATTAGTTTATTAGTTTAATTTTAGGTTTAGTTTGTAGTTTACGTAGTTTCCGCCATCGGTAGATGAATATACTCAAATAAATACTATATACTGAAGTAAACGAATTCATGTGAGCTAAACTAAAAATGGAGTGAACTAATACAACCGGTCCCGTAAGACAGAATTCTGGGACTAGACGCATCTAAGATGGAGGACCAACTTAACTGTTTCCAAAATGTCCTCTGTTGCTTATGACTAGAGTCTTAGTCGTGGTTCCTTTAATATTCCCCGTTAGGCACATTCACCGTCGAACATGTTAAATTCAGTTCCACAATATCGGGTCTTTAGGGCTGGTTTGGGCTAACCAAGGCAAGTGATTTAGAAAGAGTCGCGCTCTTTTACACTGGTATTTTTCACGTGCTTTCCTTGCTTGTAAAGAAAGGTAGGCATTTCCTAACCAGATCTGTGTTAAATTATTAACAAGCTTTGGTTAATCTTTGAAGATCAACGCCCCACTTACTGTCCCCATTCAAGTTATATTAAACCTTGTGCCACTAAGCCGAATATGCCAATACAAGCGAACATCCGTGTCCCAGGAAGCAATTAAGAATAAGAGGAAGACTCGTTCGCTGGGACACTGTATTTATTCGCCTGACGCTTCGATATCCGTCGCGGATTCGTCATCAGAGACATGAGTAGCCGAATATGTCATGCTTCGTGTCGGTTCGTCTGTAAAACCTAAATTGAAAGCCTGATCAGTGGGATCAAGTAGAGCACCATCATTGGAACTAAGTTAGCACGTTAACCTGTGGACTATCGAAAGCAGTTTCGATAAAATCTCGCCTGCTTCTTATGCTAACCTTTTAATTACCTGTTATGGCATTGTCATCCAACTCAAGGTGAATTTTCTTTGGCAGCAATATTCCTAAGTGATGCCACCATGTAGAGGCCAAAGCGTGCTATGTTACCCTCCGTACAGTCTATCTGCTGTACCGGGGTAGCTGGATGTATTCAGTGGTTTTAACGTTGAAAAAAGGGCGAGTGAAAACTCCCAGAACCTAAAGATTTGGATATCAATGAACAAGTTCATAAAATACTTGTTTCCCGCCAATGCTGACTTAAGAATTAGACTTCTTGTTAGGTGTATAGAGCAGGGGCATCTATTTGCTCTGGTATTGCCATCAGCCTTGGCTTCCTCATCCAAAAAGTGCAAATTCTAACCGAAGCAATTGCCTTATTACTGTTAGCAACATTTCTGCTGCACTTATTGATTCTTTCCAGAAGGAAACCGTTACATAACCCGTGTCTGTTTTTTTTAATTCTTCAGGAGGATATAGTTTGCCTGCCGAAGGCTTTTGCTAATCGTCTCGGCTTTACAAATCAACTGATGATCGTAACCAAAGTCACCAAGAACATCCGCCTCTTAGACCCAATCACTTGCCAGAGTAAGAAGCGTTTGCACATCTTTGCCTTGGTCTGTTTTACATTTACTTTGGATGTTAGGAAGCCCTTTCTGTGTAATTTTATTTGAAAGTCGATATTTTTGCGTCGGTGTCCTTACTTATACTACTAATACTGCTGATTTTCAGTAGTAGCGGTCTGAAATCCTAAACCTGAATTAGCTTTCTGTAAAACACTTGTACAAAACTGAGTGCATGTTTGCCAATCTTGGGTAAACCCTCGTGGTTGGTGTTCTAATCGCCCGGCCGACGACATTTGTGCGGTTAATTATCAGCACTGACAGCTCGACCGTCGTTTTCGATGATGACTGCTGTAAGCTCCAGCAAACCAAAGGCGCACGCGGTGACTGGGAGTGAATTATAGTGAAAGTAAACTCGTGCAGGATCTACCCCACGCGGTGCCAAGACAAAAGTCGAGGAGAACGGAGATGGAGGAGAGCGCAGGTGGCTGGTGCAGCCGCCACTCTAATGCGCGCCAAAACAACACCACCTTGCTAGGCTCCAGCTTACGTGGAGGTGCCATAAAGGCCACATTAAGAAGGCGCCCTCTCAGCCTGAATCTCAGCCCGCCAGTCAACCATTTCACACAAGAAGCAACACACTGGACTGACTGCTTGGCCTGAGTTCTCCCGTCAGTTGGCAACCCTCCAAGCCGCGGCTTCTAGCGCACCGTGATATCTTCAAGCGCGCCCGATTGTTTACAGTAAGAAAAGAAATGCGTTGAGGGCCGACCTCACTCTCCCACCGTCAGCAACAAGCCACCGTTTGGCTGATCGGTAACCTGATGTGGGATGCGTGCAGTGGTTGACAGGGCCGACAAACCCGTCTATGCACTCCACAGCACGACCTGGCTCCCTTGACATACACCAGGATACACATAAGCAGGGGATTTGACGGAGCCGGCACCTTCTGACTCCCAGTGTACTCATCAGCCACTTCACACACAGGATGACAGTTCCCCGTCGATTTCGACGATGGGCACCGCGTGCTCCAACAAGCCGCAGCTAACGCTGAAGCAGGTCGAAGCAGACTGAGGCAGGCTGCACGAAGGCTACAGCAAGCAGAAGCAACGGAGCGAACGAAAACAGGAGTTTA
>JAYGXS010000007.1:5521911-5532202 GCA_036362985.1 Ligula intestinalis | reverse complement strand
ACTTCCAGCTCTGAGTGCGTAACCGTTCGCGTCCCCATAACACCTCCAGTCTAACCGATTTATTGTACCGCTCCCCATAACGGCGCTTGGTTGAGAGAATTAATTTGTGATGGATGTCACTTAGCTGTTTTTGACTTGCACTGATTAGACTTATCAGACTGTTGCGGGTTCGGGAGTAGAAGATGCAATCGCTTGATCCTGGCTTGCTTTCTTCATCAGAGATAACCCCTGAATCGGGCGATGAATGCGTTAGGACGGCATGAAGAACAGCCTTAGCAAGCAGTAGCTTGCAAGCGATAGCCCATACACGGCAGGCTATCGATTAGCCTACATGCGAATGAACGCTTCGTACCAGACAATCAATCGATAATTTGAATTTTGAGCTACATTCACTCACTGAGCCATCAGCCAATCCAACCGGTGACTACGTCAAGAGAAGAGCAGATTGGCTCGATGGACATCGTGTTGCACGCGTTTGCTTCCTAGATGCGTTGTACCTCTTACACTAAGAGACTTCTGCTGTTGCATACTTCTTGTCGTGTCGTTCCTTTGGGGACTCACACAAGGCGTTATTGGGCGGTGATCACTCGGCCTGGGTTTCCGTTACAACAGAATGCATGGATTGCGCAGTATTTATTGTCCGTGATTTTAAATGTATGTCCTCAACATTTAGGATTTGACGCGCATCAGCTAGGTCCCTGCAGTTTTCCAATGTTTATGCAGGTGGTGGGTCGCCGATTGAGGCAGAATTATCTTCCCACTCTGTCACTAAATCCTATTTTTTGTGGATTAGAATCCAGCAAGGGGAGTGGTCCATCGTCGGCCACCTTTCGTACTGAGACTTCGCAAGAGTCTCACCCGTGAATCTGCTCGCTGTGGCCTGCCTTCGACGTCATTTAAAAATTATCGTGACTGGCATTAGCTTCTTGCTGTCGCACCTCTCTCCTTATAATTTCTGAGGCTATGCTAGCAGTAATTGTTTGCCCCATCGTCATGTGTGTCTCTATGGGGGCGGTACTTACTGTGAGTATAAGAATTTGGGTATAAATGGTTAATGAACCCTACGAAATATTTTGACTTATAATAAAAACTACTTCCTTCTGTTCAGTAGGCATACTTTTTACCATTATTGCCACCCCAATGGACCAACGGTGAGCGCGCTTAAGGAGGGCAGGTGTCTGCAAACCTTGGGCAAGGTCACTGAAACCATTTTTAGGGGGAGTGTTGAACCATACGAGTCGAGGGAGGACGAAAACCGGCGGTCGGACCACCTCCCCATCTTAGTGAATCCGCAGCGGAAGGAAACTTAAAGTATGCCTACTGAACAGAAGAAAGTAGTTTTTCATCATAAGTCAAAAAATATTTTGCCTCACTAACCGTTCTTGCCAAAAGTTGTCGGACACAATGCTGTTCCCTTATGGTACCTGTTCGACAATTCGCCAGGCCATTAAACTGCATGCTGTCCGTGCTGCACACTTGAATACATATATCACAGTAGGAATGGTGAAATTCTAATACATGCGAGTCGTCTTCTACTTCTCAGAAATGCTTAAGGTTTGCAAGTTTAATGAGGTCGTATGCCTATGCTCATTACGAATATTCCACTCATTCCTACCACCTACTGTTATCACTGGGCCTGCCCCATCTGCATCAAAGACTAGATTGTTGGAGTGCAATGGTCAGCGATGATGGGTATTCTAAATAGGGTGTCAAAATTGGTTGGACTGTCTGATGCGGCAGTGAGTGGGCCATTATTTCAGAGATAACTGAACTAGAAATCGTTTTGACACGCTGGAAACCAGCAGTAACCCCCGAGGTTGGAGCGAGCACCCGTGCTATGTTCAGCAGGGGGATCCAATTATCGAAGATCAGATAATTGTCAATACAAGCAAACATGCCAGTCCCAGGAAGTAATTCAGAAGAAGCAGATCTGATCTCTGGAACAAAAATTTTATTCGCCTGACGTTTCGAAATCCGTCGTGGATCCATCATCAGAGACAATAGCAGAAATGGGTAAGTTATACACGGGCAGTTGCAGTATGTACAGGATACAAACTATGCTACTGCATACTAAGGACAATTAATGGCTCCCCTGCCATGTATATTTGCAGGATTTCTGGCGTGAAGGTCGTGATCTGTCGAACTTTCACCGCACGTGATGGACTTGTGCGGAGCCGATATTACTATCTTGCTATTATATCCCCACCTACCAAATGTCTTATCACCTCGACAGTACAAGTACTAGCTATAAGCTCATTTATGCTAGTACCCATGTCGTAAACTATTCTGTGTTTGCATACTAATCAATTTCTGTTGGTGGGTTGTTAATATTACGCGATCCTTCTGTAGTTACTGGTGGAGTTCAGTTCAAACACAGGACAATTCAAATGGATGCGAGGATTCGAGGTTCAGGTGCTTGTAGGCTGGTCGAACGCAGAGCAAACTGTTTTCTAACTCGCGCACGAGTCCATAATCGTCGTTTATAGTAGCAACAAAAAGGCTAAAATTATAGAGGATACAAACCAATTAATAGTCAATGACAAAAAATCTCGAGGCGACTACCCAGGGCTTTATATGCGGGCACCAGATCATTAGCCGATTGACTGAGTTTCCATGCGAGGGCTAGATTTCCATCAATCCCAGACTCGTCTTGTTTCCGGTATGGGCTGTCATTTTAACACCTGCGAAGTTAAACTCATGGTCATTTTCATAGGTATTAAAGTGTATGGCACTTGCGAATGTTGGTCGCCCTGTGGCACGGCCAGCCTATGTTCGTGTATTCATGATCCGAGCATACATTCAGTCTGTCCAGTGTGTTTGCAAAGACAGCTTAGGCGTGAGATGCGTTACACCACTCCCAGATTACTCCTTGAGATTTAGTTGGTCTTCGGTTTTCATCATCCCGCCGCGCATGACAGCTTTGGACCGGTGTTCAGTTCCCCGACTTATATCCACGTAAATGCACTCGGTCGCTTCTATCATGTCGTTTATGTGCGGTAAAGCATACCATATCTTTATTTATGCTTTAGTTTGTCGACACAAGCGAAAATACGAGTCCTGCGAGAGGTAGGCGCGGTCGCTGATACAAGAACTTAATTCGCGTGACGACTGTGTTCCACTCTCCAACTCACCTTCAGTCAACATTCTCTTAAGAGGTGACAAGCACGTTAGCCGGGAGTTGATTGAGTCCTGGTTTACGGATCCCCAGTCTAGTGACGGTTGTCCTTACCTCCTCAAGTCACGTTCGGTGCTGAGAATCCGTTTGACCAAAGTACTTAACCATTCGTGGAGCGCACAGGTGAACAGATTTTCTAACACCAGTGCCAGCGAATCAGATAGTCGATTAATTAGTATGCTCAGATGCAAGACGGGTGATGAAAGTTCGACGGGTAACGACCCACATGAGGGCTATCAAAAAATTAACGCACAAAAGGACAATCATCCTCGATGAGGAGGAAGTCGATAATTGTCAGAGGTGTGCAGTGGCATAGCAACTGCATCCTATGCGTAATGCATTCCCCTTTGTACGAATTTTCCTTATCTGATGATATCTCTGGGGATGGGTTCGAAAGTGAATCCGACACATAATGAGTGAGTAGTCTTATGGTCGGTCAAATCACTAACAGAAATTAATATAAACCCCCTACTCGCTTGAGTTCAGTAATATTTCATATTGAATATGCAGTGAACGTTTTGTACGCTTCTATTTCGCAACCGCCTCACCTTGTGTCATTAACTTCAAATCTACTGTCCAAATATCATGGGCAAGCATTCTGTTTTTTGACGACTCCAGAAATTCCTTCGCGTGTATTACTATCCGTCTACCGTCCGTCCGTTCCCTCCCACGACAAGCAGGGTACAGTCGGTAGAAATGACTGTTTTGGACAGTCATGTCTACTTCCTTTCAGTTTTTATTTGTGGTCTCGGCAGTGAGCGCGTAGGCATCGACAGTTGGCCGTCTTTGGGTAGCCCGTCCGCATAAATTAGTTGCTCGGATATATGTCGTCTCATGACTCTTCCTCTAGTTTACTCCAATGCGTCAGTACCCCTTTAAATTAGTATTCTCACACAACTTCATTTGTGGGTCACCTGGTGTTTGCTGTGAAAGCGGATGAGTTGTGGTGTGTTGGTTGTGTTACCGCATGTCGTCATCTCAATTTACCATTCAAACGTCCTCTAACGAGGAGATCAAAGGAAATTAACTGCTTTTAATGTCCTTCATCCCTAGTTATGTGTAAATCAGGGTACATCCCATAAAGCAAGTCTGAAAACGTCAACCAACAGATAGGATCTTTCTGGACCCATAAGAACTAATAAGATAAAGACGGGCCAGTCAGAAAATCCGGAAGTTCTCGTAAAGGAGTATTTTCAAACGCATTACGACCGAGAGAGGAGCCTGATATGCTGCAAACTTAAGTCAAAATTAACACAGACATTAGAGGATTGTGAAAGCAAATCGACTGCCCACAAGTGGAAAGTTATTGAGAAAGAGGCCGCATTTCAACGTAATCAGCCAATGTTAATATAAACAGCAGTGAATCCGATAGAATTAAACTTTAAATAAAGACAACACAAGTAATGTAGTTAAGTCCAGTGTTTTTCAGAGAAACAGCAATAGATGAACTGACACGGTGCGCAACTGATCGTTGAAGTGGAGATCTGATGTGATGCGCTAAAGCTCGGACGGTCACTAGTACAACCGGCGTTAAAGATGGTGCGGAATTCGTTTTCGTGCATGCGAAGGCTCAGAGTCCGTGGCAGCATAACGTCGTTATTCCGCTAAAAATGATTGCTTTCAACTCCGACTTTCGCAAAAATATTGGGGCAGACTCTGAAAAATCGTGTTCTGGGGACTTCACCTTTACTCGCGCACACAATACTTATTCGAACTGTAATAGTGAACTGCTCGCTTCGGTGGTTGATATCGATTTTATGCACTGCCTGACTGTGTATACATTCTTTTGGACAGCCTGCCGCAAGTTTTTATGTCGACAAACAGGAGGTTCCCCCAAATCACAAGTCAAGCGAGACGGTGTAGGTGGACAGAAGTTTACTGCCGGAGAATAGAGAATGTTAAGCGGAGTTACGCACGCCGAGTCAGTACACCAAATGTTGTTCCGCCTTGCCTGCGGAATGGGCTTCGTGTAAAAGTGCACACAACCAGATGGACAGGCGCTCATCCATTGGCTGAAGCTAACGTGCACGCTGATTCGCGACAAGCGGGGGAGCATAGGCCAAGTAAGATATCGCAGGGCCTCTCGTAGCAGTTGGCAGACACAGTGCGTAGGAGTTTAGCCGGCACGCGTGGACACTGAACCTGCGCGGCGTTTGGCAACGAAGCCAGCGTGAGTCAATGAGGCAGGCTCCCACAGTACCCCCGGCAAGACCGAAGGCTGCGGAAACGGCGCCGAAGGCAAGAGTGGTGCCTAAAAAATATGACTGACAAAACGGTCAGGGAAATGAACATGTCGTCTACTCCGGGTGATATAGACAGGAGATGTGGAAGAGGAGCAGTGGCCGAAGTGGCAGAGTTTGAGGCAGAAGTGTTAGAGTTGGAGGCAGGAATAGGCTGGGGTTGCGGACAGGATGGAAGAAGTAAAATGCGGGACGTTGGAATAGAGGGTTCAGGAGGAGGGGAAACAAAGGGCAGAAAGCTAGAGGGCTCGTCCGACGAATTTTCCGGGACAGCAGCCTTGACCCGGTCAATGGGCACGATCTCCTCGCGAGTACCACATTGGATGCGGTATGTGTTCATCCCACGCGAGATTCTACGAATGAGTCCCTCGTTGGGTGGTTCCAAGGGTTGACTAACGCGATT
Organism: Ligula intestinalis; assembly: GCA_036362985.1. Lineage (NCBI taxonomy): Eukaryota > Metazoa > Platyhelminthes > Cestoda > Diphyllobothriidea > Diphyllobothriidae > Ligula > Ligula intestinalis. The sequence goes on along the minus strand of JAYGXS010000007.1, from coordinate 5,526,384 downwards.
ATATCGTAGAAAGACGTGAGCACAGGTCGCCAATCTTTCTTGAGATAAGAATCGGAGATAGAGGGCCCGTGCAGAACCGGCGTGGCGTTCGCAGAAACTGCCGGAGGCGATGCAGGAGGTTGGCAGGATCCTCGACCGCACATGAAGGAGATGGCGGATCAGCTCACTGGGAAGTCGGACAGGGTCGCCGAACACCAGTTCAGCGATATAGCAATCAAGGTCCGACTTGAGGGAGGAGCGGATGCCCAAGAGGACCAGTAGAGATGGTCCGTCCAGTCCTCCAGATCATCCGCGGCGCGTAGGGAGGCTTGGCGCCAGCGCTACAAGCGCATTTTAAGTTCATATAATGATGTTTATTATTTGATATTTTGAACTTGTCATCATACTGATGAGTTTTTTTTAGATTAGCATGACGTTTTTCTACTTGCGCCCGTTATTTTATTAACATAGTTTCTGTATGCTGAGATCGATTTAGTTTGCACTCAGTTAGTAGATTCGTTGTAAACAATTCAGTGTGTCTTTGAACTCGAATGACACGCCCGTAGTTGTAACCTGGCGGCCGCCAACTTACGCAAATTTCGTCTTACTTGGTGTTGGCAGAAAGTTTGCAATGAGCCATGCCTAAGGAGTTTTTCACTGTCTGCCCTTCTCGCTCAGTTACTCTGCTGGCTCATGTTAACTGACATCACCATATATGAGCGTATTACTTTAAATGTTCGGCTGTGCCGATGCATTTCTTGAATACTATGTTCCAATAGGGAGTTCAAAGACGTTTGCCTATATTGCCTTTAGTAAACTTGACCTGACTTGACTCTTTAATTTGGCTTTTTTGGGGGATTCCTCCAGATTTTCTGAAAACTTATTCATTTGGAATTAGAGACCAGTGTGAATATTGGATTTAAACGTAGGGGTGGTCCTTTCAGTCGTATTTTCACGTCCGTCATCAATTATCTTGATTTTTGTCTTGTACCAGAGATGTAAGCGTCGCAAAGTACAGTTCGGTGATGCGCAAGTACCCTTTGGAATCGAAAGTTCAATCACTTTGCATTGCTTCGCTTTCGTAAATATGATTCTCCCCGGTCGGCGTGAATGGTCTCCCACTATTGTTTTACGGAGGCTACTACCCTCAAACACGTTAATTCCGGTTGAATGTGAACGATCAAAAACTGCGTTTGCTATAACACATCGTAAGTTTTGTGTTAGAGGACGCTCCGGTTAAGTTATTTATAATAATATAATATGTTTATTATGCCAGTTTACAGGCAATTCTAAAGAGTTGGTAATGCACCTCTTGGGCGCCTTCCAACACCTCGAAGACCGGAAAAAACCTAAAACAAACTCCTTATGTTGCGGCCAGTATTGGTTTTTGTTTCAGGTTTTTTGTTTTGTCAATACTGAGCGAGATAGGGAGTTTGTTTCAAGTGAAAAAAACCTGCCTTCAAAGGTATGATACAAACGGAATAAATGTACAGTTGTAAGCTGGGTTGACTCATCAGCAGGAGAACTGTTTCATATCGTTTAAAAACATTAGTTCCAGACGGAGAGGGTTGGCACAAGAACACAGTGTTCTCAGTCTTCCTTCAATGGTTGTCGGCAAAAGTTGCGCGCTATCGGCTGAAGGGTAAGCAGACTGCGGGCTGCTGCTTCAGCAGCATTATCTTCAGCATGAAGCCTGGCGGGGTTCAAAGTCCACGAACGCCATCAGAGTGAAAGAGAGATTCCACCCAGTCAGCACCCAAAATTCGTGAAAGTTGTCCTGAATGTAGAAAACTAGTTATAGCTCTCTTAAACATAGGGTAGTTTTGCTGGGTTTTAATACTTTTGGGCAACTTATTCCAGATTGATATGGCATTTACTGAAAAGAATTGCCGGTACTTAACTGTACGTGCCATAGGAAGAAATAAAAGTACGTCTCGATGACTGGCGCGTCGAGAGTGCTCAAGCTGCCTTATTGTACTAAGGGGATTAAAGGTTTGACCATTCAAATGTTTAAACAGTAAAAAAAGACCCTTCTGCAATCGACGAAGCCATAGGGGATCCAGCTTTATAAGTTCGCACCTTTCGTGGTAGGTTAAGTTACGGTGTTCTGTAGTGAAAACTCTTCTAGTGAAGAAGTGCTGCACCGATTCTATTTTCTTCCGTTCACTAGTGCGCAGAAGACTGAATAGAGGCGAGCAGTATTCAAGACTAGGTCTCACGTACATATTATAAAGGCTAGTTCTATCCTTGATAGTCTTAAAATTTCTAAGGATAAATCCGGTGGTTCGGCGTGCTTTCGAGACTATCAGGGCACAGTGCTCTGACAAATTGAGACTATTATAGTAGGATATGCCCAAATCCTTGATAAATCTTGGGACATTTAATTCGTGGCCGTCAATGCTTAATTCCGGTTGATGATAGTCGCCAACAACCATAACGGAACATTTGTGCCATGAAAGGGTGAGGCGCCATGTGCAACACCACTGGGCGAAGGCCTGAAGATCCTTTTTTATCAGCTCGAGCACGATGTTGCGATCTGCCGGTTTATATTGATAAGCGTACATGAAGGGTTTGCCATACTGAAAAAAATCTGAAAAGTCGTTGACAAACAGGCAAAATAGGAGCGGAACAAGTACACTACCCTGTATAACTCAACTCCTCACATGCGTGGGGTTGGAGATAACATTGGAACTTTTTACTCGTTGTGTGCGAGCATCCAAATAGGAAGATATTAAGTTCAGAGGCTTGCTATCTATGCCGAAGGAGGCTAGTTTTAGAAGGAGGAGGTTATGATCGACCCGATCAAAGGCCTTAGTAAAATCAAAATAGACGCTATAAGTGGCGAAACCGCTGTCTCTAGATTGCAGCACATAATCAAAGAAAGAGAGCTGACAGGTGTCACAAGATCGTTTCTCGAGAAAGCCATGTTGAGCTGTATTAAGCAGGTTGTTCTCTGTCAAGTGACGCATCATCTTTTCTTTGATTAAGGTCTCCAAGATCTTCGAGGCTGCACGAAATGTATTTATTGGCCTAAAGTTCTCAAATGACGTCGATCGGCCATGCTTGCGAATAGGCATTATGTGCGATTCCTTCCACAAGGAAGGAAAGGTTTCGCTCTCAAGAGCAAGATTAAATACCTTCGAAAGAATATACGGAAAGATATCATTCGCTTCAGCTTTTAGAAGGCTAACTGGGACGCCATCTGGTCCTGAACTATAAGATTGACGATAATGACGAATGGCTACAGTCACATCCCAGACGGTAAAACTTATGGTTTCGAGTATGGCACCCGTCCAAGCCTGGTTAACCGGAGGTGTAGCGAACGAGCTTTCACTAAACGTTTTGGATAGGAACGCATTGAAGCTATCGGCGGTCAACTTAGCGTCAGCTATGGGGTTTCCTAAAGCATCTTGAAGAATGGGGTGTTGCGTTTTTCTCTGCGCTTTTACTGTACGCGAAAGGGTTTCGCAACATTAAGGGAAGGATTTTCAGCGAAGTGAGCCTCATCGGCTACCTGCTTTTCTTCGGAGAGCTTCTTAGCCTGCTCAAAGATCAGTGTGATCAAGGGCAGAACGGAAGTGTCGTTCTGCCGATGCAAATGACGAGAGAGTTTACGCAGCCTACGACGGAAAGACAGAGGAAGGTACACTTCATCCTTGACATGTTTTACTTTCTTACGGGGGACAAAGTGGAGGATGAGCGGATCCAACACTTTGTACAGTGTATCGGTACAAACATTTACATCCAAACATTGGAAAAATTCACACCAGACGAGAGCGTTTAGATGTGCCAGTATGTCAGCCGTGTTTGCTGATCGGAAATCATGATAAAGACTATGCTTTTTGGAAAATGTTTGATCCGCCTCCAGTTCTAGTTCACTAACAACTGTAAGATGATCTGAACTCCTAAGTGCGTCTAAGGATGACACTGAAAGTGGTTCGCATCCCCTACAAAAAATTTGGTCGAGTATGTTTGCTCCTCTAGTGGGAAAATCGACTACCTGATCCCACATGCCGATATCTATTGCCTCAAGTAAGTTCTCGAACTTTGAAGGACCGGATGGTGGAAACCATTGCACGTCAGGAAGGTTAAAATCGCCTGCAATCAAGCAATACTTAAGATTCAAGTCAGCTGCGGCAGGAAATGCCTGCGAGAGACAAAGATCGTAGTCCACATTGGCATTAGGTGGGCGATAAACACAGCCAACAAGTGAGGAGTATTTGTTTTTTAAGAACAACTCGTAGCCAGCAGCTCTCCTCCACCGCTGTGAATTGTGGATAGTCCAACGGGAGAAATGCAAGTGGCTGCTTAATAAAGATGCAGCTTCCTCCGCCACGGCCATTGTTTCGATCGTTCCAAACGCATGAATAGCCTAGAACAGAGAGTTCTGAGTCAGCTACAGAGGCCGATGCCCATGTTTCAGTTACCATAACAATGTCTGGGCGGTTGACGAAAACCATAGTCTGGAGCAGAGGCATTTTATTAATCAGTGAG
>JAYGXS010000007.1:5511534-5521811 GCA_036362985.1 Ligula intestinalis | reverse complement strand
ACTTCCAGCTCTGAGTGCGTAACCGTTCGCGTCCCCATAACACCTCCGGTCTAACCGATTTATTGTACCGCTCCCCATAACGACGCTTGGTTGAGAGAATTAATTTGTGATGGATGTCAGTTAGCTGTTTTTGACTTGCACTGATTAGACTTATCAGACTGTTACGGGTTCAGGAGTAGAAGATGTAATCGCTTGAACAAGAAGTTTATTTGGCTTACCTTTCAGGTCCTGGCTTGCTTTCTTCATCAGAGATAACCCCTGAATCGGGCGATGAATGCGTTAGGACGGCATGACGAACAGCCTTAGCAAGCAGTAGCTTGCAAGCGATAGCCCATACACGGCAGGCTATCGATTAGCCTACATGCGAGTGAACGCTTCGTACCAGACAATCAATCGATAATTTGAATTTTGAGCTACATTCACTCACTGAGCCATCAGCCAATCCAACCGGCGACTACGTCAAGAGAAGAGCCGATTGGCTCGATGGACATCGTGTTGCACGCGTTTGCTTCCTAGATGCGTTGTACCTCTTACACTAAGATACTTCTGCTGTTGCACACTTCTTGTCGTGTCGTTCCTTTGGGGACTCACACAAGGCGTTATTGGGCGGTGATAACTCGGCCTGGGCTTCTGTTACAACAGAATGCACAGATAACGCAGTATTTATCGTCCGTGATTTTAAATGTACGTCCTCAACATTTATGATTTGATGCGCATCAGCTAGGTCCCTGCAGTTTTCCAATGTTTATGCAGGTGGTGGGTCGCCGATTGAGACAGAATTATCTTCCCACTCTGTCACTAAATCCTATTTTTTGTGGATTAGAATCCAGCAAGGGGAGTGGTCCATCGTCGGCTACCTATCGTAATGAGACTTCGCAAGAGTCTCACCCGTGAATCTGCTCGCTGTGGCCTGCCTTCGACGTCAATTAAAAATTATCGTGACTGGCATTAGCTTCTTGCTGTCGCACCCCTCTCCGTATAATTTCTGAGGCCATGCTAGCAGTAATTGTTTGCCCCATCGTCATGTGTGTCTCGTTATGGGGGGCGGTACTTACTGTGAGTATAAGAATTTGGGCATGAATGGTTAATGAAGCCTATGAAATATTTGACTTATAATAAAAACTACTTTCTTCTGTTCAGTAGGCATACTTATTAACATTATTACCAACCCCAATGGACCAACTGTGTGCGCGCTTAAGGAGGGCAGGTGTCTGCACACCTTGGGCAAGGTCACTAAACCATTTTTAGGAGGAGTGTTGAAACATACGAGTCGAGGGAGGACGAAAACCGGCGCTCGGACCAACTCCCCATCTTAGTGTATCCGCAGTGTAATAAAACTTAAAGTATGCCTACTGAACAGAAGAAAGTAGTTTGTCGTTATAAGTCAAAAATATTTTGGATCTAACCGTTCTTGCCAAAAGTTGTCGGACACAATGTTGTTCCCTTATGGTACCTGTTCAACAATTCGCCAGGCCATTAAACTGCATGCTGTCCATGCTGCACATTTGAATGCATATGTCACAGTAGGAATACTGAAATGCAAATACAAGCGAACATGCGAGTCGTCTTCTACTTCTCAGGAATGCTTAATGTTTGCAAGTTGAATAAGGTCGTATGCCTATGCTCATTACGAATATTTGACTAATTCCTGCCACCTACTGTTATCGCTGGGCCTGCCCCGTCTGCACCGAAGACTAGATTGTTGGAGTGCAATGGTCAGCGATGATGGGTATTCTAAATAGGGTGTCAAAATTGTTAGGACTGTCTGATTCGGCAGTGGGTTGGCCATTATTTCAGAGATAACTGAAATAGCAATCGTGTTGACACCCTGGAAACCAGCAGTAACCCCCGAGGTTGGAGCGAGCGCCCGTGCTATGTCCAGCAGGTCGATCCAATTATCGAAGATCAGATAATTACCAATGCAAACAAACATGCGAGTCCCAGGAAGTAATTCAGAAGAAGTGGATCTGATCGCTGGAGCAAGAAGTATATTCGCCTGACGTTTCGAAATCCGTCGTGGATCCATCATCAGAGACAATAGCAGAAATGGGTAAGTTATACACGGGCAGTTGCAGTATGTACAGGATACAAACTATGCTACTACATACTAAGGACAATTAATGGCTCCCCTGCTATCTAGATTTGCATGATTTCTGGCGTGCAGGTCGTGATCTGTTGAACTTTCACCACACGTGATGGACTTGGGCGGAGCAGATATTACTATCTTGCTATTATATCCACTCCTACCAAATGTCTTATCACCTTGACAGTACAGGTACTAGCTATAAGCTCATTTATGCTAGTACCCATGTCGTAAACTATTCTGTGTTTGCATACTAATAAATTTCAGTTGGTGGTTTGTTAATATTACGCGATCCTTCTGTAGTTACTGGTGGAGTTCAGGACAATTCAAATGGATGCGAGGATTCGAGGTTCAGGTGCTTGTAGGCTGGTCGAACGCAGAGCAAACTGTTTTCTAACTCGCAAGAGTCCATAATCGTCGTTTATAGTAGCAACAAAAAGGCTGAAATTATAGAGGATACAAACCAATTAATAGTCAATGACAAAAAATCGCGAGGCGACTGCCCAGGGCTTTATATGCGGGCACCAGATCATTGGCCGATTGACTGAGTTTCCATGCGAGGGCTAGATTTCCATCAATCCCAGACTCGTCTTGTTTCCGGTATGGGCTGTCATTTTAACACCTGCGAAGTTAAACTCATGGTCATTTTCATAGGTATTAAAGTGTATGGCACTTGCGAATGTTGGTCGCCCTGTGGCACGGCCAGCCTATGTTCGTGTATTCATGATCCGAGCATGAATTCAGTCCGTCCAGTGTGTTTACAAAGACAGCTTAGGCATGAGATGCGTTACACCACTTCCCGCCGCGCATGACAGCTTTGGACCGGTGTTCAGTTCCCAGACTTATATCCACGTCAATGCACTCGGTCGCTTCTATCATGTCGTTTATGTGCGGTAAAGCATACCATATCTTTATTTATGCTTTAGTTTGTCGACACAAGCGAAAATACGGGTCCTACGAGAGGTAGGCGCGGTCGCTGATACAAGAAGTTAATTCGCGTGACGACTGTGTTCCACTCTCCAACTCACCTTCAGTCAACATTCTCTTGAGAGGTGACAAGCACGTTAGCCGGGAGTTGATTGAGTCCTGGTTTACGGATCCCCAGTCTAGTGACGGTTGTCCTTACCTCCTCAAGCCACGTTCGGTGCTGAGAATCCGTTTGACCAAAGTACTTAACCATTCGTGGAGCGCACAGGCGAGCAGATTTTCTAACACCAGTGCCAGTGAATCAGATAGTCGATTAATTATTATGCCCAGATACAAGACGGTTGATGAAAGTTCGACGGGTAACGACCCACCTGAGGGCTATCAATAAATTAACGCACAAAAGGACAATCATCCTCGATGAGGAGGAAGTCGATAATTGTCAGAGGTGTGCAGTGGCATAGCAACTGCATCCTATGCGTACTGCATTCCCCTTTGTACGAATTTTCCTTATCTGATGATATCTCTGGGGATGGGTTCGAAAGTGAATCCGACACATAATGAGTAAGTAGTCTTATGGTCGGCCAAATAGCTAACAAAAATTAATATAAACCCCCTACTCGCTTGAGTTCAGTATAATTTGTGTTTACATGAAATGTGGCCCGGGTGAATATTTCATAGTGAATATGCAGTGAACGTTTTGTACGCTTCTATTTCGCAACCGCCTCGACTTGTGTCATTAAATTCAAATCTACTGTCCGAATATCATGGGCAAGCATTCTGTTTTTTGACGACTCCAGAAATTCCTTCGCGTGTATTACTATCCGTCTACCGTCCGTCCGTTCCCTCCCACGACAAGTAGGGTACAGTCGGTATAAATGACTGTTTTGGACAGTCATGTCTACTTCCTTTCAGTTTTTATTTGTGGTCTCGGAAGCGAGCGCGTAGGCATCGACAGTTGGCCGTCTTTGGGTAGCCCGTCCGCATAAATTAGTTGCTCGGATATATGTCGTCTCATGACTCTTCCTCTAGTTTACTCCAATGCGTCAATAACCCTTTAAATTAGTATTCTCACACAACTTCCTTTATGGGTCACCTGGTGTTTGCTGTGAAAGCAGATGCGTTGTGGTGTGTTGGTTGTGTTACCGCATGTCGTCATCTCAATTTACCATTCAAACGTCCTCTAACGAGGAGATCAAACGAAATTAACTGCTTTTAATGTCCTTCATCCCTAGTTATGTGTAAATCAGGGTAAATCCCATAAAGCAAGTCTGAAAACGTCAACCAACAGATAGGATCTTTCTGGACCCATAAGAACTAATAAGATAAAGACGGGCCAGTAAGAAAATTCGGAAGTTCTCGTAAAGGAGTATTTTCAAACGCATTACCACCGAGAGAGGAGCCTGATATGCTGCAAACTTAAGTCAAAATTAACACAGACATTGGAGGATTGTGAAAGCAAATCAACTGCCCACAAGTGGAAAGTTATTGAGAAAGAGGCCGCATTTCAACGTAATCAGCCAATGTTAATATAAAAGCAGTGAATCCGGTAGAATTAAACTTTAAAGAAAGACAACACAAGTAATGTAGTTAAGTCCAGTGTTTTTCAGAGAACCAGCAATAGATGACCTGACACGGTGGCGCAACTGATCGTTGAAGTGGAGATCTGATGTGATGCGCTAAGGCTCGGACAGTCGCTAGTACAACCGGCGTTAAAGATTGTGCTGAATTCGTTTTCGTGCATGCGAAGGCTCAGCGTCCGTGGCAGCATTACGTCGTTATTCCGCTAAAAATCATTGCTTTTAACTCTGACTTTCGCAGAAATATTGGGGCAGACTTTGAAAAATCGTGGTCTGGGGACTTCACCTTTACTCACGCACACAATACTTATTCCAACTGTAATAGTGAACTGCTTGCTTCGGTGGTTGATATCGATTTCATGCTGGTCTGCACTGCCCGACGGTGTATACATTCTTGTGGACAGCGTGCCGCAAGTTGTTATGTCGGTAAACAGAAGGTTCCTCAAATCACCAGTCAAGCGAGACGGTGTAGGTGGACAGAAGTTTGTGGATGACTCTCGCTTCGCAAAGGTCTCCCATCTGCCCTCCACTCAGCGGACAGAAGTTTACTGCCGGAGAATAGAAAGTGCACATGCGGAGTTACGCACGCTGAGTCATTACACCAATTGTTGTTCCGCCTTGCCTGCCGAATGGGCTTAGTGTAAAAGTGCACACAACTAGATGGACAGGCGCTCATTCATTGGCTGAAGCTAACGTGCGCGCTGATCCGCGACAACCGGGGGAGCATAGGCCAAGTAAGATATCGCGGGGCCTCTCGTAGCAGTTGGCAGACACAGTGCGTAGGAGTTTAGCCGGCATGCGTGAACACTGAACCTGCGCGGCGTTTGGCAACGAAGCCAGCGTGAGTCAACTAGGCAGGCTCCCACAGTACCCCCCGGCAAAACCGAATGCTGCGGAAACGGCGCCGAAGGCAAGAGTGATGCCTAAAATATATGACTGACAAAAGGGTCAGGGAAATGATCATCTCGTCCCCTCCGGGTGATATAGACAGGAGATGTGGAAGAGGAGCTAGTGGGAGCAGTGGCCGAAGTGGCAGAGTTTGACGCAGAAGCAGAAGTGTTAGAGTTGGATTTAGAGGCAGGTATAGGCTGGGGTTGCGGAGAGAATGGAAGAGGTAAAATGCGGGACGTTGGAATAGAGGGTTCAGGAGGAGGGGAAACAAAGGGCAGAAAACTAGAGGGCTCGTCCGACGAAGTGTCCGGGACAACAGCCTTGAGCTGGTCAACGGTCACGACCTCCTCGCGAGCACCACATTGGATGCGGTATGTGTTCGTCCCACGTGAGGTTCCATGAATGAGTCCCTCGTAGGGTGGTTCCAAGGGTTGCCGGACGCGATTACATCGTAGAAAGACGTGAGCACAGGTCGCCAATCTTTCTTGAGATAAGAATTGGAGATAGAGGGCCTGTGCAGAACCGGGGGTGGCCTCCGCAGATACTGCCGGAGGCGATACAGGAGGTTGGCAGGATCCTCGAACGCACCTGAAAGAGATGGTGGATCAGCTCACTGGGAAGTCGGACACGGTCGCCGAACACCAGTTCAGCGATATAGCAATCAAGGTCCGACTTTAGGGAGGAGCGGATGCCCAAGAGGACCAGGGGAGATGGTCCGTCGAGTTCTCCAGATCATCCGCGGCGCGTAGGGAGGCTTGGCGGCAGCGCTACAAGCGCATTTTAAGTTCATATAATAATGTTTCTTAGTTGATATTTTGAACTTGTCAATATACTGATGAGTTTTTTGGATAACATGACGTTTTCTACTTGCACCATTTAGTTTATTAACATAGGTTCTGTATGCTGAGATCGATTTAGTTTGCACTCAGTTAGTAGTTTCGTTGTAAAAAAATCTATTGTGTCTTTGAAATCGAATGACACGCCCGTAGTTGTAAACTGTCGGCCGCCAACTGACGCAAATTTCGTCTTACTTGGTGCTGGCAGAAAGTTTGCAATCAGCCATGCCTTAGGAGTTTTTTCACTGTCTGCTCTTCTCGCTCAGTTACACTGCTGGCTCATGTTAACTGACATCACCAAATATGAGCGTATTACTTAAAACAAGCGAGTATTCGCCTACAATTGCGTCAACAACTTCTTTGAAATGTTTGGCTGTGCCGATGCATTTCTTGAAGAATATGTTCCAATAGGGAGTTCAAAGGCGTTCGCCTATATTTCCTTTAATAAACTTGACTTGACTTGACTCTTTAATTTGGCTTTTTTGGGGGATTCCTTCCGATTTTCTGAAGACTTATTTATTTGGAATTAGAGACCAGTGTGAATATTGGATTTAAACGTAGATGTGGTCCTGTCAGTCATACTTTCACGTCCGTCATCAATTATCCTGAATTTTTTCTTGTACCAGAGATGTAAGTGTCGCAAAGTACAGCTCGGTGATGCGCAAGTACCCTTTGCAATCGAAAGTTCAATCACTTTGCATTGCTTCGCTTTCGTAAATATGGTGCTCCCCAGTCGGCGTGAATGGAGGCTACTACCCTCAACCATGTTAATTCCGGTTGAATGTGAACGATCAAAAACTGCGTCCGCTATAACACATCGTAAGTGTTGTGATAGAGGACGCTCCGGTTAAGTTAGTTATTGACTGCGAGTGCTTCTGAGACCGCTCTACTTGGCATAAATGCAATGAGCCGGCCATTCTGGCTAGCCGGTTACCCGTTGTCCGTGGCACTGGCAAGATCTATGGAACAAGAAACATTGCTCAGTTGCCGGTTGTTTTATTGATTCTAGATAGCCTTAACCATAGTGAGTATCGAGGCTATATGGAATGCCAGGATAAGTGCGTTGTCAAATTTTGTTTATACTCGGTCACCATTTGGGAAACAGGTGCATAAATATATATTGATTTACCGAAAAAAGTGCCACTGACGACAGATCAATTCAGCAGAGTACCATTAGCTTTCGCCCTATCCTTATACGATCTTTCCGCTACAAAAAAGGCTTATAGATGCTGAGGAAGGCAGGTTTGGCCGTTAGCCTTGCTTCCAGCTGTCTTGCGCGTCCACGGTTGACGTACCTTCGAAAATTGTTCGGTAAATTATAGCTGAAGGAAAATGCTAGCCTTCGATTTGACGTAAAAATACTCCCTTCACAGTAATTTCGGTGCTAGCATGATGTAAATAACAAAGGTCTTGACTTCTAGTTTTACCATCTACCGCCAATCCCGAAAATTAAATGTAACATTATGGCATTCAGCTATTCTTCAGTATGTTCTCTTTTCAACGTTCTCGTGCGGTTAAGCCTCATCAAACCATTGGGCAACAGAATAAAACCTGGAACAGCCATCTCATGTGGGCCTGGCTTTCTTAAATTACTTGGTGTAACAATTATTAATATTCGGTACAAACCGATCCTCTAAATGGGACCTTTGTTATAGATCATAGAACCAATAAAAGCATACACTGAGATACGGTAGCCTGTTATTAGTAAAAAAAGCCTGCGCCTGAAGACAGGCGTTCCCGCACAAATTTCAACGTTTTCGAAAAAATATGCAGTGGTAAAAATCATTTTGTATGTAAACGAGGCGTTATGCGTGCCAAATTTGTGGATGCCATTGATATGATCGAAGTAGGAGCATGTATAAACGTCCAGGCATGATGTAGCAAACAGGCGGAATGCTGTTAAATTGCGAAGGTAAACAAAATTCCTGTTTCTCTGGCAACACAATGTTTTCCCTTCCAAGAGAAAATGCGCAGCTCTTTCCGTCTTTGCGATTACTATTTTCATGAGTCAAACATTTGAAAATCGAGCAATAGACTTGTTACTCTTTTCATTTTTGCCGAGTATATTAAACGTGGTATTTTGAATACACCAACCAGATTACTGGACCTGATCGCCCATTGATTTATTTTGGCTCAATCGAAGGCATCGCCTACAGTCGGTACACAACTAGCATTATGTGCAGAATGATATTGTATGTAAAACCATGAGAGACTGATATGGTCACTCCTAGTTTATTAGATGTCGGCAAACATGAAATTCCTAGGGACTTCAGGGATGTCGCTTATAGCAAGATTTATTGTTAAGGCACCGTCAAAGCACTACTCTCTGCATATAAAAACGTTAGGGGAACCAACTATTAAAAGACAAAAATAAATAAGTATTTCCTTTTATAGACAATGAGACAGTCTTGAAGCATCCACGATATGCATACCCACTGAACGCCGAACCAAGGCCTAATACTAAAAGTCCCCATATAACAACACTCTAAAATTGCCATTTTCGCCTTTGTTGTTTCTGATATTCCTTTCTATGTTGCTTTAATAGTGTAACTCATATGTGGACTTGATTGTTTCTAACTATAAATAAGCACCATCGACAAGGTTACTGCAGCGGAAATCATCCTTAACCATAGTAAATAAAATGTGTATTTAAGTCCCAAGGGCCCTTTAATTACGATCGCAATCCACCGATCTATCTTACATGGAGTGCTGTGAAGAGTCAAGTCAATCGAGCAAAAGCACTAAAGAAGAAGAACAAAAAGAAGGCTACCAGATCAAACTGAAGTACTTGAGCGAATTATTTTTTTAAACCGTTATTCTCGAGACTTCGTTCTCTGATTCGTTAGACAACAAGTGCCAAAGGGAAGCCTCTCTTACATAAAACGTGTCTGAACTCGTTAAAAAGCACATACGTCAGTATCAAATTTGGGTGATACACATATATAGGCAGAAGTAAATCACTAACAAAGACAAGGGAGACCTTAATGGTCATTACTGTGTTGTTAGCGGTCAGCAGCAAGTCATACACAACACCACCGGTTACGGCACACGAACCTCGAAATTTAAGTGTGTTTTCTCTTCTAGCTCAATTGCTTATTCCGCAGTTAACATTGTTTTAACTTTCGGTCATTCCCGGTGGCAAATAATCCTGCACAATGCATGTTCATTTTATTACACCTGGATGTAATGTGCATGCGGATGTAGCTCAATATCACAAATACATCTTATGCAGGATTAAGAACCGACAAACACAAAGGAGACAGGAATGTGGGGTCTTGGCTTATAAACAGTCGCCAGCTAGTCTTATAAAAAAACCCGGATTTGTGAAACATGCGACAGAAGTTTAATTGTTCAACTATTTAGCACTGATGGACTGGCACTATGACCTGCCTGTTGTACTCCGGAAAAGTAAGTTTGTTTGCTAACTCTGAGAGCTCTAGGTTAAGCCTCGGTCCGGAAGTTGACGAAAACGCTCCGTAACCTGGACTTGACAATGCTTCAGCCCAGGTTTTAACATTTCTTTAAGCACTGAAATTTCCAAGCTTGTGGAATTATTTTTACCGTAATAATGACCATAAAGACGTTTCAAAATTTGAATGCAATATATTCATAATAAAAGTCACTTTACTAAATAATCTTCAGCTCCTTGGGCCCTCTGTAGCGTTCACATTTGTTTTAATCTATCGAGCCGGACGTCTCAATTTTACAAATCATTTGAAGTCGTCCGTAGCAATGGTAGGTCGCGCTTTTGCTTATCTTATAATTTTCTAGGCCTCAGGTGTAACATGCACAGATGCCTGCCTCGATAAGTTCACTGAATTGAAATTGAAGAAGTCATGCCGATATGTCCTTTATAAAATTGTTAATGAGAAGGAGATTGTCATCGACAAAATTGGCGAGCGATGTACGTTCTTATCCTCTTTTTTAACTCCGTTAGCTTGCACTTTTGAGGACTTCAAAGAA